>CM055266.1:56925353-57338450 GCA_029237695.1 Conchocele bisecta | reverse complement strand
ACCTTTTCTTATGAACTATGTATTGTCGGTTCACCAGAAAAGGTACCTACAAATTTAAATGATCATAGCTAACTTTGAAATTTAATTTAACAAGTACTTTTCCCCATGAATAGACTGTATGACATTGACCATTCTGAGAATTTTCTCAAAACAGCGTATTGGTTGAGCCTGAGTGGATCTCAAGACTCGACAAATCAAAGGTGGGCAGAAAGAACAAGTCAACAAGAACCACAAATACAATAGTAGTCATCCTAAAGCCAGGATTATAAAACTTTCTAAACATATACTCAAATCACTTACCCAAAATCTGACATTTTGATTGGCTGAGCCTGAGCCAGGCTCAGCCAATCAAACTGTTACGATTTTGTGATTAAAATTGGAGTTTTTTGCTCAAAAATATTATAATCGCTGGCCCATACTACAAAATGGAGTGACCGTATTTATTATGTAATGTACATGTACAACAAAATGATAACAGAAACACCGATCGTTAAAATTGTTTTCATTCATTCATTCATTCGGCTCATATTTAAGGGTGGGAAATGGCTCGAACACCTTCCATACCCGGGTTAAAATTGTAATTTGTGGTCTGATTTAATACTTTGTAGCAATCAATCAATCAAAACAGTGTAGTTTCACCAAACATCGACTTACTTTTATATCTTATAATGTTTGGAGAACCTTCCATACCCGAACATATTTTTAAGTGTTTTATGTGATATATGTTGGTGCAATGCAGTCCTGTAATTCTGCGCAGTGTCCCGTTGCACGGGAGGCGGGAAGAAGAGAGGGGGTAACTGGGTAGAACCTGGCACCAGTGATGCATAAGCAAAACGGGTCCCAGGTAGAACCAATCCACCCCTGGCGGCGCTTTACAGACAAGTTGGTGTCATATATTCGGTAAAAACATGTGCTATTCTCGTCCACAGAGTTGCTACATCCAGACAGCTCCAAGGTAAGCCGTGGCCAAAAGCAGGCAAGGGCAGGCAAAACATTTGGCTGAGCTTGAGCTAACTTGCTATTATGGTTAAACTGGTTATAGCTGGTTGAAATTCATAAGAAGGTGTGATAACTGTTAACACGTCGCCTGTCCTACTGGTGCGAACTGGCCACAGTACAACGTACTACACACCAGATGATATGTACCAGTAAATAGTATATATCTCACCCATGCGCATATTCCATCCAAAACCCGGTAATGGCCGCGGGATACACCCAGATAGGTCTAAATACCCAGCTTATCCGCAATATCGGCAGCCAGGCAGAACCACACGGGTATCACCACAAGCCTGTCCGAGTCCCAGAAGGGCTACACACATGGGTTGTGTTTTATAAGTGGCAGTCGGATGCACCAGGTAGTCAACTGCCCTACCAGTCCACATTATACGGAGGCCAGGCAGATCCACAAGGTGCCACAATCAACCACCCAGAACATACATGGGTTGTGTTCTATAAGTGGCAGTCGGATGCACCAGGTAGTCAACTGCCCTACCAGTCCACATTATACGGAGGCCAGGCAGATCCACAAGGTGCCACAATCAACCACACAGAACATACATGGGTTGTGTTCTATAAGTGGCAGTCGGATGCACCAGGTAGTCAACTGCCCTACCAGTCCACATTATACGGAGGCCAGGCAGATCCACAAGGTGCCACAATCAACCACCCAGAACAGGCATGTGTTGTGTTCTATAAGTGGCAGTCGGATGCACCAAGTAGTCAACTGCCCTACCAGTCCGTGTTAAACGGAGGCCAGGCAGATCCACAAGGCGCCACAATCAACCACCCAGAACACACCAGATATGAAAAAAAAAATAAAAATGTCCAAGCAACTACATTGTATTCTAAAATTCGCTCAATTCCAGCAGAAAAGTTTGCCCATCACAAGCCCATCCCAGTCCCGACCTACCAAATCCAGAAGTAACAATCCAGTGAATTAGAATAAACACAATGGAACGCCGATAACTTGGATATAATTAATTGCCAGCCAATAAAAACGCACAGCCTTCTCAGTTCAAGTGTGAGAACTAAACACTTGTCGATCCTGGTCCTTATGCACGTTCACACGATTGGGTAATTATCCGTTACACCACCACCCAGATGTCAACGTTTCGAACATCTATTGGCAATCTCAAGTCGCAATCAAGCAGTCTGATTGGCTGAACCTGAGCTGTGCTCAGTAAATCAATCTGCTTGATTTCAAACACAATATTTAAAAAAAAATTGGTATTAAAGAATTTATAAATATTGATAAGATTAGCACAGGCGGTAGCGTATAAATATTACCGAACTTGGAAAATCAAGATCAACTTCCCTTAGAACTACTTTCAGGGCATCCTTGGCATTGGGATTGGCTGAGATTATCTGTTTGACGTCATATTACTTATAGTCTGTTTCACGAAAGCTGCCCAAATTTTACGGCCATATAAACAATTCAAAAACCATATTTTTTTCGATAATATTAAATTAAAGGAAAATTTAAGAATGAGCCTTCTTTTTATTTCGTGAAATTTGGTAAGATATTGATTTTATTGCGAAAACAAAATTTCCCCATGTTAAATCCCCATAGACATCTTCACGGAGTGGAGTGAAGATGTCTGGGGATTTAACATGGGGGAAATTTTTTAGAATTTCAGAAATACTGGACCGATTTTTAAAATTTAACTTTTGTTTTCTTAGTTAGATCATTTCCAAGCTATCTAGCTAGATTTCAGAGTCAATTTCCCAAAAAAAAAGTTTTTTGACTCCTCCCACAAGTCCTCTACCTCTTTTCCCCCCATGTTAAATTCCCATAGAGAAATCAATTTTTCGTAATAAAACCAATATTTTACCAAATTTCACGAGGCTCATTCTTAATTTTTGCTTTAATTTAATATTATCGAAAAAAATATTGTTTTTGCATTGTTTATATAGCTGTAAAATTTGGGCAGGTTTCGTGAAACAGACTATAGTTCTACAGTGAAAACAATTGGGAGGAACTTTAAGCAACATATCATCAAACCAACAAATTCCACAACTTCTAACGTCACGGTTGCCCCAGAAACGATTCTAATGGAAGTAATGATTTTCCATGTTCGGTAACCTGTTTGTAAGACTTGTCTATTTTGTAGACTAAATAAGGTTACTGCAGTGACCTAATGGCGAACCGCATATGCCCTGATCAGACAGACAATGATGGACATGCTGATTGTGGATTATGGTGGTAGCAAACATTTGAAGTTCCATTTTGTCAGCAGTGGGGCCAATATGGCCTCCAACCTCCCCCTTACAGCCATCCATTCACCACCACCTTTGGATTAATGAACCCACGGCTGACAAAAAAAACATACCTTAACACTTGTAAACAGGACCTACACTGTTTGCCATATCACTGAAGTAACTTTATTGTTGCTAACAGACATGGGTCGCAATCTGAGAAAACCCGACTTGTAGCATTTCTGATCAATGATGATTGATATAATTCTGTGCATATATTGCTGTCAGATTCGGGGTTACACTGTACAACAATCACTAAGTGGTTTATGTGGAGAAATGGGGCTTATGGGGTTTGTGACCAGTGTAGATCCAGGTCAGCCTGTGCATCCGCACAGTCTGATCAGGATCTGCACTGGTCGCCATTGAATCAATGGAACAACCGTCTTGCTTCTGACAAGCAATATAGACCGTTATCAGGCTACAGGAGTGTGCTATTTGACTAGGAGCTACACTCCTCACAAAACCCATGCCTCATTTCTCCAGTCACAGCCACATATCCATAATCACTATCAGGTTACCCAAATTTAATTGCTCATGCAAGGGGACTTACACGTCTCCCGTAATGACAGCCATAAAATGCAGATTAACCCATTTCATGCTGACGATATGCCAGTTTGATTGGAGAAAATCATAAATATTTTCTTTAAATGTGCTTAGAAGTATATGTCGTGACCACCATTTGAACCATCTCATCGAAATTAGTGGTAGCAACATGTACATTCATTGAGAACAACAAAAAAAAAAGAGAGAAATATTTCCACATGTAATGTAACCTATTTAAGTATGCAGGCTGATCAGGTTCTACAATGGTCAGAAATGGAAGAAGCTTGGTGTTGTCAGATTACGACACGCATACCAAGTGTGACCAAGATCTACATTTGTTTCAAATCACATATTGTCCATTTTGTCCACAATATCCACCGAAATAAACGTGACAAAACTAATTGAGGTACATATTTTTAAAATTTTCACTTTCAGGTAAATAAAAATACAGCATTTTTAAATCCAGGCACATATTTTCATTTCCAGTCAAAAAGTTTACAATTTTAGTATTTTTAATATATTACTTTAAGCATTTTGTATTTGTATAATATTTTGGCAGATAAAGAACATTTTAAGTACTGCACAATAATTGAAGTTTCAACAATATATTTGTATGAATCCGTATCCGATGTTTCGCTCCATTTTAAAGCATAACTACCAACCAGTGTTGATGGATGTGCGATGTACAAAATGATAGCCAAATGTCTAGCCTGCTAATGATGGCAATATAAAAAAATATAACTCGACAGTGGTTTTGTATTTGGTAATTTCACAGTGGTTTTATTATTACAAATATCCAGCAAACACTTTTCTTTGACAAATTAAACAGTGACATTGCTACGAAAGGTTTGTCATAGCAGTATATACATAGCATGCATTCACAACACGGTGGGAAGTGATCGTCCGGAAACGACATGAGGGGTGTTACAAGGAGACTGAAGAATGGTTCGGTGTGAGAGAATTCATGACACTTGCAGTGTACGTGTGAGACATCTAGTGATGTTATCTTGTGTCCTTTAACAAATTTAAATTTTGCATCAGTACATATACCAGAAACAGAAACCGTCTAATTTCCTTACATTTCCTTACGTGCAGCCCCACACCCAAAACAGAAGAGAATGTTAGGTAAACTAGAAAAGAAGAGAAAAAGGAGATGTAAAGGAATCAGACAGTCATGCTGCAGTGCTTGCCATACCAGTCTGGCAAACACTGTAGACACTTGTCACACTGATCCAGACATGTACTGGTTAAAATTTTGAAATGTGTGCATCATTTAAACAGACTCTTTATTTCTCATCGCAGTAACAGACAAAATGTTGTATTTTAAAATAATATCTCTCAATAAAAATAAAACAAACGTTGAAAAACTCAAGGTAGCAACTCTGTATGTTTCCTACTTTCACTGCCTGTGCCTAGAATTCGCCCCCATCGTACCATGCTCCAGGCTCTTTATAACAACCCTCATGTCGGTTGCAGACAACCACTTCCCCCCGGGTTCTGATTGCATGTTATATAGATAGTGGGATGGAAACATTAGGAAACAATTGATGTTTTATCGTTCAAATGAAAAAACATTTGTTGAATATTTGAATGATGAAACCAGATTGAAATTAAAATATAAGACAACTGCCGTATTGTTAAAGGGAATGCTCACTCTGTAACTTAAGTTTTCAACATATTTTATCACCAGCATTAGTATGACAGACATTTGAATATCATGTTGTCCAATGTTCATACATCAACATAGATTAAAATAGCCACACAAGAATACAATTAACTCTTTGCATGCTAGCGGCGAAAATATCTACCAAACAAATTAGGAGTATATTTTTTATTTATTTCTGTAAATAAGTCTTGAAATTTCATTAGAATCGAGTCCTCAGGACTCAATTCTAATGAAATTCCAAGACATATTCATGATATTTACAAGGAGAAATAAAAGAAAATATGATGAATTTTTGTCCGCTAGTTTTGAACTATTTATAGCCCACAAGTTTCCCAGCATGCAAAGAGTTGAGCACAGGATGCGGATTCAAAGCTAACTGCAGAACCTTCCATTGTTGTTCAAAACTTGAAATATTCTGCATCGGAAACAAAACAACCTGTGTTTGTAAACGAGTAGACACTCATTTTCACACACCAAAGATACAGGCCTGCATTCACTTTCATTGTGCAGTCTGAGTAGATCCAACTTTGCAGCTAATTAACCCTTTCACCCCTCAGTAACTGGAATGTTAATTTTGCAACCAATCCAATAATCACAAAATGATTTTCAGGCTAGTCAATTTATGTTTTTGTTATCAAAAAATATAAAAATTCCTTGCAAAAAGTGCAGATCCTGATGAGACTCATCTGGATCTACACATTTTGCCAATACCACTATACAGCAGGCTTGTGGTGTTGAAAGGGTTAATATGCAGGCTGACCAGTTTCTATGCTGGGTGAAAAACAAAAGTCTTCCCATTTTGTATACACTGGCTTGTACGTGACATGCCATGACAAAAAGGTAATTTCATTTGTGATCAGTGTAGATTGATTGAATGGGGTTTACCATCTGTTTACGAGCCGGACTAAGTGCAGAAAGGTGCCTGGGTAGAACCAGTGTACAGGGTAGACTATGTTGTGCAGCTGACTGCCACAGTGAGCACATACCAGTTGGACAGTGTAGATCTATGCTATGCAGAGTGTGCCAGCTGATCAGACATGAGACTGGTGATTGCCAAGTAAGTCTAATTTGGTCATGGCTAGTCACATTTAGCAGACAAGGTGCACAGAAAATGGACCAAATATGTAGTTATGTATTACTATGTGCCTGAACATGACTGTGGCTGTGACTGGAGAAATTGGGCTTATGGGTTTTGCGACCAGTGTAGATCCAGATCAGCTTGTGCATCTGCACAGTCTGATCTGGATCTGCACTGTTTGCAATTGGATCGAAACAGACATCTGTTCTGCTTCTAACAAGCAATACAGATCGTTATCAGACCACAGGAGTGTGCCCAAATCACATAAGCCCCATTTATCCAGTCAAAGCGACAAACAAATATATTTCATATGCATCAAATTTTTCAGTCGAAATTAATGTTACCAAATACAAGTGTTTATACTGAACACTTGGAAATGGATTAAAATCTATATTGCTTATGATTTGTATTCGATCAATATAAGAAGCATAAGCAATGTAGATTTGAAACAAATACTGAGAAAATTAATTTGTCTTATTGTGTGAATTTTGTTGTCGAGGATTGGCGACTTAAATTCAAAATGTACAACAGTTTCACTGACAAAAAGTTGTCATATTGCCATTGTCACGAGCGTAAACCCAGATCAGTAGCCGATTTCACCAACATTGCAAAGTATACTTTTCTAGCAAAGTATACTTTGAGAGAGTACCCGTAATCATTTATTTTTCCTGAAATGCATTATTTCATATAGAATTAACGACAGCATATATTTGATGATTAAAAGTATGCAGACTTATTATACTGAATTTATTACATTATCACAGCCAAAATGGCTGTGATAATGTAATAAATTCAGTATAATAAAAAATAATAAATTTATCCTAAAATTTAAAATTTCTCCCTCAAAGTATACTTTGTTAGAAAAGTATACTTTGCAATGTTGGTGAAATAGGCTACAGACCAGCCATATGTAGGATGATTAGAGTCTACACTGGTAAAAAGTCCATACATACATACGTAGACATGCATAGATTTAATACCTATTTCAGTCTGGTCACCAGTCTGATTGATCAGAATATTGAAGTATAATATCTTTGTAACATTTCAGACAAGAGTAGATCCATATTATTTTCAACTTCCATTCAGGCTTTTTATGTTTGTTTGTTTGTTTGTTTGTTTATTAGTGTTTAACGACTTATCAACAGCTAAGGTCATGTAAGGCCGGGCAAACGGGTTCGATCCCATTTTAACCTGCTGCATTGGGGGGAAAATTCCAAAATCAGGCTTTTTATGATTGAATAGGTTCTTAGCTATGGAATGGTGAACAATGTAGTCCAAATCAGATTTATCAAATGCACATGTTGATCAGTAAAAATACTAACCCAAATTCTCTGTCTGTAACGCAGGGCGACCTAAGTCGCCTTAAGTCGCCCTGCATTACAGACAGAGAATTTGGGTTATATAATATATAATATATAAGTCGCCCTGCGTTACAGACAGATAATTCGGGTTATAAAAACACTAGTTAAAGTTGTTATCTCTGACCTATGGAAAAGTTTGTGGTTCACTGGTTGACAGATGATATAGGTTTACAATAGGTTTACATATGTTACTAAAACTCACGGACATAATAGGTTTACATTATAGGAATGAATGGCCTTTGTGTGGGATTTATCGGGGTATAAACTTGGAAAAGTCGCGGGAATACTGGACGAAGGCCGGAAGGCCTCGTCCAGTATTCCCGCGACTTTTCCAAGTTTATATCCCCGATAAATTCCACAAAAAGGCCATTCATTCCCTATAATTCCAGCATTTGCAATAAATTCATCAAGAAAATGTGTTTATTTTCCGTTTTCTTAAGAACTATTTTAACTGCGCCTCACGGTTACGGAAAGTAGTTCGGCGTGGGAGTTTACTGGGATATAAATTTTGGACAGAGACTTGCTACGGACCAATCAAATGTTAGGGAATTATGTAAATATTTTTGTGCTGGAATTATATGTTACTAAAACTCACGGACATAATCTCTCCACTATAATGACTATTACATTTACTGTATTGAGCCACCGTTTCTTTTACATGTATATGCATCAGGTTGCATTACAATTTTATTCTAAAATGACACATTTAGTAACTTAAACATTTTAGGCATGAATGTGTGATTTTTTTCCATGTTATTGATGTTGCGGATACATTTGTTTTCTAAAAATATATTTCCACAGCAATATACGTGCATATATTAAATAATATTTTCCAATTTCACAACTGTTCATGAATAATGGTAATATTTTCAAATTTATTTACAATTAGCTATAAATTTTCTATTGAAGATTTGAGAGAAAATGCAGTACCGTAAGAACCCTACATATTTGGACACAATGTATTCTAGGAACCACATATAAATAATTCCAGCACAAAAATATTTACACAATTCCATAACATTTGATTGGTCCGTAGCAAGTCTCTGTCCAAAATTTATATGCCAGTAAACTCCCATGCCGAACTACTTTCCATAACCGTCAGGCGCAGTTAAAATAATTCTTAAGAAAACGGAAAATAAACACATTTTCTTGATGAATTTATTGCAAATACTGGAATTATAAGGAATGAATGCCCTTTTTGTGGAATTTATCGGGGATATAAACTTGGAAAAGTCGCGGGAATACTGGACGAGGCCTTCCGGCCTTCGTCCAGTATTCCCGCGACTTTTCCAAGTTTATACCCCGATAAATTCCACAAAAAGACCATTCATTCCTATAATGTTTCCCACAACAAAGAGTGTCCCAATGTTTAGGGTTAGCATGGTTGTACTGGTTTATCACAATAATACATTTGGATACACTTTGTTTTGGTTTCACAAAACAAATTCTGTCCAAATAGTTATGGTTATTATGGTAGTACATGATGCTGGACATATTTCTGCTTGCTTCCAGTCTCTATCTACACTCTTGTTGTTGCACAGCCCAACCGCTGGAACTAAACGTCGGCTCCATTTCTGGGGATTCTCACAGTAAACCACTTCCTGCAACAATAACAAGCTTCATAAATAATACATGTATCGACATAGAATCACTAATGTCCAACAAACAAAACAAGGCAATTGCCAAGGAGTGTCTCGCCCACTAAACAAGGCGATCACCATGAAGGTGAAGGTCACCAAGGTCAAGGTCACAATATGAGGAAGTCCAAAAAATATTGATACGTCACGATCACCAAGGACAAGGTGAAATAAATGACATTGGGTGGATAGTCATCAACGGGAGGAAGCTATTGGTGAAGTTTGGTAATGATCCGACTAACGCATCACGAGATATTCAACATTTGGACGTACATCCAAAATTATGGACACAAAAGTCAAGGTCACCAATGTGATGGTCAAGGTCACCGGAATGACACTGGATGGATAGCTATAAATGTGAAGAAGCTGTTTATGAAGTTTGGTAATGATATGACTAACATATCAGGAGATATTCAACATTTGGAAGTATGTCCAAAATTGTTGACACCAAGGTGAAGGTTGCCAAGGCAAGGTAAACAGAATTAATATCCATCAATGTGAAGAAGCTATTGATGAAGTTTGGAGATGATCCGATTAACGGATATATACGGATCATGAGATATTTAACATTTGGATGTACGTTAAGGTCACCAATGTTAAGGTCAATGTCACCCGAATGATACTAGACGGGGATATCTACGAGTGTGAGGAAGCTATTGATGAAGTTTTTGGTCATGATCCGACTAAGATCTTCAACATTTGGACGTACATACCAAATTGTTGACACATAGGTCAATGTCACCGTGGTCACCGTCACCTGAATGATTGGATAGCAATCAATGTGACAAAGCTATTTATGAAGTTTTGTAAGGATCCGACTAATGGATCAGGAGATATTCAACATTTGGACATACGTTCATAATTGTTGACACCAATGTCAAGGTCACCATGGTCACAGTCACCGGAATTACACTGGGTGGATAGCCATCAATGTGAGAAAGCCATTGATGAAATTTGGTAAAGATCCGATCAACAAATCAGGAGTTATTCAGCATTTGGACGTATAGATCAGGTGCTACACAAACTCTAGATCCCTATCAAGTAGTATGAGAGTGTTAGCTGATCAGGTGCTACACAAACTCTAGATCCCTGTCAAGTTGCATAAGTGTGTTAGCTGTCAGATCAGGAGCTACACAAACTCTAGATCCCTATCAAGTTGTATAAGTGTGTTAGCTGATCAGGAGCTACACAAACTCTAGATCCCTATCAAGTTGTATAAGTGTGTTAGCTGATCAGGAGCTACACAAACTCTAGAACGCTATCAAGTTGTATAAGTGTGTTAGCTGTCAGACCAGGAGCTACACAAACTCTATATCCCTATCAAGTTGTATAAGTGTGTTAGCTGTCCGATCAGGAGCTACACAAACTCTAGATCTCTATCGAGTTGTATAAGTGTGTTAGCTGATCAGGAGCTACACAATCTCTAGATCCCTATCAAGTTGTATAAGTGTGTTAGCTGATCAGGAGCTACACAAACTCTAGATCCCTATCAAGTTGTACGAGTATGCTAGCTGATCAGGAGCTACACAAACTCTAGATCCATATCAAGTTGTATAAGTGTGTTAGCTGATCAGGAGCTACATAAACTCTAGATCCCTATCAAGTTGTATAAGTGTGTTAGCTGATCAGGAGCTACACAATCTCTAGATCCCTATCAAGTAGTATGAGAGTGTTAGCTGATCAGGAGCTACACAAACTCTAGATCCCTATCAAGTTGCATAATTGTGTTAGCTGTCAGATCAGGAGCTACACAAACTCTAGATCCCTATCAAGTTGTATAAGTGTGTTAGCTGATCAGGAGCTACACAATCTCTAGATAATATCAATAGTATGAATGTTAGCTGATCAGGAGCTACACAAATCTAAGATCCCTATCAAGTTTGCATAAGTGTTTTAGCTGTCATCAGGAGCACACAAAACTCTAGATCCCTATCAAGTTGTATGAAAGTAGTTAGCTGATCAGGAGCTACACAATCTCTAGATTTTCCCCCCCTATCAAGTTGTATAATGTAAGCTGATCTGGAGCAACACAAACTCTAGATCCCATCAAGTTGTTACGAGTATGCAGCTGATCAGGAGCTACACAAACTCTAGATCCCTATCAAGTTTGTATAAGTGTTTTAGCTGAATCAGGAGCTACACAAACACTAAGAATCATCAGGAGTACACAAACTCTAGATCTATCAATGTATAAGTGTGGTTAGCTGCATCAGGAGCTACACAATCTCTAGAGATCCCTATCAAGTAGTATGAGAAGGAGTTAGCTGATCAGGAGCTACACAATCTCTAGATTCCCTATCAAGTTGCATTAGTGTGTTAGCTGTCAGGATCTGGAGTACACAAACTTAGATCCCTATCAAGTTGTATAAGTATGTTAGCTGATCAGGAGCTACACAATCTCTAGATCCCTATCAAGTTGTATAAGTGTGTTAGCTGATCAGGAGCTACACAAACTCTAGATCCCTATCAAGTTGTACGAGTATGCTAGCTGATCAGGAGCTACACAAACTCTAGATCCCTATCAAGTTGTATAAGTGTGTTAGCTGATCAGGAGCTACACAAACTCTAGATCTCTATCAAGTTGTATAAGTGTGTTAGCTGATCAGGAGCTACACAAACTCTAGATCTCTATCAAGTTGTATAAGTGTGTTAGCTGATCAGGAGCTACACAAACTCCAGATCCCTAGCAAGTTGTATAAGTGTGCTAGCTGATCAGGAGCTACACAAACTTTAGATCTCTATCCAAATATCAGATCCAATCAAGGAAACAGACATTATAAGATATTTACCCGAGCGTTACGGTTTTGAACGCACCAAATATGTGACCTTGACCCTGGGCTTTGCGGGGGCGGGACGATTGTGGATTTATCACAGGGCGGAACAGGACCATTAAAGCAAAGCATGTGTGAAATATCAAGCAGATCAGTGCAAGGAAACAGAAATTATAATACATTTACTCCGAGTGTTAAGGTTTTGGGACGGATGGACGGAACGTATGGACGCCAGTAACACTATATGTCCCCCTCACCATTCGGTGGCGAGGGCATGACAAATTCAAAGTAATTTGACCTTGGGCACGGGGACCGCATGGGTGGGCCATAGAATGAAAATATGGATGATGATAAAGAGGTATATGAAGTTTCAAGTCAATCAGACTTAGGGTTGTGGAGATATTTGGTACTGAAAAAACTTTAACGCAGATTTTACAAAAAACTTTAACGCACATTTCAAAGTAATTTGACCGGGGCCTGATGGGTGGGCTATAGAATGAAACTAGAGAAAGTGAGCAGGGGCTCACATATAACCCAAGCCGCCGCCTGGACCGGAAAATAAAAACTATATTTAAATTTAAAAATATTTAAAAAACTTTAACGCAAATTTCTAAGTAATTTGACCTTGACCTTGGACATGAAGGCCGCATCGGTGTGGTATGGAATTAAAATATGGATGATGATAAGGAAGTGTATGAATTTGAAGCCAATCCAACTTACAGTTCCAGAGATAATAGTTTTTTTTGTTTATTGGTGTTTAACGGCTTATCAACAGCTAAGGTCATATATGTAAGGCCGGGCAAACGGGTTCAATCCCATTTTAACCTGCTGCATTGGGGGGAAAATCCCAAAAATCAGTACGGAATATTTACATCGATATAAAATATATCTAACCCTGCAATTAGAATAACCTGACCTGGTGCCAGGTCCATGCCACACCAAAGTCACTTGGCCCCTTCCCCTAAAATAGGATTACGAATAATCGTAATACTGACATAAGGGTTATAACCAGATTCAACTGTCACATACAAAATGCCAAAGACGTATGTGAGGGCCAAACCAGTAGCCCATTTCATCAACATTGCAAAGTATACTTTAGTAGCAAAGTATACTTTGAGGGAGAAATTTTCATTTTATGATAAATTTATTAATTTTTATTATACTGAATTTATTACATTATCACAGCCAATTTGGCTGTGATAATGTAATACATTCAGTATAATAATTCTGCATACTTTTAATCATGAAATATATGCATTTGTTAGTTCTATATGAAATAATGCATTTCAGGAAAAATAAATGATTACTCCCTCAAAGTATACTTTCTAGTAAAGTATACTTTGCAATGTTGATGAAATAGGCTACAGGTCTCCAGTCGGAATTCCGTTAAGGATGAATCCAGATCGTTAAATTACCCATCCCACCTGCCACCAACTCTAGAGATAATAGGTACGCGAACACTTTTACACAAAACGGAAGCAAATTGGCTGTGATAATGTAATAAATTCAGTATATTAATTCTGCATACTTTCAATCATCAAATATATGCAGTCTTTAGTTCTATATGATATAATGCATTTCGGGAAAAATAAATTATTACTCCCTCAAAGTATACTTTGCTAGATAAGTATACTTTGCAATTTTGATGAAATCGGCTACAGAAATCAGTACTTGTGCACACAAGTGCAAGACTCGGACCTGTGCCCATTAAAAAAACCATTACCCCACCCTCTGCGCCCGCACATTAAACGTTTACAGTACATGTGGGTGGGGTAATGGGATTTTTTTAATGGGCATTTTTTAATGGGCATTTTTATTTGTGTCACAGGTCCGAGTCTTCCATCTGTGCACAGTAACACAATAACACAAATTAAGTAGCCAAAAACATTAACCCATTGAAGTCTAAGGATACAAAAAATTTGTTGGAAAAAAATGGATTTTCTAGTTTATTTCTCAATAAAGGTATACGTTATTACCACTCATTTGAACCGTCTCACAGAGTGGTTGCACCGTACACTTCCGAGACAAAATGAGAAAAATAGGTTGCTTTTTTTTTAGAAAATTTCATACCACTTTAATGGTATCCCATCTGCAATGTGTTAATGAAATCAATGATAGACAAAAAGATGGACAGACAAACTAATGCACAGGGGTGGCGACTTTATGTATCCCAAATGTTTGCAGTAAGACGATGTCAACTCTGGTGTCAGGCACCCTTACACTCCCAATGTATACAATAAGCCTGCTTTTGTCAAAACATGATCTACGGTATAAATTTGAATTACTTACCGTCCGTGATTCACATGCAGCAACACAGTGAGTAGATAGACTGGATCATCACTGTTGTCAAGCTGAACTGTTGTGACCACCTCTCCCTGCAGCAGACTGGATCTAGTACACTGGTATGGAGGTCTAAATACATAGCATGCAAATTAACCCTTACTATACTGAATTAAATGTTGTCGTCTGCTGGAAATGTTTTTTTTCAATATTTCTCGACAAAAACCTGGTTTTGACAGCACATGAGAATCGTCTCAAACCTGGTTTTGACAGCACATGAGAATCGTCTCCAGTGGAGACGATTCTCATGTGCTGTCAAAACCAGTTTTTTGTTAAGAATTAAAGCAAAAATGAAAAACAGCAGACGGCAATTTCCGTCAACAGCGTAGGAAGGGTTAATATATAGCATTCGGAATACGCTTTTAGAGGTATGACCATTTTTAAACATTATTTTGTTACTTTTCATTTAAAGCATATGTAGCGGCCACTCAGTTGTACCGTCTCAGCAAGACGGTTCTAATGAGTGGGCACAACATTTACTTTTGTTGAAAAATAAGAAAGAAAATGTTGAGAAATAAGTAAAAATAATCCTTTTGTTTTATCCATGATCCTTTTGTTTTATCCATGAAGTGAATGGGGTTTAACGTCCCAGCAACAGCTGGGATCATATAGGGACAGGACCACAGTTTAAAGTTTCATCCGATAGACCAGTGGGATGGAAATAATATGAAAGTATTTCCCATGCACTACGGTAGGCATTGAACTCACAAACCTTCAGTATTGGAAGTCCTGTATTCTAACCATGAGCCACAGTCTATCCTTTTTTTATTCATGAGAAAATTGTGTATCTTCACATTGTAATGAATATGGTTAATTGTACATATGTGGCTGTGACTGGAGATATGGAGTCTTATGGCATTGGCGACCAATGTAGACCTAGAGCAGCCTGCAGTCTGATCAGGGTCTACACTGTTTGCAATGCAGTGAATGAAACCACAAGTCTACAGTTACAGTCACATCTGCAGCTGATCAGGGTCTATGATGCTTGTAATTTAGTCAGTAAAACATTGATTGATTGATTAATTGATTGACTAGTTGGCTAATTGGTTGATTGGTTGGTTGATTGATTGTTTAATTTATTGATTGATTGATTGATTGGAGCTTTAACACTTGGCTTTGGTGTGAATCCCTGTCAGATTCACCGTTAAGATACAAATCCAGATAAAAACGTGTCATTGTTAAACATATACGTACCTTCCCAACCTCCAGGTCAGTGAAACATGTTAGCTGTATCTTCCAATTCAGTTGATCAGGAACTACACTGTTCAAATCCTTGCTTGAAACAATTGTATGATATCAGGTTATAAATAGATATTATTTTATAAAGACACCGGTATTTGCAACATTTGGAAAGTCAATAAATGAATAGAACATGAAATATTAACAAGGTTCTGCCAGTCGAGTTGGCTCAGAATTACCTTCTTTATTTTACTGCAATATTTCATTAACCCTGAGACCGCTACTCACAACAATAGTGGTCAATAAAAACATGGTTTGACAGCACTTCAGAAATGATTCTAAAGTGCTGTCAAATCATGTTTTTTATGATAAAAATGGAAAATAGAAAATAAACTGCAATCGACAAAAAAAATAAGATAGCAGGCTAAGGGTTAATATTGATTTCCAAAATTAGAATATTGTCTGTAAATGATGTTAAAAATGACGTCAATTTTTAACATCATTAACCGAAAATGTTTTCAAAATAATCACAAATGTATCACCTGTAGCCTATTTCACCAACATTGCAAAGTATACTTTTCTAGCAAAGTATACTTTGAGGAAGAAATTTTCAATTTTATGATAAATTTATTAATTTTTATTATACTGAATTTATTACATTATCACAGCCAATTTGGCTGTGATAATGTAATAAATTCAGTATAATAATTCTGCATACTTTTAATCATGAAATATATGCATTTGTTAGTTCTATATGAAATAATGCATTTCAGGAAAAATAAATGATTACTCCCTCAAAGTATACTTTGCTAGTAAAGTATACTTTGCAATGTTGATGAAATAGGCTACAGAATATGTTGTCGTGATAAGAGAGGTAAGACCTGGGCCAGGAGTAGCTATTAGTATTAACCCTTACATCCCTAAGAAACTGACATAGAATAGTTCATGTTGATTTGAAACTACTGTATTCCATTATGCAGAAAAGGGGGTTATTATGTAAAAAAACAAGGGCATTGTTATCACTAAGCTAATCCCCTCTCTGGACAGCCTTGATGTCCTCAGTGACCTTGACGCATTTGCCGTACAAAGAAGGTGAACATAATTCCTCTATGACCTTGACCTTGGGTGGTCGGACATGGGTCATATGCAAAACAAAGCACCATCCCTAGACACACATTGTGGTCAAATATTATCAAAATCGGTGAAACGGTTCATAAGTTTTTGAAAAATGAAAGGTGTTACTAACACACGTACACACGTACGTACATGGGCTAACACTATATTCCCTCTTGCCTCGGCGATAATTAAAAATGTCTACAAATGAAGCAGATCCTGAAGCGACGACTGGTTATGAGCCGGCTCGTCAGGATCTACACCTTTGGCTAATACTATGAAAGAGGTACCTAGTGTTGAAAGGGTTAACCCTTACTACGCTGAATTATATGTTGTCGTCTGCTGGAAATGTTTTATTTTCAATATTTCGCGACAAAAACCTGGTTTTGATAGCACATGAGAATCGTCTCCATTCATGAGAATCGTCTCCAGTGGAGACGATTCTCATGTGCTGTCAAAACCAGTTTTTTGTTAAGAATTAAAGCAAAAATGAAAAACAGCAGACGGCAATTTCTGTCAACAGCGTAGGAAGGGTTAAGACACATCAATAGGGACAAACTTTAGAAACTTAATTTAACGCTTACAATGCTGAATTAAATTTTATTGTCTGCTGTTTATTTTCAATGTTCCATTTCTCTCACCAAAAACATGTTTTTACAACACTTTGGAATAATTTCCATTGGAAATGATTTTAAAGTGCTGGCAAACCATGTTTTATTGAGAACAACAACAGACAACAATTTTCATTCCCAGCATTCTAAGGGTTAACACATGTTAGCAATACAGAAATAGTACCAACGCAGATTTTGGCTGAATATAAAAACACCTGTAGCCTATTTCACCAAAATAGCAAAGTATACTTTTCTAGCAAAGTATACTTTGAGGGAGAAATTTGAAATTTTAGGATAAATTTATTAATTTTGATTATACCGAATTTATTACATTATCACAGCCATTTTGTCTGTGATAATGTAATAAGTTCAGTATAATAATTCTGCATACTTTTAATCATCAAATATATGCAGTCGTTAGTTCTATACGAAATAATGCATTTCAGCAAAAATAAATGATTACTCCCTCAAAGTACACTTTTCTAGAAAAGTATACTTTGCAATGTTGGTGAAATTGGCTACAGGACGTCACTGTGATCGCTATGTTGAGGGGGACATTTTTTAATGACACAATACATGTATACTAATTCCTCATTTAGCAAAATGTCATATTAATTTGTTAGAACATCTGTTTCACTCTCAAGTTATAAATACGAACTATTAGACCAGTACCAACCCAACACAAATGTCACCAAAGCATTGTTATTTTGCTAACGCAACTATACCAACATAAGGAGACTCTATTTCAGGATACCAATTTTATACAGCTTTCCCAGAATATTTAGTCTAATTGCGGTAGGCCCCTTTAAGTTTTGTACTCACTTGCGGTATCTTCATTATTAAAAACATTTTAACCCTTAGACCGCTACACACAACAATTGTCGTCTGCTGTTGCTTTTATATCTTGCCTTATTTCTCAATAAAAACATAGTTTGACAGCACTTCAGAATAATTTCCAATGTAAATGATTCTGAAGTGCTGTCAAAGCATGTTGTAAATGATTCTAAAGTGCTGTCAAAGCATTATTTTGATGATGAAAATGGAAAATAGAAAATAAACAGCAGACGACAAAAGAAATAAGATAGCGGTCTAAGGGTTAATTTACCTTCAGCTAATACAAACCAATAGTCCTGAATGATCCAAATCAGCATCTCAGACTCTATTGTCATGAGCTTGACCAATCTCTGCTGTCCACATGGTAGCTGATGTTCCGGCAATGACCACTCGCTACTACAGTCGCTGCTGAAACCTGCTGGCCATATCTAATTAGGATATACATACAAACTTATACACAGCAAACTGTAAATCGAGACAGACAATATAAATTAATTGCAAAATAACAACACATTGGTTGCTGGATCAATAAGGCCTGAAAAAGAACAAAGAAAATCAACACTTAACCCTTAGACCGCGACTCACAACAATTGTCGTCTGCTGTTGCTTTTATGTCTTGCCTTATTTCTCAATAAAAACATGGTTTGCCAGCACTTCAGAATCATTTCAAATGGAAATGATTCTGAAGTGCTGTCAAAGCATGTTGTAAATGATTCTAAAGTGCTGTCAAAGCATGTTTTTTATGATAAAAATGGAAAATAGAAAATAAAAAGCAGACGACAAAAGAAATAAGATAGCGGTCTAAGGGTTAATTTACCTTCAGCTAATACAAACCAATAGTCCTGAATGATCCAACTCAGCATCTCAGACTCTATTGTCACAAGCTTGACCAATCTCTGCTGTCCACATGGTAGCTGATGTTCCAGCAATGACCACTCACTACTACAGTCGCTGCTGAAACCTGCTGGCCATATCTAATCAGGAGAAAACTCACAGACAAGTAAAGGAAGATAAACTCACAAACAAGTAAAGGGATGTCTGTTTGTTTGTTTATTATTGTTTAACGGCCTATCAACAGCTAAGGTCATGTAAGGACGGGCAAACGGGTTCGATCCCATTTTAACCTGCTGCATTGGGGGGAAAATCTCAAAATCAGAACGGAATATTTACATCAAGAACAAATATATTCAGCCCTGAAATTAGAATAACCTGACCTGGTGCCAGGTCCATACCACACCAAGCCACTTGGCCCTTCCCCTAAAATAAGATTACGAATATCGTAATACTCACATATGGGGCATAACCAGATTCAACTGTCACATACAAAATGCCAAAGACGTATGTGAGGGCCAAACCAGGTCTCCAGTCGGGATTCCGGCAAGGATGAACCCCGATCGTTAAATTACCCATCGCATACTCCCACCTGCCACCCACCAATAAAGGGATGACACTCATAGATAAGCAGAGTGAAAATACAGATAATTAAATAGGTAGACACGTGTAAAGGGTTTATGTTTGAATACATGAATTTACAACATGCTATACATGACAAGACATACATACAAACTTATACACAGCAAACTGTAAATCGAGACAGACAATATAAATTAATTGCAAAATAACAACACATTGGTTGCTGGATCAATAAGGCCTGAAAAAGAACAAAGAAAATCAACACTTAACCCTTAGACCGCGACTCACAACAATTGTCGTCTGCTGTTGTTTTTATATCTTGCCTTATTTCTCAATAAAAACATGTTTAGACAGCACTTCAGAATCATTTCCAATGGAAATGATTCTGAAGTGCTGTCAAGACATGTTGTAAATTATTCTAAAGTGTTGTCAAAGCATTTTTTGGATGATAAAAATGGAAACTATAAAATAAACAGCAGACGACAAAAGAAATAAGATAGCGGTCTAAGGGTTAATTTACCTACAGCTAATACAAACCAATAGTCCTGAATGATCCAACTCAGCATCTCGGACTCTATTGTCACGAGCTTGACCAATCTCTGCTGTCCACATGGTAGCTGATGTTCCGGCAATGACCACTCGCTACTACAGTCGCTGCTGAAACCTGCTGGTCATATCTAATCAGGAGAAAACTCACAGACAAGTAAAGGAAGATAAACTCACAAACAATAAAGGGATGACACTCATAGATAAGCAGAGTGAAAATACAGATAATTAAAAGGGTAGACATGTTGAAGGTAAATACAGGGTATATATATGTTTGAATACATGAATTTACAACATGCTATACATGACAAGACATACATACAAACTTATACACAGCAAACTTTAAATCGAGACAGACAATATAAATTAATTGCAAAATAACAACACATTGGTTGCTAGATCAATAAGGCCTGAAGAAGAACAAAGAAAATCAACACTTAACCCTTAGACCGCTACTCACAACAATTGTCGTCTGCTGTTGCTTTTATATCTTGCCTTATTTCTCAATACAAACATGGTTTGGCAGCATTTCAGAATCATTTCCAATGGAAATGATTCTGAAGTGCTGTCAAAGCATGTTGTAAACTATTCTAAAGTGTTGTCAAAGCATTTTTTTGATGATAAAAATGGAAACTATAAAATAAACAGCAGACGACAAAAGAAATAAGATAGCGGTCTAAGGGTTAATTTACCTTCAGCTAATACAAACCAATAGTCCTGAATGATCCAACTCAGCATCTCAGACTCTATTGTCACGAGCTTGACCAATCTCTGCTGTCCACATGGTAGCTGATGTTCCAGCAATGACCACTCGCTACTACAGTCGCTGCTGAAACCTGCTGGCCATATCTAATCAGGAGAAAACTCACAGACAAGTAAAGGAAGATAAACTCGCAAACAATAAAGGGATGACACTCATAGATAAGCAGAGTGAAAATACAGATAATTAAAAGGGTAGACATGTTGAAGGTAAATACAGGGTATATGTTTGAATACATGAATTTACAACATGCTATACATGACAAGACATACATACATACAAACTTATACACAGCAAACTGTAAATCGAGACAGACACTATAAATTAATTGCAAAATAACAACACATTGGTTGCTAGATCAATAAGGCCTGAAGAAGAACAAAGAAAATCAACACTTAACCCTTAGACCGCTACTCACAACAATTGTCCTCTGCTGTTGTTTTTATATCTTGCCTTATTTCTCAATAAAAACATGTTTGGACAGCACTTCAGAATCATTTCCAATGGAAATGTTTCATTGGAAATGATTCTGAAGTGCTGTCAAGACATGTAAATTATTCTAAAGTGTTGTCAAAGCATGTTTTTGATGATAAAAATGTTAAATAGAAAATAAACAGCAGACGACAAAAAAAATAAGATAGCGGTCTAAGGGTTAATTTACCTTCAGCCAATACAAACCAATAGTCCTGAATGAACCCAATCAGCATCTCGGACTCTATATTGTCACGAGCTTGACCAATCTCTGCTGTCCACATGGTAGCCGATGTTCCGGCAATGACCACTCGCTACTACAGTCACTGCTGAAACCTGCTGGCCATATCTAATCAGGAGAAAACTCACAGACAAGTAAAGGAATACTACTCATAAACAATAAAAGGAAAACAAACTCACAAAAAAATAAAGGGATGACACTCATATAGATAAGCAGTGTAAAAATACAGATAATTAAATAGGTATAGACATGTTAAAGGTAAATACAGGGTATATGTTTGAATACATGAATTGACAACATGGTATACATGACAAGACAGCAAACTGCAAAATAACAACACATTGGTTGCTGGATCAACAAGACCTGGAAAAGAAGAAAGAAAATCAACACTTAGTTGGACCTACAAAATAATGGTAAAGATTATTCCACAAATTTTGACATGCATGTCTGTCTAAGCTCGCTAAGTCACATACAATGCTGAGTCAACATGTCACAGTCAGTGTCATGGTCAGTGTGACGGTCAGTGTCGCATGCAAAGCCAACGGTACACCGTGCCCATTCAGACATTCCGGCATGGTGGGATTTATATGGCCAGAATGTCCAAATGCGTAAGTTGTGTCAGGAATCATCAGATATATGGTATGGACATGAGGGTGGGATAAATATCTTAGAGCACACCATTTTGCCTGTAAGATCCATAACATATGGGATATAGTTGTTTCCAGATACAGGCAGAACTGCATGTACTCTACATATTACTTATTTATAATTTTATAATTTAATACTTTTAGAATTATAATTTAATATTGTATATATTATAAGGGCAATTCAGTATATGGATATTGATGTTGGTTAATATACATGTATTATGATTATTGATGTTAGATCTTACATGTATACTGTATACGTAGTTAGTTATAGGAGTATTTTTTCTTGTGTATATCGCACATTACACATTTTCAACAAGTCATCATGTGCAGAATAAAATGTTTTTCTCCATCAAAATTTCTGTGATTTTCATTACATATCTGACGCGGAAATCGAAATCCTGCAGAGAGCGTACGTTTTGCCATAATTATTGAATGATTGATCGATGGATAAGTACGATTGGAAATAATCTTGCGTGTTTATTTTAATTATATATCAAAAGGCTGCTTTGAACATATCCTTCGATCAACTGACTCGTCTGTCATCCAACGCTAAATAATGTATGTTGTTCAAGGTTCAAGTCAATAGGACTTGTGGAGATATTTGGTACTTAAAAAGTTGTTCGACCTTTGGCATGGGTCCGCATGAGTGGCCTATAGAATGATACGGTTGTGAAAATATTGAATTAATGTTACCTTCACCTTGAGCATGGGGGCTATAGGATGAAAATATGGATGATGATAATGAGGTATGTGAAGGTTCATGTCAATTGAAGTTAGGGTTGTGAAGATATTGGGTACTTTAATGCAGATTTAAAAAAAAAAAAAAAAAAACAACTAGAAATGTGGCCTGTCAGCACACGAATTCCCACACTGGCAGCCAAAGAAAACAAGACACATTTGAAAAAAAGCAGGGCAGTAGAGGACCATTAAAGCAATGTGTGTGTGAAATATCAAGCAGATCCAATCAAGGAAACAGACATTATAAGACATTTACCCGAGCGTTAAGGTTTTGAACGCACCAAATATGTGACCTTGACCCTGGGCTTTGCGGGGGCGGGACGATCGTGGATTTATCACAGGGTGGAACAGGACCATTAAATTAATGCGAGTGTGAAATATCAAGCAGATCAGTGCAAGGAAACTATAATACATTTACCCGAGTGTTATGGTTTTGGGACGGACAGACGGGCCATATTGACGCAAGTAACACTATATGTCCCACTCACCATTCGGTGGTGGGGCATAACAAATTCAAAGTAATTTGACCTTGGGCATGGGGGCAGCATGGGTGAGCCATAGAATGAAAATATGGATGATGATAAAGAGGTATATGAAGTTTCAAGTCAATCAGACTTAGGGTTGTGGAGATATTTAGCACTGAAATATTTTAATGCATACATGTATTTTACAAAAAAACTTTAACGTAAACTTCTAAGTAATTTGACCTTGAACCTGGCCATGCGGGCCGCATAGGTGGGCTAGAGAATAAAAATATGGATGATGATAAAGAGGTATATGAAGTTTCAAGTCAATCAGACTTAGGGTTGTGGAGATATTTGGTACTGAAAAAACTTTAACGCAGATTTTACAAAAAACTTTAACGCACATTTCAAAGTAATTTGACCTTTGTCATAGGGGCCTCATGGGTGGGCTATAGAATGAAACTAGAGAAAGTGAGCAGGGGCTCACATATAACCCAAGCCACCGCCTGAACCGAAAAATAAAAACTATATTTAAATTTAAAAATATTTTAAAAACTTTAACGCAAATTTCTAAGTAATTTGACCTTGACCTTTGACAGGAAGGCCGCATCGGTGTGGTATGGAATTAAAATATGGATGATGATAAGGAAGTGTATGAATTTGAAGTCAATCCAACTTACAGTTCCAGAGATAATAGGTACGCAAAAACTTTAACGCAAAACGGAAGCAAATTGCTAAGTAATTTGACCTTGACCTCGGACATGAAGGCCACATAGGTGGTATGGAATGAAAATATGGATGATGATAAGGAAGTATATGAAGGTTGAGGTCAATCTGACTTTGATCGCTACAGAGATTGTGGGTACCCAAAAACAGCAGACGGATGGACGGACATACAGACGGATGGATGAACGGACGGATGTAATTACAAAAACTATATACCCCTCGACATACTTCTTATGCCGGGGGTATAACTATCTGCCCCTCGACATACTTAGTATACACGGACGCACACTGAAAGCGGCGACTGTATCATGCCGACCACAAGCGGGCGCGAGAAAAAATACATATTCAGCCCTGAAATTAGAATAACCTGACCTAGTGTTAGGTCCTCACCACACCAGAGTCGATTAGCACACTCACTAAAAGTAATATTATATTAGTACTGTTCTTATTACTTTTGTAATATAGTATAACCGGATTCAACTCTCAAGTAACAAAGAAACCAAAATGTACCTGGGCCAAACCACGGAGGGATATCGCAGAGTCAATGATGCATACCTGTTTTGTTTATTAGTGTTTAACGGCCTATCAACAGCTAAGGTCATGTAAGGCCGGGCAAATGGGTTCGATCCCGTTTTAACCTGCTGCATTGGGGGGAAAATCCCAAAATCAGAACAGAATATTTTCAGAACAGAATATATTCAGCCCTGAAATTAGAATAACCTGACCTGGTGCCAGGTCCATACCACACCAAAGTTACTTGGCCCCTTCCCCTGAAATAGGATTACGAATAATTGTAATACATAAGGGGTATAACCAGATTCAACTGTCACATACAAAATGCCAAAGATGTATGTGAGGGCCAAACCAGGTCTCCAGTCGGGATTCCGGTAAGGGTGAACCCCGATTGTTAAATTACCCATTACATGCTCCCACCTCCACCCACGATACATACCTGTATGTAGTCTATCGACTGACGGACAGTGGACATCCCAGCCACGCTGCTCACTGACACTCGATCCTCCCGTTCCCACTTAGACGATGGTCTTGACCTGGGGCCACACCTAGTAATATGATGATACATGTTACATGCAGGAAATTGTACAACTTTGTACTATCATGTTATAACAATTTAACTGTGTCATCACAAGCTGATCTGGATCTACACTGCTCACAAATCCCATAAACCCCTTTTCTCCAGTTACAGCCACATATCGATCTTCCTTACTTAATGCAGATCAGTTATGGTATTGACAATACAAAAACCAGTAGCCTATTTCACCAATATTGCAAAGTATACTTATCTAGCAAAGTATACTTTGAGGGAGAAATTGTCAATTTTAGGATACATTTATTAATTTTTATTATACTGAATTTATTACATTATCACAGCCAATATGGCTGTGATAATGTAATAAATTCAGTATAATAATTCTGCATACTTTTAATCATTAAATATATGCAGTCTTTAGTTCTATATGATATAATGCATTTCGGGAAAAATAAATGATTTCTCCCTCAAAGTATACTTTGCTAGATAAGTATACTTTGCACTTTTGATGAAATCGTCTACAGAAATCAGTAACACAATTGGATGTATCCTCAAAATCTTCATCACAAATTTGTCATTTTAAACCTTGTGCACACAAGTGCAAGACTCAGACCTGTGCCCATCAAAAAAAACATTACCCCACCCTCTGCGCCCGCACATTAAACGTAATTTACAGTACATGGGGTGGGGTAATGGGATTTTTTTAATGGGCATTTTTTAATGGGCATTTTTATTTGTGTCACAGGTCCGAGTGGCTGGGCTATAGAATATGGATGCTGACAAATATGTATATGTAGTTTCAAGCCAAATCGACTTACGATACTAGAGATAGTAAGTAGCCAAAAACATTAACCCATTGATGTCTAAGGATACGAAAAACATGTTGAAAAAAAAATGGATTTTCAAGTTTATTTCTCAATAAAAGTATACGTTGTTACCACTCATTTGAACCATCTCACAGAGACGGTTCAAATTAGTGGTTTCAACATATACTTTTGAGAAATAATGAGAAATTTTTTTTTTTAGAAAATTTCATAAATAAAATCTTTGACAGACAAACAGGACAGACAAACTAATGCACAGGGGTGGCGACTTTATGTATCCCAAATTTGTTCATTAAGAGATGGTGTCAACTCTGGTGCCAGGCACCCTTACTCCCAATGTATACAATAAGCCTGCATTTGTCAAAATATGATCTATAATTTGAATTACGTACCATCAGTGATCCACATGCGAGCAAGCAACACATTGAGTAGATAGACTGGATCATCACTGTTGTCAAGCTGACTTGTCATGACCACCTCTCCCCGGCGCAAATTGGATGTAGTAAACTGGCCTAATACATAGCATGCATATTAATGTAGTGCATTCAGAATACGCTTTTAGGGGTAAGACCATTTTTAAACATTATTTTGTTACTTTCATTTAAAGCATATGTAGTGGTCACTCAGTTGTACAGTCTCAGCAAGACGGTTCTAATGGGTGTCCACAACATTTACTTTTACTTTTGTTGAAAAATAAGAAAAATAAGAAAAAATAAGAAAAATAAGAAAAAAATGTTGAGAAATAAGTAAAAATAATCATTTTTTTCCATGAAATGAATTGGGTTTAATGTCCCAGCAACAGCTAGGATCATAATTATAGGGACGGGACCACAGTTTAAAGTTTCATCCGATAGGCCAATGGGATGGAAATACTATGAAAGTATTTTCCATGCCCTATGGTAGGTATTAAACTCACAACCTTCAGTATTTGAAGTCCTGGGGGCCGTTTCACTAAACTTTGTACGACTAAAATGTTTGTAAGTGCAAAATTATGATAGCTAGTCTGTAAATTTCACATTAACAATGTTTTCTTGTAAACAATTATTGGATTTACATTTATTGAGCATAGGCTGCATATGCAGCCTATGCTCAATAAATGTAAATCCATCAATTGAAATTTCCAGACGATCCTAAATTTGAACTTGAACATTTTAGTCGTACGAAGTTTAGTGAAACGGGCCCCTGTATTCTACCCCTGAGCCACAGTCTGTCCTTTATTTTCATGAGAAAATGGTGTATCTTCACCTGTTAATGAATATGTTAACCAGAATATATCTGCTATCCCGTAAGGCAAGTCAACCTGCATTACAGCCAGTACATTCTGGTTAATTGAACATATGTGGCTGTGACTGGAGATATGGGGCCTTATGGCATTGGCGACCAATGTAGACCTAGAGCAGCCTGCAGTCTGATCAGGGTCTGCACTGTTCGCAATTCAGTGAATGAAACCACAAGTCTACAGTTACGGTCACATCTGCAGCTGATCAGGGTCTATAATGCTTGTAATTTAGTCAGTGAAACATTGATTGATTGATTAATTGATTGACTAGTTGGCTAATTGGTTGGTTGGTTGGTTGGTTGGTTGATTGATTGATTTATTGATTGATTGATTGATTGATTAATTGGAGCTTTAACACTTGGCTGTGGTGTGAATCCCAGTCAGATTCACTGTTAAGATACAAATCCAGATAAAAACGTTTCATTGTTAAACATATACGTACCTTCCCAACCTCCAGGTCAGTGAAACATGTTAGCTGTATCTTCCAATTCAGTTGATCAGGAACTACACTGGACAAATCCTTGCTTGAAACAATTGTATGATATCAGGTTATAAATAGATATTATTTTATAAAGACACCGGTATTTGCAACATTTGGAAAGTCAATAAATGAATAGAACATGAAATATTAACAAGGTTCTGCCAGTCAAGTTGGCTCAGAATTACCATCTTTATTTTACTGCAATATTTCATTAATATTGATTTCCAAAATTAGAAATATTGTCTGTAAATGATGTTAAAAATGATGAGATGTTCTCTAAATAATCACAAATATATCACCAGAATATGGTGCATGATAAGAGAGGTTAGACCCGGGCCAGGAGTAGCTATTAGTATTAACCCTTTCATCCCTAAGAAACTGACATAGGATAGTTCATGTTGATTTGAGACTACTGTATTCATTATGCAGAAAAGGTAAAGCAGTTCAATATATTGAATATACAATTTTTTTTTAACTCATTTGCTGTACAAACAAGGTGAACATAATTCCTCTATGACCTTGACCTTGGGCGGTCAGACGTGGGTCATATGCAAAACAAAGCACCATCCCTAGACACACATTGTGGTCAAATATTATCAAAATCGGTGAAGCGGTTCATAGGTTATTAAAAAAATGAAAGGTGTTACTAACACACGTACATACGTACGTACATGGACTAACACTATATTCCCTCTTGCCTCGGTGAGGGGATAATTAAAAATGTCCACAAATGAGTAGATCCTGAAGCGATGACTAGTTATGAGCCAGCTCATCAGGATCTACACATTTGGCTTATACTAGGAAAGAGGTATCTAGTGTTGAAAGGGTTAATACACATCAATAGGGACAAACTTTCGAAACTTAATTTAACGCTTACAATGCTGAATTAAATTTTATTGTCTGCTGTTTATTTTCTATGTTCCATTTCTCTCATCAAAAACATGCTTTTACAGGACTTTGGAATAATTTCCATTGGAAATGATTTTAAAGTGCTGGCAAACCATGTTTTATTGAGAAAGAAGGCAAAATATATAACAACAGCAGACAACAATTTTCATTCCCAGCATTCTAAGGGTTAACACATGTTAGCAATACAGAAATAGTATCAACGCAGATTTTGAGGGAAAGATTTTCAATTTTCAATTTTAGGATAAATTTATTAATTTTTATTATACTGAATTTATTACATTATCACAGTCATTTGTAATAAATTTAGTATAATAATTCTGCATACTTTTAATCATCAAATATATGCAGACGTTAGTTCTATATGAAATAATGCATTTCAGGTAAAATAAATGATTACTCCTTCAAAGTATATACTTTGCTAGATAAGTATACTTTGCAATGTTGGTGAAATCGGCTACAGGACGTCACTGTGATCGCTATGTTGCGGGTGACTTTTTTTAATGACACAATACATGTGTAATAATTTCTCATTTAGCAAAATGTCTTATTAATTTGTTTCACTCAAGTTATAAATACGAACTATTAGACCAGTACCAACCAAACACAAATTGTCACCAAAGCATTGTTATTTTGCTAACGCAACTATACCAACACTAAATTTAAGGAGACTATTTTTGGATACCAATTTTAAGCAGCTTTCCCAGAATATGCAGGCTTATTGCGGTAGGCCCCTTTAAGTTTTGTAGTCACTTCCCGTATCTTCATTATAAAACATTGTAACCCTTAGACCGCTACTCACAACAATTGTCGTCTGCTGTTGCTTTTATATCTTGCCTTATTTCTCAATAAAAACATGGTTTGACAGCACTTCAGAATCATTTCCAATGGAAATGATTCTGAAGTGCTGTCAAGACATGTAAATTATTCTAAAGTGTTGTCAAAGCATTTTTTTTATGATAAAAATGGAAAATAGAAAATAAACAGCAGACGACAAAAGAAATAAGATAGCAGTCTAAGGGTTAATTTACCTTCAGCTAATACAAACCAATAGTCCTGAATGATCCAACTCAGCATCTCGGACTCTATATTGTCACGAGCTTGACCAATCTCTGCTGCATGTCCACATGGTAGCTGATGTTCTGGCAATCACCACTCGCTACTACAGTCGCTGCTGAAACCTGCTGGCCATATCTATAAAAACATGGTGTGACAGCACTTCAGAAATCATATTCTGAAGTGCTGTCAAAGCATGTAAATTATTTTAAATTGCTGTCAAAGCATTTTTTTGATGATAAAAATGGAAAATAGAAAATAAACAGCAGACGACAAAAGAAATAAGATAGCGGTCTAAGGGTTAATTTACCTTCAGCTAATACAAACCAATAGTCCTGAATGATCCAACTCAGCATCTCGGACTCTATATTGTCACGAGCTTGACCAATCTCTGCTGTCCACATGGTAGTTGATGTTCCGGCAATCACCACTCGCTAGCTACTAGTCGCTGTTGAAACCTGCTGGCCATATCTAATCATGCGAAAACTCAGACAAGTAAAGGAAAATAAACTCACAAAAAAATAAAGGGAGGACACTCATAGATAAGCAGAGTGAAAATACAGATAATTAAATAGGTAGACACGTTAAAGGTACATAGAGGGTATATGTTTGAATACATGAATTTACAACGTGTTATACATGACAAGACATACATACAAACTTATACACAGCAAACTGTAAATCGAGACAGACAATATAAATTAATTGCAAAATAACAACACATTTGTTGCTGGATCAATAAAGCCTGAAAAAGAACAAAGAAAATCAACACTTAACCCTTAGACCGCTACTCACAACAATTGTCATCTGCTGTTGCTTTCATTTCTCAATAAAAACATGTTTTGACAGCACTTCAGAATCCAATGGAAATGATTCTGAAGTGCTGTCGAGGCATGTTGTAAGTTATTCTAAAGTGTTGTCAAAGCATGTTTTTATGATAAAAATGTTAAACAGAATATAAACAGCAGACAACAACAAAATTAAGATAGCGGTGTAAGGGTTAATTGCATCTACAAAATAATGGTTGCGATTATTCCACAGATTTTGACATGCAAGTCACATACAATGTTGAGTCAATAGGACACAGTCAGTGTCATGGTCAGTGTGACAGTCAGTGTCGCATGCAAAGCCAATGGTCCACCATGCCCATTCAGACATTCCGGCACGGTGGATTTATATGGCCAGAATCTCTGAATGCGTAAGTTGTGTCAGTAATCATCATATATATGGTATGGACACAGGGTGGGATAAATATCTTAGAGCACCTCGTTTTGCCTGTAAGATCCATAACATATGGGATATAGTTGTTTCCAGATACAGGCAGAACTGTACTCTACATATTACTTAATTATAATTTTATAATTTAACCCTTAGACCGCTACACACAACAATTGTCGTCTGCTGTTGCTTTTATATCTTGCCTTTTTTCTCAATAAAAACATGGTTTGACAGCACTTCAGAATCATTTCCAATGGAAATGATTCTGAAGTGCTGTCAAAGCATGTTGAAAATTATTCTAAAGTGCTGTCAAAGCATATTTTTGATGACAAAAATATAAAATAAAAAATAAACAGCAGACAACAAAAAATAATTAAGATAACGGTTTAAGAGTTAATAATTTTAGAATTATCATTTTATATTGTACATATTATATGGGCAATTCAGTATATGGATATTGAAGTTTGGTTAATATAATTATATATTAGAGGGATTATTGAAGTTAGTTATATTAAATGTATACTGTAGTTAGTTATAGGAAAAAAATTCTTGTGTATATTGCACATTTCTTTTACACATTTTCAACACCGAAGTCATCATTTGCAGAATAAAATGGTTTTCTCCAACAAAATTTGCGTGATTTTCATTACATATCTTGACGCGGAAATGGAAATCCTGCAGAGAGATACGTTTCGCCATAATTATTGAATGATTGATCGGTGGATAAGTACGATTGAAAATAATCTTGCGTGTTTATTTTAATTACATATCAAAAGGCTGCTTTGAACGATATTCTTCGTCTGTCATCAAACGCTAAATAATGTATGTTGTTGAAAAGTTTGTCAGATGATGATTAGACAAAATGAAAATTAATTTGATATACACGTGTATTCACATAGTAAAAATTTATGAACATGTTCATAAATTAATAGATTGTGCCACATATTGTATATGTATAAACAGTTTAGATTATTGTATGTCTGTAATATAGCACATGATAGGAGTGTCCTGCCAGTGCATGGTTTCCATGGAAACACTTCATTTGTTAATATATTTGCATTTAAATCTATTAATACAAAATACATATTGATATGTACCTGTATTGATACAAAATGCATACATAAACATTATACAGTGTAACCTCTCTAAACCGGACACCCTGGGGACATCCCAGGGTGTCCGGTTTAGAGAGGTTCCACTGTGAGACTTGCATATAACTACTTCAAGACACGCGTGGGTGCTGTGCGATCATGAACAGACATTATCCTCGGAGATAAATGGCAACGAAGCTTATCAAACTTAAGCACAACGTACTTGTCTCTCTGTCCGGTTTACAGCGGGTTCGACTGTAAATTTGAATACTAAACACATGTCTTCTATGACTACCTGTATCGCTGCACATATATATGTACTCTACAATAATTCCAGCACAAAAATATTTACACAATTCCCTAATATTTGATTGGTCCGTAGCAAGTCTCTGTCCAAAATTTATATCCCAGTAAACTCCCATGCCAAACTACTTTCCGTAACCGTCAGGCGCAGTTAAAATAATTCTTAAGAAAACGGAAAATAAACACATTTTCTTGATTAATTTATTTCAAATGCTGGAATTATAAGGAATGAATGGCCTTTTTGTGGAATTTATCGGGGATATAAACTTGGAAAAGTCGCGGGAATACTGGACGAAGGCCGGAAGGCCTCGTCCAGTATTCCCGCGACTTTTCCAAGTTTATATCCCCGATAAATTCCACAAAAAGGCCATTAATTCCTATATACTATTCTAAATATACACTACATTTATATTAACTACATAATTACTAATCAGAGTATATTATGAACAAAACTATACGGAATATGTGCAAACGCTTCCGGACTGAATACTATTTGCACAGTATATCAAAAGTACCATATGGCACATAAATTGTGGAAAAACTTTCTTAACCGGGACTCATGGACGCACACACATGGACACACACACGGATGGACACAGATCACACACAGATGGACACAGATCACACACAGATGGACACAGATCACACACGGATGGATGGACACAGATCACACACGGATGGACACAGATCACACACAGATGGACACAGACCCACACACCGATGGACACAGACCCACACACAGATGGACACAGACCCAACACGGATGGACACAGACCACACACGGATGGACACAGACCCGCACACAACCCAAACACAATATGCCTCCAGGCTCTACACACTGAGGGCATAAAAAAATAAGTCAAGGTCTAATGAAGGTCACCTGAAAGATCAATGTCAGGAGGGCAGAAGTATTCAATGCTTGAAAAGTGTAATAGGGAGGATAGCTGGTGACAAAAATGGAATAAGCAACTGTAAAACAGCTGATGATATGCGGACAGAAATAGTTTCAACCAATGTGAGCATGCACTAACCTGGGATGCTGTTCTGTTTTCTTCTACTGGTCTGGGGGTCATTTCATGAAATTGTGTACGACTAAAATGTTCGTAAGTGCAAATTTAGGATCGTCTGGAAATTTCAATTGATGGATTTAGATTGCTCAATAAATGAAAATCCAATAATTGTTTACAAGAAAACATTGTTAATGTGAAATTTACAGAACTATCAAATGTTTGCACTTACGAACATTTTAGTCGTACGAAGTTTAGTGAAACTGGCCCCTGGTTATTCTTGTCAGGTGGCTACCATCCAGGGGCCCGTTTCACTAAACTTTGTACGACTAAAATGTTTGTAAGTGCAAAATTATGATGGTCTGTAAATTTCACAGTAACAATGCATGCTTTCTTGTAAACAATTATTGGATTTACATGTATTGAGAATATGCTGCATATGTTAACAAAATGTAAATCCATCAATTGAAATGTCCAGACAATCCTAAGTTTGCACTTACGAACATTTTAGTCGTTCAAAGTTTAACTCTTTGCATGCTGGGAAACTTGTGGGCTATAAATAGTTCAAAACTAGCGGACAAAAAAATCATCATATTTCCTTTTATATCTCCTTGTGTATAAATGTCATGAATATGTCTTGGAATTTCATTAGAATTGAGTCCTGAGGACTCAATTCTAATGAAATTCCAAGACATATTTACAGAGAGAAATAAAACATATACTCCTAATTTGTTTGGCGGATATTTTCACTGCTAGCATGCAAATAGTTAATGGAATGGCCCCAAGGCACAAGCAAGCAGCAGCTGCAAAGGAATAAGTGGCACACACAGCAGTCTGAAAACGCAGTAGCCCATTTCACCAAAATTGTATACCGTACTTATCTTGCTAAGAACACTTAGAGGGAGAAATTTTCAATTTAAGGATAAATTTCTTAATTTTTATTATACTGTATTTATTACATTATCACAGCCATTTTGGCTGTGATAACGTAATAAATTCAGTATAATAATTCTGCATACCTTTAATCATCAAATATATGCAGTCGTTAGTTCTATATATGAAATAATGCATTTCGGGAAAAATAAATGATTACTCGCTCAAAGTTTACTTAGCTAGATAAGTATGCTTAGCAATTTTGGTGAAATCGGCTACAGGAGATTTCAGTAACAGATGGCGTCCTTGCTGTGAGGATTAAGGCAGTCAACCTACAAAAAAAAATCTCTACAATTCACACAAATTAAGAGAAATATGCTAAAACTACACTTTCTGGGGTAATCTTTATGCCACACAATCAAATTCATTCAGAAAACAATGGAAATATCAATCACCAGAACCATTTTGTTGTTGCATTTTCAGTTTCAGAGGCTCCCCTGCTAAAATGGCAAAAAACATTTATCAGACACCCGACAGCCGTCCTTAAACAAGAACGCTGTCAACATCATGTATTCCATCTATGAGGTGGTTGGATCTTCAACATGCACATTCAATTTTAAATAATTCCAGCACAAAAATATTTACACAATTCCCTAACATTTGATTGGCCCGTAGTAAGTCTCTGTCCAAAATTTATATCCCAGTAAACTCCCACGCCAAACTACTTTCCGTAACCGTGAGGCGCAGTTAAAATAATTCTTAAGAAAACGGAAAATAAACACATTTTCTTGATGAATTTATTTCAAATGCTGGAATTATAAGGAATGAATGGCATTTTTGTGGAATTTATCGGGGATATAAACTTGGAAAAGTCGCAGGAATACTGGACGAGGCCTTAAAAAATTACAATTTTCGAGAAAAAAAAAATGTAATTTTTTATCGCTTCGTCCAGTATTCCCGCGACTTTTCCAAGTTTATACCCCGATAAATTCCACAAAAAGGCCATTCATTCATATAGCCAATCTCTCATACAGTAAAGAAGTTACAGGAGAATGGAGAAACATGCATCTATATGCGTAAATGAAATACATGTAGTCACAGTTCTTGGACCTTGAGCACAGGAGGAGCATAGGTGGGGCGGGGAATGAACATATGAATGATGAGAAAATATGCACATGAAGTTTCAAGCCAGTCGCTAATAATTAATATATGAATAATGAAAGACATGCGCATGAAGTTTCAAGCCAATTGCTCATACAGTAAAGAAGTTATAGGGAATGGAGAAACACTCACGCATCTACTAAATGTGAAATTTCAAAGTTAATTGACCTTGACCTTGGGGAGATGGATGGGGCAGGGAATGAATATATGAATGAATGATGAGAAACATGCGAATGAAGTTTCAAGCCAATTGCTCATACAGTAAAGAAGTCATAGGGGAATGGAGGAACGTGCACGAGTCTACTACATGTACGTATGAAATGTTAAAGTTAATTGACCTTCACCTTTGGCATGGGGGAGCATGGTGGTGGGGCTGGGAGTGTAAATATGAATGATGAGAAACATGTACATGAAGTGTTAAGCCAATCACTCGAACACTAAAGAAGTTATAGGAGAATGGAGAAACGCGCATGCATCTATTGAATGTGAAATTTCAAGATCTTTGACCTTGACTTTGGGAACGAGGAGAGCATGAAAATATGATTTATATGGCGAAATATGAAGTTTCAAGCAATATTGCTAATACGCTAAAGAAGTTATATGGAAATGGGAAAACGTGAACGCTACTAAATGAGAAATTTCAAAGTTAATTGACCTTGGGCACGGGGGGAGCTAGTGTTGGGTGGGGAATGGAAATATGAATGATGAGAAACATGCACATGAAGTTTCAAGCCAATTGTTAATACAGTAAAGAGTTATAGGAGAATGGAGAAACGTGCACACATCTATTGAATGTGAAATTTCAAAGTTCAAATATACCTTGTGGCCCGAGGGAACTGTTTGAACCTGCGGCCGCCGCGGGTTCAAACAGTTCCCTCGGGCCACAGCAAACTTGACCTTGGATATAATGATGAGAAACATGCATATGGAGTTTCAAGCCAATCGTTTGTACACTAAGGAAATCATAGGAGATTTGGAGAAACGAGTATGAATTGACTATATATAAAATTTTGAAGTTATTTGACCGTGACCTTGGGCATGCAGGGCCGTAGCCAGAGGTAAAAATGTACCGAGGCAAATCTTATGAAACGTGTATCCAGCCCACATCGTAAAAAAAAATCGGCAAAATTTCTACCGAGGCAACTGCCTCGGTTCGCCTCAACGTGGCTACGGCCCTGGCATGGGGAAGCATGGGTGGGACGGGGAATGAAAATATGACTAATGAGAAACATGCACATGAATTTTCAAGCCATTTATATCACTCATACAGTAAATAAGTTATATGGGGAATAGAGAAATGCACACGCATCTACAGAATGTGAAATTTAACAGGTATTTGACCTTGATCTTAGACATGGGGGAGCATGAATGGATGGGGTGGATAATGAAAATATGAATGATGAGAAGTTTCATTCATACCCTAAAGAAGTTATAGGAGAATGGAGAAACTTGCATGCATCTACTGAAAGTGAAATTTCAAAGTTATTTGACCTTTGGCACATGGGGAGCATGGGTAGGAGTTACAGTATGGGTGGGGCGGGGAATTAAAATATAAATGATGAGAAACATGCACATGATGATATTTTCAATGTAAATAAATGTCAATATATCTTTACATTAAAATTTGTATACAACAAATGACAGAACTAGAAAATGTGTTCATAGAACATATGTATGGGTTACAAATGGAAGTCGGACGGATGAAAAAATTACTATATACCTCTCGGCATACACAGATGGATAAAGCGTGGCAGGGATGATAACATGGTTAAAAATTACCTAATTATGTTTATGAAACAAGCAGAAAGTTAGAGAAATAAAAATTGGGCGTGTCTCACCCACTAAACAAGGTGATCGCCACAAAGGTCAAGGTCACCAAGGTCAAGGTCACAATATGAGTAAGTCCAACATTATTGATATGAAGTTCACGCTCACCAAGGTCACACAAATGTAACTGGGTGGATAGCCATCAAAGTGAGGAAGCTATCGGTGAAGTTTGGTAATGATCCAAAGTTATTGACAAGAAAGTTAATTAAGAAAGTTATTGACAACCAAGGTGATGGTCAAGGTCACCGGAATTACACTGGATAGATTGTTATCAATGTGAGGAAGCTATTTATGAAGTTTGGTAATGATATGATTAACAGATATTCAACATTTAGACATAAGCCCAAAATTGTTGACACCAAGGTGGAGGTCACCAAGGTCAAGGTCAGCCAAATTACACTGGTAGATAGCCATCAATGTGATGTATGTCCAAAATGATTGACACATTGGTTAAGGTCCCAAGGTGAAGGTCAAGGTCACCCGAATGATGGATAGCCATCAATGTGAGGAAGCTATTGATGAAGTTTGGTAAAGATCTGACTAACGGATAAGGAGGTATTCAACATTTGGACTTGTTTCCAAAATAATTGATACAAAGGTTAAGGTCACCAAGATGAAGGTCAAGGTCACCCGAATGACACTGGATGGATAGCCATCAATGTGAGAAAGCTATTGATGAAGTTTGGTAAGGATCCACTAACGAATTAGGAGGTATTCAACAAAATTATTGACGCAAAGGTTGAGGTCACCAAAATGAAGGTCAAGGTCACCCAAATGACACTGGATGGATAGCTGTCAATGTGAGGAAGCCATTGATGAAGTTTGGTAATGTTCAAGAGATATGCAAAATCTACAGCAATGACACATTTTCCAATAGGGCAACATTATGGGTAACGAGTCTTACAATTACCCCATAACATAATGAATATGGTTGATGTCTGTTGTTTTCAATGGTTGTTAACATATTTATTATCGCGTCCAATAGCATGATGATGTCGTTTTCAGTTTAATGATGTCAGCAATGTGTGACGTACATTTTGGCATCGCCAGGGCTGAATGGTGATGACATTGAACATTAATTTGATAATAATTTGTAAACGATCCACTGAACCTTGTTTTAACCCATTTGTTGATATGGTGAACACGTTGGACGTATCAGAAGTCGCATAAATTCAGCAAATAAAAAGTTGAGTCTTTATATGGGTCACATAATTGTTTTGTTTGTTTGTTTGTTTGTTGGGGTTTAACAGCTAAGGTCATTTAAGGTCGGGTCAATGGGTTTAGTACTAAATCCCATATATTACCTGTACAAGTACATGTACATGTTCAAGTACATATACAAATGGGGGAAAAATCCCAAAATCAGAACTGAATATTTACAATAACAATAACAAAACTATATATTCAGCCCTGAAATCAGAATAATCCTGATCTGATGCCAGGTCCTCGCCACACCAGAATCACTTGGCCCCTCGCTAAAGCAGTAGGATCAGTAATAATCTTACTACTTTTATAATAGTCAATTCAACTCCCAGGTAACAAAAGAGCCAAAGATAAAAACGTACCAAACCAGGCAACTCGTGATTCCTATAAGGAGGAACCCCTACCGTTAATTTACGCCGTCTCGTTCGCCCGACCACAACCAACATGGGTCAGATAAATACGTTTGAGATTCACAAATATGTTCTATATAGGGGCGAGAAAAAGTATCCATCATATGCACTGGTGTGGGACAAGGATATTCCACCCTTGTGATCAGAATAAGTCGTCAGCAACTTCTGACAACATAGGCCGAGAGGCGATTTTTTGTCTCCACAGCATAATTAGGATTTGTTTTAATAATCTTACCATCCTTGTCACATACAATCCACCTGTGTCGGCATACTTAACTGCTTTGCCATATGAGCGATTACTAGTAGCTTGAAACATGTCCATGTTCAGCGCTCCAGATAAGCTGCGTATTTGCTTAAAAACCCAATTGGAATCAGGGGGCCGTTTCACTAAACTTCTTACGACTAAAATGTTTGTAAGTGCAAATTTAAGATTGTCTGTAAATTTCAATTTATGGATTTACATTTATTGAGCATAGGCTGCATATGCAGCCTATGCTCAATAAATGTAAATCCAATAATTATTTACAAGAAAACATTGTTAATGTGAAATTTACAGACTATCATAATTTTGCACTTACAAACATTTTAGTCGTACAAAGTTTAGTAATACGGCCCCCAGGAACCCAAATACAAATTTTTTTGTAGTACCTTTATCATGCTGCAGAAAACAATAAACAGACCACAAATATAGCATATATTTCTTATTTTCCAAGGAGACAATTCTAATGAAATGCCAAGATGTGTTTTCATTTCGAAGCAAACTATTCAATAATTGCTGTCTGTTGATGTGTAAAACAGTAGTGTGATTTTATTTTACCCAATTAAAATTTTGAAATACCCAATTGCTTCAGAAATGATGGAGTGACAATACTCAATTACTAATTCCTTATCTGGAGCCTGCATGTTTATCATCATCTACTTATATTACTTATAAAAAAAAAGTCTGTTTCACGAAAGCTGCCCAAATTTTACGGCTATATAGACAATTCAAAAACAATATTATTTTCGATAATATTAAATTAAAGGAAAATTTAAGAATGAGCCTTCTTTTTATTTCGTGAAATTCGGTCAAATATTGATTTTATTACGAAAAATTGATTTGTCTATGGGAATTTAACATGGGGGAAAAAGATGTAAAGGAGTGTGGGAGGAGTCAAAAAACTTTTGGAAATTGACTCCGAAACCTAGCTAGATAGCTTGGATATGATCTAACTAAGAAAACAAAAGTTAAATTTTAAAAATCGGTCCAGTATTTCTAAAATTCAAAAAAATTTCCCCATGTTAAATCCCCATAGACATCTTCACTCCGTGAAGATGTCTATGGCAGTATGGGGATTTAACATGGGGAAATTTTGTTTTCGCAATAAAATCAATATTTGACCAAATTTCACGAAATAAAAAGAAGGCTCATTCTTAATTTTTCCTTTCATTTAATATTATCAAAAGAAATCTTGTTTTTGAATTGTTTATATAGCCGTAAAATTTGGGCAGCTTTCGTGAAACAGACAGTAGTTTCAATCCCCACCCACGCCATGCTCCCTAGTGCTCAAGGTTAAGGTCAAATTTCCAGTTCGGTAGATGCATGCACATTTATCCATTCTCCAATAACTTCTTTACCATATCAATGATTGGCTTGAAACTTCATGTACATGTTTATCATCATCCATATTTTCATTCATTGACCCACCCATGCTCCCCATACTTAAGGTCAAGATTTTCACTTCTTTACTATTGGCTTGCAACGTGTACATCTTTATGAGACATGTAAAGTTCTTTTGATCACCACCCAAGTCCCACTTGGTCCCTGGAACAACGTAGTTTTGCAATCATACTTTATTGACGGGACACAATTGATCGTATAGTGGATTTGTTAGAAATTAGCCTAAATATCAGAGTCCCGGGTCAAGACTACCAAACGGTGCCCACAAGGCGATCCAGCATGGGTCCGACCTCTATAACCAGCCAAATTTTACACTGCAAGGCATCCCAAACAGACAGCCTTAACCCTTTCCCTGATATAGACGACTTTTCACGCCTCTGCAGAAGATGTCTTTTGAAAACATTGTGGGAAAAAGAGAAATTGCTTGTAACAAGCAATTTCTCCTTTTCCCACAATGTTTTCTACTCTATCAGATAATTTAACCATCATTTGACCCAGCATTTGATTCTGTTATTCAGATGTTTTGGATTTGGATGAGTCGAAATATCGCAAAACAGGGAAAGGGTTAATATATATCAAATGCATGGTATTTACCAGTGCAGACTGGCTTCTACCAGTTTACATTGAGGAGTGTGTCATAATACTATTATGCACTTGGTAGTACTCGATAAACCAGGCTGTAAAGTTACTTGCACATTGACTCTATTGTTTGTCAGAGGTTGGTAAGCAATTTGAACACCTATTGTAGACAATAGAAAAGTTTACATCTATATGCAAACCTGTACACGAAACAGTCGCGGTCCACGGTAAACCATACACACGGTGTCTTTATGGTCATTGCGTGAAATGATGGCACATGGACCACTGCTAAGAAAAGCGGTCTTACGATGGCTAGTGTAGCCCAGATCTGTCTGCGCACCCGAGCAGTTTGATCATTGCCTATGCTGGTCGCCAATCGATCAATACAATTTACTTAATATAGTCACCAATTGAATGTAGCAGTTGTTGATGCATTGGATCAGCGGAATGATTACATGTAGAATATAACACGCTAATTTGGATGGCGAATGATGATAAAGGTACATGTACATATATTTGACTTAAAAATTCTGCAGTGTCCAAAAGGGGCAGATAATCGATGGTTCAGTGTCAAAGTAAAAATACAAACTATTGATGAAGTTTGGTAATGATCCGATTAACGGATCAAGAGATATGAGAAATTTGGACTATGTCCAAAATTTACGTCCAAAATTGTTGACGACGACGCCGGAATTCACCAAAATTGCTAAGCATACTTATCTTGCTACGTACACTTTGAGCTGAGGGAGAAATTTTCAATTTAATGATATATTTAATAATTTTTATTAATTCAGGGCCTGAAAATAGTACTGGTTCGAGGTCCTGGACCTGCAAATTTTAAAGTTGGACCTTTGTGTTTTACAAGCAACAAGTCCGCCGGACCTGTGATAGATTGAAATTGCGATCATCATTCAGTGGCGATTCTAAATCCTTTCTCATTATCGTCTTATAAGATCATTTATGGTGACAGTCTAGTAGTTACACATGTTGTGATGAGTCATTTCGCATAAAACAAGACACATATTTCTAACATTTTTCAAACGATTATCCTCTCGGATCTTTCAACAGAATTCTCGGACCTTTCACTTTTTTCCTTGTTAGGTCCCGGACCTACTGGTAAAAGCTGCTGTTTTCAGGCCCTGATTATACTGAATTTATTACATTATCACAGCCAATAAGGACAAAAGTGAAAGGTCCGAGAAATGTTTTGAAAGGTCCGAGAGGTAATAATTTCAGTATCATAATTCTGCATACTTTTAATCATCAAATATATGCAGTCGTTAGTTCTATATGAAATAATTCATCTCTGGGGAAAATAAATTTGGCGGGGCATAAAAATATGAAAATTACTTGCAAAAGGTTCAGTGAAACTGCAAGTGAATGGGTTTTACATCTCAGCAACAGCTAAGGTCATATAGAGACGGGACCACAGTTTAAAGTCTCGTCCGACAGACAGGTGCAGTTCCTGGTGAGACAGCACACCTGGATCTACACTGTTTGCAAACACTCATAAAGAGGTCTGTAGTGTTGAAAGGGTTGAAATGAAATTTGGATACCATTTGCAGGGATTCCGCTGGGGAAAATTAAAAAATCACCACTTCAAAAAAAATAAAACAATTGGCAATAAAAAATTACAATTTTCGAAAAATAAATCTAATTCCGAAAGTGGCGATCGCCAGCGGAATCCCTGCATTTGCATTTGTTAGAAGAGATAACCGGAGAAGCATGAATTCAAGTTCTAAACGGATATGGAAGGACATAATAAAGAATGGTTTATTTCCAAACATCAACACTAAAATATATATATATACAGGCCCGTACGCAGGAATTATTTTAGGGGGGTGCATTATCGACGGTGCGAAGGGCTAAACATTGTTTTTGCACATCCACGGACAGACCTCGGTAGATTAACTTTTTCACCCCCAAGTAACTGGAATGGATTTTGATTTGTTAATTTTGCAACCAATCTAAATCATCACAAAATGATTTTCAGACCAGTCTATTTATGAACATGGAGTGTTTTTGTTCTCAAAATTATGAAAATTAATTGCAAAAAGTGCAGATCCTGATGAGACGGCTCGTTATGAGCCGGCTCATCTGGATCTACACTTTTTGCCAATACTACTATACAGGCCTGTGGTGTTGAACTGGTTAAGTGGGTGCGTAGCACCTGTCGCACCCCCTCTTCGTACGGGCCTGTATAGGATTTACACAAAATGCAGTACCCGCCCCCCCCCCCCCCCCCCCCACCAGCACAATCTTACCAAATTCCATATATCTGAAAATACTGAAAATAAGTCTTCTGTATGCTACCTCTTACATAGCTAGTCTTCAAGTCAGGTTGATCAATTAGGGATTAAACTACCAAGCGCTGGTCAATTGATAAGCGTGCCCGGGCTTACTTGTGCAATTCGCAGGTGAAATTTGCTCACTGTGCAAACAAAAGAACCGCCTCTAGTAACATACCCGCAGGTATACATGTACTCCATGTGTGAAAAAGGTCCAACAGCACCATGGCTTATCAAACCAGCATAGACCAATGCCGCATTGGAAGGTATGGCAAACATTATGACACGATGGTGACGATGGTGACCATCGTGTCACAATATTTGCCATACCTTCCAATGTATCAGTTTCCAAGAAATGGGGCTTGTGATCAATTAGCCCTTAGACCGCTACACACAACAATTGTCGTCTGCTGTTACTTGTATAGCTTGCCTTATTTCTCAATACAAACGTGTTTTGACAGCACTTCAGAATCAACCCCCCACCCCCTAAAATTCGCCGAGTAAAGATTGTTTACAAGTTACAAGGCACGTTTCATGCCAAGTGCCATGTATTCCATGCATTTTTCGGTCGTTGTCTTATTGTTTCAAAATGTAAACGTTTTCAATCAAAAATCATGTCTAAACATACTGTGACAGTGTCAATAGTTTTACTCCAAAAATAATCCCGGGGGAATACCCCCGAACCCCCCTAGCGCTATCCCGATCTCCGCTCGGTCGACTATTTTGCAATACTTGACTATTATCGAACGTATAGTCAAGTATGCATGCCGATCGTGGCACGAGCTAAATAATCGCATGTTGTCGTGGTGAGTCATAGATCACGACTATGTTGATCGCAGTGAGCTCCTGAGAAAACGCACCATATAACCCGAAATTAGATACACGAACACAGGTTTAATACACATATGAAAATGTCGTTGCATATCCAAACATAATGCAAGTATATCATGTAGTATGTATACATGGTATGGGATCGAAAGCAAGCTGACATAAATCCACTTCATGAACACGAATATTAGGGTTGCATAGGGAAAACCAGGACCGTGGTTATCATTAGCACTAATTGTTTTAACTACACCCTATGTAAGCCAGTACTAGAAGCACGAATATTCGAGTTTCTAGTATTGGGCTGCAAAGGGTAGCCCAACATGTGTGTTTGTAACCCGAATTTTCTGTATGTAACGCAGTGCGACTTACAGATTGTAAGTCGCCCTGCCTTACAGACGGAACATTCGGGTTAACAGTATAATACTTCTGCATACTTTTAATCATCATGCAGATATATGCAGTCGTTAGTTTTATATGAAATAATGCATTTCAGGAAAAATAAATGATTACCCCCTCAAAATATACTTTGCTAGAAAAGTATACTTTGCAATGTTGGTGAAATCGGCTACCGAGGGAATACAAATCAGCATTAACTGTTGAAATCTCAGCATTATAATATTGAAGCTGAAAATATGATGTCCTACGCCACACTTTTCTACAAGTATCAATTACAGGTGGACATATTTGTGTATGTCTGTTCAGTTAACTTATAACCATTAAACTGCTGAATTAAATGTTTTGTCATCTCTGCTGTTTATGTTTAATTCCCATTTGTATCAATAAAACCATAGTTTGACTGCACTTTAGAATAATTTTCAATGAACGTAAGGCGAATGCCGATGCATTATAGGACTGGATGAAAATAACCATGTGCGTTCGTAGGCTGGCCTGCTGTAATGTCTGATGCTGTTTTCTCGTACCAGCATTTATTGGAATATTCATGGATGAAAATGTCCTTGTGCGTTTCATAGGCTGGCACGATGCTGTTTTGTCTTACAAGCATTTATTGGGACTTGTAATCGTTGATCCGACCAGAGGCATATACATCTCACCTTACATCAATGACCCGACATTGCACGGATTTCCATATCATGGCCCAACGTCTTCGCGTTTTCTCTAGTCTGCGAATATATGAGTATTAGCCCTTAGACCGCTATCTTAAATTTGTTGTCGTCTGCTGTTTATTTTCTATTTTCTATTTTTATCAAAAACATGCTTTGACAGCACTTTAGAATAATTTACAACATGCTTTGACAGCACTTCAGAATCATTTCCATTGGAAATGATTCTGAAGTGCTGTCAAACCCTGTTTGTATTGAGAAATAAAAGCAACAGCAGACGACACTTGTTGTGAGTAGCGGTGTAAGGGTTGGTTTTAACTACTGATATCATGTGTATCAGGGTGTGGGACCACGTGGTTTCCGAATGTTTTATGAAACATAGCGCAGCAAATGCGGAACAGGTTGTCCTTTATTGTACAACTTGCTTTAACCTTTTCGACCGTAACTGGAATGGACTGTGATATGCTAATTACCCGACCAACCCAATCGTCACAAACTGATTTTCAGATTAGTCCATTTATGAAAAGGGGGTGTTTTTGTTCTAAAACATATGAAAAGTACTTGCAAAAAGTGCAGATCCTGATGAGACGGCTCGTTACTAACCGGCTCATCTTGGTCTGCACTGCTTGCAAACCCAGCGGGGTTGTCGGGTTTAAAGGGTAAATCTCATAATTCCGTCGTTTTCACTAATAATCGATCATCGTCAATGTCAATAAAAATCGAGAGCAAGTGATTGTAGAAATATACGGTACTCGGTTGCTTGTGAAAGTTATAAGTTATTGTAAAGAACCTTTAGAGCACACATAAAACACATACATGTACAACAGAGAAGAAGATACCCAAAAGGAGACACACAAACCCGTCATCATGTAACGAAGAAACTAACGCAATACATCACAATAAATACATGGCACGCAGCGGTAATCGAGGAGCCTTCAATGCGACACAAACATGCACTCCACGACCAGCGGTGTGCGGTCCCAAAGGAAAGCAACAGTAGGTGGAGTATGTATAAAACATTTAATGCAACGAAATCTCCACAACTATTCGCCAATGAACTACACGTGTAGTGAAAATAGCAGTCATAGTAAGAAAGGGGCAACAAATCATAATGGCGTACAATACACGAAGACATGACAGTAAGGATGCAGACCTGGAACGGCAAAAAACAACAATTGCCCTATGCAAATTTAACATCGGGCAAAAAGGAGACGGAAGATGAGGAGGCTGGTCGAAAAAATTAAGAAAATTGTTGGAAAATGATTCTGAAACCAGTCTAATAGGTTTCTTGGAAATAATATATTTATGAAAACTAAAGTTATATTTTGAAAATCGGTTCACAAATTCCCAAATTATATAAAACAATCTAATTTGTGGAACTTCATCAAATATATATAAAAAATAAGGATGGTAACTTTTTTGTGAGTGATGAAAAAGTACTTCGATTTTAATATATTTCTTAAAGTTAATGTGTTTCATATGTGTATTAGCCAAAAGTACGTCGGCAGCAAAACGCGGAACCATAAACATATACTAAATTATTAGTATTCTATATTTCTGATGGAACAGGCAGTAGATAAAGCATGCAGTACAAACTTGAATGACAATTAAATGAAAATCAGACTCATCGACCACCAGTAGCCGATGTCATCAACATTGCAAAGTATACGTATTTAGCAAAGTATACTTTGAGGGAGTAATCATTTATTTCCCCCAAAATGAACAGCATTGCATTGGTTACAAGCACATTAGTCATCATCTTTGGTGCGCTATATAGGCCTATCATCAACATCCTACTGTGAAAAAGATAATGACGTCACAGATTTCTTCACGTCGGAAAATGTTGTTTGAAAATGTTCGGAAACCATGTGCATACTCTTCATGTGTTGTGAATCAGGACACGTTGGGCCAAAAAGTCAGCGGCTAGAATTTGCGAATGAGATACAACACTGCATTTGTACTGTGTTATGTCCGGATGGTTTTGTCTGTTCTGTGCAAGCTTGCTATGTGTTTGTTTCCGGGCACTCCGGTTTTCCTGCACATTAAAAACAGGCCGCGGCCACCCGGCTAGCTCTGTACCAGTATGCTGGTCGTGTGTACATAGCAAACCCCGTTTTGCCTGGGTATTGCTTAGACCAGATACAGGTAAACTGTGGTGTGTCGGGACAATGCTCTCGCAGTCTTTGTGTATGTACAGAGATTGAGGCGAAAAATAAGCGCCTGAATTACAGACATACAACAACAACAACAACAACATGAACTGACAGACAACCGTAAGTATTTATCTCGATCAGAAACCGGGTTTATTCTTCTGTACCAATTATTTATTGGAGATGAGTAGAAAGAAAAATGCAAATACTACATTGCATGCCATTAAACCGTATGCCGAAGGTAATGTCATCCAAAATACCGACGTTTATGGCGTTGGACATTTCGCACCTGTGCCGTTTCGGCCCTTGGACTTGATCATCCACTATCCGCTATCGTGGACTGTAATCACAGAACGTCTCCATTGTAAGGTTTTCCCCCGGTTAACCCCCAAACATATTGGGTCACGTGACTAGTGATACGTCATGCCGACTTCCAGAATCAGACAGAGAACAACGTCTGTGGTTTGTAAGTCCGCAGCGTCTGCATGTAGAGTAAGTAGTTAGTGCGTTTCCACAGGATCAGAGCTCCAGATAAGGTGCGTATTGGCGTATTTTACGCACTTATTTTACCAGAATTCGCATTGATTATCAAACGTGGGAGAACAAAATACAACAATGTGAAAATACTCATTGATTTTCAAATTGAGTAGTGAAAATGCTGTAATCAAGATGAAAATTCACTTTGTTAAGCTGCAAAAAGTTTTGCACATTTCTTGTCTGAGGCATAACTCAAATACCCTTTGCAATATTTTCATGAAACATCAACCATGTTTAGATCACGACCAAATGTGTGTTGTGTGCAAGATAGACAACTCTTTCTTCACTAATTATTTTAGTTATCACCCTTTGCTTTTTTGCAGATCGATTTCCTGTCATTCCAAAACTTGATTTCTCTTGAAATATGTTCATGATATTTCACACTTGCATGAACTGTTACCTCAAGGTGTGTCTCATGCAAGAACAACAACTCTCACCTTACTAGCATATTAGTTGCCTCCTTTTATTGTTTAAATGGCTGCATGTATATGTGGGGAGGGGGATACAATGCGATTGTGGATAAGCGTCAATTTCTAGTTTCTGTTTCCTTTCACCAAGCTTTTTGATATTTCACACATGCCTTTCTCTTATGATTCTCTATCATGCTGTGACAAATACATGACACTCAGATCCCCGCTAACCCCATATGTGCTGGAAACAAAAAATTGTCATCAGCAGAAATTACAAAAATCTAATTGGCAAATTATATCATATGTAATGTTTGAGCATTAGTACTTGCACAAAACTATTTGTAAATTACCCCAAACCAACGAAATCCACCCAAATCCACTCAAATATCGATATGTCACCAAAATAATGGTCATCTGTTCAAACACCTGTGCTTTACAGAACTTATATTGAATATTAAAATGTGTTCTGTAAATAATATATTAACCAGGCAGAAAACTGTGATGCAATATGGAAGGTTATTTGAGAGTTCAAATACAGTACTACTATATGGAATCGGTTCATCAGTACAATTGTTTCATAAGTGAATGTGACTGGAGAAGTGGGGCTTATGGGTTTTCTGACCAGTGTATGTCCAGATCAGTCTCGTCAAAATCTGCCCTGTTCGCCATTACATCAATGAAACACCTGTCATGCTTCTAACAAGCAATGTACATTGTTATCAGGCTACAGGAGTGTGCTATTGGATAAGGAGCTACACTGGTCAGAAATGCCATAAGCCTCATTTCTCCAGTCACAGCCACATAAGTATGAGAAATCATCAAAATACTTTGATTACAAATACAATCTACACTTGTTTACTCAAAGTCCAATGGACTGAGGAAATAGTATGACTTAGTGAAAATTTTAGTTAACAAGAGTTATACTACCTATATAGGAAAACATGTAATTGGGACCAATAATTAGACTTTGAGTTATCAGTATTTTGATTATGATTATGTGTCCCAGTTATACTAGAGTGGCCATGAAATCTTGATACCCATATACAATGTAGTACATTATGAGCATGTGCGTCACATTTTTGTTCAGTTCGATGATGTGTTAAATTTCCATTGGCCACCATCATAATATCTTTACATACATGTACATCGTATTACATACCGGTACATATGCGCAATTGCTGGCTGCAGTGTACGCCGAACGCAATCTACTTTGTATGTCAACACAATGTCACAATTATGTGTTGCCATGGATATCTCTGTGTGTATGATGACGGGGTGGAGGGTGGCTGTACATGTTTAGCTTGTTGAATGCTAAAGTCAATTGCATCATAATCACAGGCTTTTTTATACGACTGTTTTTAAAAACGGTACGTATTATGTTTTACCGCACGGCGGGCGGGCAGGCAGGCGCGGCGGGCGGGCACGGACGGGCGGACGGCTGAAGAAAAAGCGCATAGTTCGTATACACAACTCCTCCGAAACCGTTAACATTTCTATATACGGTACAGAGTTTGTGTACACAACTCCTCCGAAACCTTTCAGTCGATCGATCTGAAACTATGCACACGTCTTCTACACATATTGAAGATGTGCACCTTGGTGTTTTTATGGCGAAAAAATATTTTTTAACAAAAATATCACCTTTTTAACTTAGCCATTTTTTCTACATTTTTATATACAATTCTATATACGGTACAGAGTTTGTGTACACAACTCCTCCGAAACCATTCTGTCGATCGTTCTGAAACTATACACACGTCTTCTACACATATTGAAGATGTGCACCTTGGTGTTTTTATGCTGAAAAAATATTTTTTAACAAAAATATCACCTTTTTAACTTAGGTATTTTTTCTACATTTTTCTATTCAAATTCTCATTAACGTTTCTTGCCTTGGTGACAGCTTCACATTTCTGCATCTTCGCTGTCTGGCCCATATTCGACGGGCGTATTTTGTGACTTGCGGCACTCTTGTTTAAATTTTTTTTGTCTGCCCGATGAAGGAATAGAATTAAACCCTATTTCCGACGTATTAGTCTGGTAGTTATGTTCATCAATTTTCAGGGATCGCTCGACATCTTGTCATAACCATATTTTTCGGATTTCGCAGCATTCTCGACGATGTGTGTCGTCCGCCTGTACGTCCGTCCGTGTACATTTACATTACAAAGTTTGTATTAGTTACTCTTCATGTAATATCTTCAATTTTACTTCAAGGATTGCTTCAATATTTGGGTACATGCTCCACCTGAATGTGTGTGACACACTCCCACCCCCATTGACATGACATTGACCTTCAAAATGTCGCTGCAACACTATGTAACACTTAGCTATTTTTTAAAAATTCAAAAAGTTTCTCCATCATATTATATCTTCAGCTGGTTTACATGATTAGGCTAATGGTCAAAAGAGACAAAGTAAAATAATAAAGCATTGTTGTACTTGTGAAAATGAACAAATTCCAACCATTTACTATCCGTGGACCATAGAAAAAGACCCAAAGTCCAACACTGTACTATTAATGTACAAGATACCAATCATAATGCACAAAGTCCATCAATGTACTATCAGCGTACCAGTAAAGAGGAATGTCTAACACTTTACTATTAATGTACCAGTGAAACAGAACAAAGTCCAACAATGTACTATCAGTGTACCAGTGAAAAGAAACAAAGTCTGATACTGTACTATTAATGTACCCATGGTTAACAAAGAATCATCACTGTACCAATGGTGTACTCATGGTGTACAGTGACCAGTCGGCTAGAAAGTACACAATTAGTATAGTGTCTAATGTAGAACTATCAATGTACTGTATCAATGTACCAAACGGTGTACTGTTGGTACTTTATTGGTTCCATGTTAGTATAGTGATAGATATTATTTTTGTCTGGGTTATTTTCGAGTTCTCCCTTTGTTTTTTTTCCACGCTGATTTCTTGTTTGGAGCATTACTCGAATACCCTTTGATATATTTTCATGAAACTTCACACATGACCCAAAGGTGTGTTGTGCGCAAGAATGACAACTCTTGCCTCACTCATTTTTTAGTTATTTTCACACACTGATTTCTTGTCTTTAGCATAACTTGAATACCCTTTGGAATATTATCATGAAACTTCACACATGCATAGACAACGACCCAAACGTGTATTGCACACAATAATGATAAACTCTTGCCTCACTCATTTTTAGATTTCCTGTCAATCCAAAACTTGATTACTCTTTGGAATATTTTCATGATATTTCACACTTGCTAAAACCATGACCCAAAGGTGTGCAAGAACGACAACTCTCACGTTACTAACATATTAGTTATTTCCCTTTATTTTTTTAGTGGCTGCATGTAGGCGCGAAGGGGGATACACATGGGCTTGTGGACAAGCGTCAATTTCTAGTTTCTGTTTCCTTTCACCAAAATCTTTGATATTTCACACATGCTTTTCTCTAATGATTCTCTATCATGCTTTGACAAATCCATGACACTCAGATCCCCGCTAACCCCAAGGTCACAGTCTTAGTGCTTTCATAAACTTTACGTTGGGGAAATTTCTTATAATTTCTGTTTCCTTTCACCAAACATTTTGATATTTCACACATGCCTTTCTCTAACGATTCTCTATCATGCTGTGACAAATCCATGACACTCAGATCCCCGCTAACCCCAAGGTCACAGTCTTAGTGCTTTCATAAACTTAATATTGGGGGAAATTTCTTATACCTTCTGTTTCCTTTCACCACACGTTTTGATGTTGCACACATGCCTTTCTCTAATGAATCTCTATCATGCTGTGACAAATCCACGACCCTCCGACCCCCGCTAATGCCAAGGTTAATGTCACAGTCTTTATGCTGTCATAAACTTAACGTTGGGGGAAATTTGTTACAATTTCTGTTTCATTTCGCCAAAAGTTTTCAAATTGATATTTCACACATGCCTTTCTCTATTGAATCTCTATCATGCTGTGGCAAATCCACAACGCTCAGGCCACGTTAACCCCAAGGTCAAGGTCACAGTCTTAGTACTTTCATAAACTTAACGTTGGGTAAATTTGTTATAATTTCTGTTTCCTTTCACCAAGTGTTTTGATATTTCACACATGCCTTTCTCTAATGATTCTCTATCATGCTCACTGGTGGAAGACTCGGACCTATGACACCAAAATAAAATGCCTATTAAAAAAATCCCATTACCCCACCCACCTGGTATCATACTGTACATGACGTCCCCTTGTTTCTGACTCCCACAAACACAATAAACATTGATTAGTTTGTTTTATGACGTGTGTCTCTGGCAATCGAAAAAGGTCTTAGGTGAATGAATATACTCGCTTCAAATCGCTGTTTCCAGCCGTTATCGAGTTATTCGCATTTTGTATACCCCATCCAAAGTGAAATTTGCGTGTACGAAAGAATCTCACACAGAATCGGAGGCCGTCCAGTGTGGATTATCAGTCATATTTGGCCGATAGCTGATCGCCAGCTCAAACTAATGTCGTGCACCATGACCATATACATTAGTAACTCCAACTATACAAAGTTCGTCCAATTGTGATCGTTCACCGATCTAAAAAACACTTTTTTGTCTAATTTCGTTCATTATCTGGAACCGGGTCAATGTACCATCTTCCATAATACAACCACCGAAGCGTCTATGTAAGAACATCTCTGATTGGCTAAATCTAAACTGTGATGACGTCATTCAACCTATTTCGGGATTCCGGAAGGCAAATTTCGCTTTGGATGGGGTATGCAAAATGCGAATAACTGAATAAATGCTGGAAACAGCGATTTGAAGTGAGTATATTCACACACCTAAGACCTTTTTCGATTGCCTGAGACAGAAGTCATACGGTACATTTAATCGATGTTTATTGTGTTTGTGCGAGTCTGAAAAGAGAGAGCTCTTTCTATAATAGCCATATTGTTTATCACCTTTCTATAATAGAAGCTGGTACTGTACGAGACCATGTCGGTGGGGTAATGGATTTTTTTGTAATGGCCATTTTCTTTGTGTCACAGGTCCGAGTATTCCACCTGTGATCATGCTGTGACAAATCCATGACACTCCGACCCCGCTAATGCCAAGGTCAATGTCACAGTCTTTATGCTGTCATAAACCTAATGTTGGGTGAAATTTGTTACAATTTCTGTTTCCTTTCACCGAACGTTTTCAAATTGATATTTCACACATGCCTTTCTGTAATGAATCTCTATCTTGCCGTGACAAATCCACGACGCTCAGACCATGTTAACCCCAAGGTCAAGGTCATAGTCTTAGTGCTTTCATAAACTTAATGTTGGGATAATTTGGTACAATTTCTGTTACCTTTCACCAAACGTTTTCAAATTGATATTTCACACATGCCTTTCGCTAATGAATCTCTATCATGCTGTGACAAATCCATGACACTCAGATCCCCGCTAACCCCAAGGTCATAGTCTTAGTGCTTTCATAAACTTAATGTTGGGGTAAATTTGTTATAATTCTGGTTTCCTTTCACCAAACGTTTTGATATTTCACACATGCCTTTCTTTAATGATTCTCTATCATGCTGTGACAAATCCGCGACGCTCAAAGCCCGCTAACCCCAAGGTCAAGGTCACAGTCTTAGTACTTTCATAAACTTAATGTTGGGGTAAATTTGTTGATGATTTGTTTTACTGATCTAGTGGTGACCAGTGAAGATCCTGATCAGATTGCCCACACTGCTTTCAGGCTTCTCTACTGTACAGTAAGTCAATAAGTCTGGTCATTCCAGAGTGTGCATAACGTACGTATGTACGTACATGTACATAGACTAACATTACATCCCCTAGGGGATAATGACATACTCCTGTAGCCTGATAATGATATATATTGTTGAAGAATGACGTATGTTTGGTTGATGGAATGGTGAACAGTGCAGATCCTGATTAGAATGTGCAGAAGTACAGGCTGATCTAGATATACACTGGTCGCAAAACCCATATGCCCCATTTTTCCATTCACAGCCATATATATGACCCAGTGAGTGACATGAAAATGATAGTAAAAAATATATATATTATTGAAAACATTACTAGAGCTGCAAACTTGTGCAACTAGTTTTGCAAAAAATGGCTGTCATATTTCTCGCAGATGTAGTCTGACACACACAAACTTGTTTTGACTAGACACAATGTCAACGATAACATTCAGTTTTCGCTCTGTAAAATATTTTTTAGTTTTGCATATCCTACTCATAACGTATGTTAAGGAATTAGGTCATAGAAAGATATGCTTGCCTTCAATAATATTTATTTCATAAGAGTGATGCGATATATGAACATAAGATTATGTGAATATTCTCTTGTTACTGTATACTATATGGTACATTGAGTTGCCATCTCCACCATGTTTGTACAAGCTATCTATACAGTTTCACCACTTCGAGCATTTGACACATACAGAAATAATATGACAGTGAAACAAATACTACTTTGTGCAATACATCATAGACAGATGTGAGTAGCTACATGTACATTATATGATATGTTCTACTTCACAGTTTGCGTTCTTTGTCAAACGACAGAACAGGTGAAACTGGCTAATGGCTGGAACACACAAAGATGACCAACTTGGCCACTCCATGTGCCGTAACAAGGCAATGTTCACATAATGACATATAATTATGTTATACATATATTCCATCACATTTACGAAGCAATAATGATATCTTTGAATCAAACGATGATCATGTATAGAACGGGTCCTTAAGGTATTAAAGCGTTTGTGGTGATTATACATGTACAGTATACCAGTGCATGTGAAATGCTGAAAACATATTTTAATACAGTTCCTGAAGACTTTCAAGCAGGTATGTCTTTGTGTGTTATCTGCAGCAAAGTGGTGGTCAGTAGTAACCATGAAACGGTAAAAGGGATTACATAACTACTCCCATGGTTTTCCATAAATGGGCAGCGCCATACGAAAACCGGGCTTAATGACAACGTCATGAAAAGCGGTAAACGACGTCGGAAAAACAACGTTTCAAATTGTCTAGCGTCGCCGTAAAAGTTCACAGTTTGCCCTCCCATTTACGTTTACTGGTACGTTTACGGAAAATGATAACTTACTGAAACTTTCACTAATATGAGACGCGATACCTTGTACCTCGGTACACATATTATGACGTCATGACTTGACGTCACGTACTTGTGATGTCATTGAACGTGAATACATGTTTGACGTTATGGCCATGGTGTCGTGACAAAATATTATAGCAAGGATACTTGCACGAGTTCCTCGCAGCATCAATGACTTAGAAATACTTCAGGCGCTGTACATTGTCGCCTAACTGTCGTTCTTTGACATTTTTACTCTTTTTCGTCGGTTGTCCTTATGAATTCAAAATGGTGAACGCATAATTTAACTGGCTACTTATCAGCGAAGTCCTTGCTTACACTGCACCTTGATTCCTAAATAATCCTAAATATGAACAACCTAGTGTATGCCAACGATATTACCATTTGTTATCTTGGTAAATTGAGACTTTTAAACAATTCTATCCAGTACTTAGCGAATGATATGCCATTTAATGCCACTCATTTTATCATAAATGGAGGTAGACACGCAGCTATATAATGACATAAATATCCGGGGTTTGTATTGAATTTAAAATAAATGCATTAACATATTAATTGGAAATGTGATGGTCATAAACTTGCTTTTGTAGTCGAAAGTGCTTTTGTAGTATCAAATCATCAGTTTATCCTCAAGAAAGACCAACGGCGACAATTATAAGGTATCACGCTACCAAATCTGCCCGGTATCATGTTTTATCACAAAGTTAATGTTATAAGCGGCCTACTGCCTACTTTAAAATATGTCGTCGCATACGAAATATTAAATGATGTCGCTATTATTCCCCAAAATTATTTCAGACAGCAGCAAACAACAGGGAAACGCCTTACTCTGCCTTATTTGAAAAATTATTCATACATAAGTATGTTACTTGGGCCGCAATCCAAAACATCACGTTACATTAGCAACTGCAACACGAGCCATAAACATTATTTTCATACTTTGTCTTGGCCTAATGGGAGACACTTTGCCAGGCTACGAGATATCCAAATTTGGTTGACATGCGATAAAAGATGACAAATCTATAGGACTTGTCCGGGTATTTGATCAACACCCCTTGTATACGCCGTTGATAAAAACGTCGTAATTTCGACGTCATTGATCTAAAATAGCAGTCATAGTAAGAAAGGGGCAACAAATCATAATGGCGTACAATACACGAAGACATGACAGTAAGGATGCAGACCTGGAACGGCAAAAAACAACAATTGTCCTATGCAAATTTAACATCGGGCAAAAAGGAGACGGAAGATGAGGAGGCTGGTCGAAAAAATTAAGCAAATTGTTGGAAAATGACTCTGAAACCTGTCTAGTAGGTTTCTTGGAAATAATATATTTATGAAAACTAAAGTTATATTTTGAAAATCGGTTAACAAATTCCCAAATTATATAAAACAATCTAATTTGTGGAACTTCATCAAATATATATAAAAAATAAGGATGGTAACTTTTTTATGAGTGATGAAAAAGTACTTTGATTTTAATATATTTCTTAAAGTTAATGTGTTTCATATGTGTATTAGCCAAAAGTACGTCGGCAGCAAAACGCGGAACCATACACATATACTAAATTATTAGTATTCTATATTTCTGATGGAACAGACAGTAGATAAAGCATGCAGTACAATCTTGAATGACAATTAAATGAAAATCAGACGCATCGACCACCAGTAGCCGATGTCATCAACATTGCAAAGTATACGTATTTAGCAAAGTATACTTTGAAGGAGTAATCATTTATTTCCCCCAAAATGAACAGCATTGGTTACAAGCACATTATTAATTATCTTTGGTTCGCTATATAGGCCTATCATCAACATCCTACTGTAAAAAGAAAATGACGTCACAGATTTCTTCACGTCGGAAAATGTTGTTTGAAAATGTTCGGAAACCATGTGATCCTACTTTGGCCTGAAGGTTTAGAAGATTGAAGATACCATGTGCATACTCTTCATGTGTTGTGAATCAGGGGCCCGTTTCACTAAACTTCGTACGACTAAAATGTTCGTAAGTGCAAAATTATGATAGTCTGTAAATTTCACATTTACAATGTCGTCTTGTAAACAATTATTGGATTTACATTTATTGAGCATAGGCTGCATATTTTCAGACGATCCTAAATTTGCACTTACGCACATTTTAGTCTTACGAAGCTTAGTGAAACGGGCCCTGGGACACGTTGGGCCAAAAAGTCAGCGGCTAGAATTTACAAATGAGATACAACACTGCATTTGTACTGTGTTATGTCCGGATGGTTTTGTCTGTTCTGTGCAAGCTTGCTATGTGTTTGTTTCCGGGCACTCCGGTTTTCCTGCACATTAAAAACAGGCCGCGGCCACCCGGCTAGCTCTGTACCAGTATGCTGGTCGTGTGTACATAGCAAACCCCGTTTTTTCCTGGGTATTGTTTAGACCAGATACAGGTAAACTCTCGCAGTCTTTGTGTATGTACAGAGATGAGGCGAAAAATAAGCGTCTGAATTACAGACATACAACAACAACAACATGAACTGACAGACAACCGTAAGTACATTTATCTCGATCAGAAACCAGGTTTATTCTTCTGTACCAATTATTTATTGGAGATGAGTAGAAAGAAAAATGCAAATACTACATTGCATGCCACTAAACCGTATGGCGAAGGTAATGTCATCCAAAATACCGACGTTTACCTGTGCCGTTTCGGCTCTTGGACTTGATCATCCACTATCCGCTATCGTGGACTGTAATCACAGAACGTCTCCATTGTAAGGTTTTCCCCGATTAACCCCCAAACATATCGGGTCACGTGACTAGTGATACGTCATGCCGACTTCCAGAATCAGACAGAGAACGACGTCTGTGGTTTGTAAGTCCGCAGTGTCTGCATGTAAAGTAAGTAGTTAGTGCGCTTCCACAGGATCAGAGCTCCAGATAAGGTGCGTATTGGCGTATTTTACGCACTTATTTTACCAGAATTCGCATTGATTATCAAACGTGGGAGAACAAAATACAACAATGTGAAAATACTCATTGATTTTCAAATTGAGTAGTGAAAATGCTGTAATCAAGATGAAAATTCACTTTGTTAAGCTGCAAAAAAATTTGCACATTTCTTGTCTGAGGCATAACTCAAATACCCTTTGCAATATTTTCATGAAACATCAACCATGTTTAGATCACGACCAAATGTGTGTTGTGTGCAAGATAGACAACTCTTTCTTCACTAATTATTTTAGTTATCACCCTTTGCTTTTTTGCAGATTGATTTCCTGTCATTCCAAAACTTGATTACTCTTGAAATATGTTCATGATATTTCACACTTGCATGAACTGTTACCTCAAGGTGTGTCTCATGCAAGAACGACAACTCTCACCTTACTAGCATATTAGTTACCTCCTTTTATTTTTTAAATGGCTGCATGTATATGCGGGGAGGGGGATACAATGCAATTGTGGATAAGCGTAACAACTGTGCGACAATCTGTGTGAGATTCTTTCGTACACGTAAATTTCGCTTTGGATGGGGTATGCAAAATGCGAATAACTGAATAAATGCTGGAAACAGCGATTTGAAGTGAGTATATTCACACACCTAAGACCTTTTTCGATTGCCTGAGACAGAAGTTATACATTTAATCGATGTTTATTGTGTTTGTGCGAGTCTGAAAAGAGGGAGCTCTTTCTATAATAGCCATATTGTTTATCACCTTTCTATAATAGAAGCTGGTACTGTACGAGACCAAGTCGGTGGGGTAATGGATTTTTTTGTAATGGTCATTTTCTTTGTGTCACAGGTTCGAGTATTCCACCTGTGATCATGCTGTGACAAATCCATGACACTCCGACCCCGCTAATGCCAAGGTCAATGTCACAGTCTTTATGCTGTCATAAACCTAATGTTGGGTGAAATTTGTTACAATTTCTGTTTCCTTTCACCAAACGTTTTCAAATTGATATTTCACACATGCCTTTCTGTAATGAATCTCTATCTTGCCGTGACAAATCCACGACGCTCAGACCATGTTAACCCCAAGGTCAAGGTCATAGTCTTAGTACTTTCATAAACTTAATGTTGGGGTAAATTTGTTATAATTCTGGTTTCCTTTCACCAAACATTTTGATATTTCACACATGCCTTTCTCTAATGATTCTCTATCATGCTGTGACAAATCCGCGACGCTCAGAGCCCACTAACCCCAAGGTCAAGGTCACAGTCTTAGTACTTTCATAAACTTAATGTTGGGGTAAATTTGTTGATGATTTGTTTTACTGATCTAGTGGTGACCGGGCCATCCATAATTATATCTCCGTTTCCTGTAACCCGACCGACCCGCTAAAAACGGTGCGACCCAATTTTTTTTATTGCAATTTCGTTTAAAAATTTTTTTTTGACAATTTTCTTTTTTTCAATGTAGTGCTACAGTGGGTTAAAAGGGTTAATATAATCTTTGGCCCTAAATGGCATACATGTTCATACAACAACACATACAGCAATTGACATACTTTTATTGCAAGACTTGCAATATTGAATTTGAAAATTATTAATATTAAAAAGGTACAATATTTTAACACTTGCATTGCAAGTGTTAAAATATTGTACCTTTTTAATATTAGTATTAATAATTCAATATGTCATGTGACAGAAAAAAAAAGAAATTGCCTACCGACCGACCCATTTCTAAAATTCTGGGTCGGGTTACAGGAAACAAACAATTTTTTAAGGACGGCCCCAGTGAAGATCCTGATCAGATTGCCCACACTGCTTTCAGGCTTCTCTACTGTACAGTACGTCAATAAGTCAGGTCATTCCAGAGTGTGGTCAATATTATTGGCGGACTTAATGTTGCACATTGTAGGCTCTGATCAAACTGCGCAGGATGATCTGGGGCATCACACTGGTCGCAAATGTTTCAGGTTCTTTTTGTTTTGCGACAACTCATTTGCTGCTATGACTGGAGAAATGGGGCTTATGGTTTATGCGACCTGTGTAGCCCCAGATTAGCCTGCACATTCACAGGTCCTGCACTGTTCACCATTCAGTCAATGAAACACCCGTAATGCTTCTAACTTACAATTTTGATCCTTACGAAGCTTAATGAGTGTACTAAAAGATCAGAAGTTTGAAAATCCACAAATCCTTATGGGATTTGTGGATTGTGGATATTCAAACTTCTTATCGTCTAGCCCCATTTCTCCAGTCACAGCCACATTTAAAACAGATGTTCTCCATATATTGTACATTCACACCAGCTGTCAGCCACACGTCATCATTCAAATACTACATGCAAGTCTGAACGTACGTCTTTAGGTATCATGATTATGGGCACATATACTTGGGTTATTCTAAAAAAAAAATGTCCTTTGAAGTTTTTAAGTGTGTAAAATTTTGCCACAAAAATAAAGAACAGAACTTATTTATGTCCAAATTTCGGAGATAAATACGATGCAAAACACAGTTGAAGCGTCAAAATGCCACACCGGTAATAACACGACATCACAACAATGTACGTGTCTATGGTGAGCAATATTCTATAAATACGAGCAATTTACATTGAGAAAAAATATTCAACCCTGAAAATAGAATAACCAGGTCCATACCACACCAAGTCACTTGGCCCCTTGCCCTAAAATAGGATTACGAATAATTGTAATACTCACATAAGGGGTATAACCAGATTCAACTGTCACATACAAAATGCTAAAGACGTATGTGAGGGCCAAACCTGGGGGCCGTTTCACTAAACTTTGTACGACTAAAATGTTTGTAAGTGAAAAATTATGATAGTCTGTAAATTGCACATTAATAATGTTTTCTTGTAAACAATTATTGAATTTACATTTATTGAGCATAGGCTGCATATGCAGGCTATGCTCAATAAATGTAAATCCATCAATTGAAATTTACAGACAATCCTAAATTTGTTCTTACGAACATTTTAGTCGTACGAAGGTTAGTGAAACAGGCCCCAGGTCTCCAGTCGGAATTCCGGTAAGGGTGAACCATGATCATTAAATTACCCATCACATGCTCCCACCTGCCACCCACAATATCATGCATTGTCCTAACTCAAGGTGCATAATCATGTGGTTACAACAACAACAACGTCGCCCACTCCAAAGTAAGTATTATTTGATATTTTCCTTAATATGTAGCAAACGCGTCTTCATGAGCTGCATTTGGTGGTCTACGGAGTTTGGCACAGACTTATGTCGTTTTTGCGAAGAATCGATTTCCATGTCCATGGGCGAAAATACAGAGACCAGCAAATGCAGCTTAACAAGACGTGTTTGATGCGCCATGTTTCATCAAAATCCGTTACGTAATACGGACACTATAAAAGAATATGTACTTTGAATCGGTACTTGTTGTTGTTGTTTGTACCACGTGATCATACACCTTGCAACTGTGTGGCTCTTATGCCCAAGGTCAAATGACTTTGACAAATGCGATAAGCCCCGTTTCTCCATTCACCTTGACAAGAACACGTCACATGTATCAGAGCTCCAGATAAGCTTTGTGTCTAAAGCGTACTATACCCCATGATTTCAAAATCATTGCATATTTTACTTTTATAAATGGATTATTAATTTTCTTCAGTACTAAATAGGGAACAAAGATAAATAAATATATGAAAAATTGAAACATTCACTTATTTGAGCTGCAAAAAGCAAACACTGTTTGCTTTTTGCAGCTCAACTAAGTGAATTGTCAACTTTATCACAGTATTTTCACTACTCAATTTGAAAATCAATGCGTATTTTCACATTGCTGTGCATATTTTGTACTCCCAATTTTGATAATCAATGCGTATTCAGCTAAAATTATTGCGTAAAAAATATGCACCTTATCTGGAGCTCTGATGATGTATGGTAATGATGTGAACATCTGCTTGTATCTCCAATAGTTTCAAATACAGGTGTCGGAGTCTGGTATTCATTACTTTCTCCACCTGAATTCCCCAGGTTTGACTTTTGCATATACAGGTATGTAACATAATACAATACGTGTAATATATTATACTATTTCATGCCATTTTACAATATTTACAATTGTTTTAACCCTTAGACTGCTACAAACAACAATTGTCGTCTGCTGTTGCTTTTATATCTTGCCGTATTTCTCGATAAAAACATGGTTTGACAGCACTTCAGAATCATTTCCAATGGAAATGATTCTGAAGTGTTGTCAAAGCATGTTGTAAATTATTCTATTCTAAAGTGCTGTCAAAGCATGTTTTTGATGATGAAAATGGAAAATTAAGATAGCGGTGTAAGGGTTAATTCATTACCGCTCATTTTTGGCACAGGTTGAAGTAACGGACCAAGGTCTATAAATACATTAAATATGCCTAAAAGCATCCATAAATGAAAAAAAAAATAAGCCAACAATTTGTTTTTACACCCTCGATATACACATATGCATGTACATGTATATGTGTATATAGAGGGAGTAAAACAAAAATGTTTAGCTTATTTTTTTTTCGTTTATGGATGCTTTTAGGCATATTTAATGTATTTATAGACCTCGGTCCGTTACTTCAACCTGTGATTTTTGGTGGTAATAAGGATTTAGGTTGACAGATCTACTTTCTGTTAGATTGTTCTCCCCATTTCAACACATACTTCATAGATAGCTTTGGTACTATATATAGATCAGAAATTAATGAGCATACTTGGTTCATACATTTAGCTGTGACTGGAGAAATGGAGCTTATGGGTTTTGCGATCAGTGTAGATCCAGAGCAACCTGTGCGTCCGCACAGTCTGATCAGGTTCTGCACTGTTCGCCATTCCATTAATGAAACACCCGCCATGCTTTTAACAAGGAATATTGATCGTTATCTGCGAAACAATATTCACAAATCCCATAAGCCCCATATCTCCAGTCACAGCTACATGTTCATTGATTGGGATTTTATGTCCATTTAGGGATGTCTCGATATGACCTTAGCTGTTACACCCTTTCATCCGACTAATCGTTCGTATGACCTGTTGCTTGGAGGTTAAACCTATTCACTTTTAATATATGTCCGTTCAACAGAGCTTATTTTCGGGTTCATAGTCTATTAAATATTGTTTGTCAATGGATGTTAACTCATAGTCAGTCAATCAATCAAAATCAAAATATTGATAAACTTTTAACAAGATACAGTTCACACTCGTTTACTCAATGTCCAGGGCACTGAGGTAAAATACTTGAGTTAATGAAAATTTGAGTTAAACCCTTTCAACACTACAGGCCTGTATATAGTGATATATGCAAACAGTGTAGATCCAGATGAGCCGGCTCGTGACGAGCCGTCTCATCAGGATCTGCACGTTTTGCCAGTAATTTTCATTTTTTGGTGAACAAAAACACCCCGTTTTCATAAATGGACAAGTCTGAAAATCATTTTGTGACAATTGGATTGGTTGCAACTTTAACGTATCAAAATCCATTCCAGTTACTTAGGGGTGAAAGTGTTAACAAGAGTTATTGTATCTACAGGAAAACATGTACTTGGATCCGAGAATTTGACTTCTTGAGTTATCAGTATTTTGACTTCAGGGAGTTTAAGGTGGTAACGAGTGTAGACTGTATATTCAATTTGAATATAATTCACAATAGATTTTTTTTCTTCAGATCCTAACGGTATCACCATGACGGATAAACGTAAGAAGGCAGCTGGCAGGCATCAAAAGCTTCGCCAGTCGCCAGTTAGCAAGCAGCCACAAACCTCCGAAACAACGACGGTGCTGTCTTCAATTCCATACCTGCGTCTCATTGGTGTTGGCGTTGTCATGGCAGCAGTTGCTGTGCTATTCTCAGGTGGGGGAATTCTACAGTTTCCTGGTAAGTTTGTCACCTGGGATTGTCCAATTGCACCGACATTTTCACTCATTGAATATTCTCCCGCCCCCCGGTCGATTATTCGCCCAATTTTCTCCCCTCTACTACTGTTATTAGTCCTTACAATGCTGAATTAAATTTTGTTGTTTGCTGTTTTTTTTTTTATCTTCCACTTTCCTTATGAAAAACATGCTTTGACAGCACTTTAGAATCATTTCCGATAATGCTGCCAAATCATGTTTTTCTTGAGAGAAAAGACAAAATATGAAACAACAGCAGACGAAAATTTTCGATTTCTGCATTCTAAGGGTTAACATTCCTAGTGGCTGGAAGATTATTGCAATAATTTCCCCTCCCCAAATATTCCCATTCTCCACCCCCATTCCCTGCCCACATTCTCCTAATACATGTATGTGGCTTTGACTGGAGAAATGGGGCTTATGGGATTTGTGTACCTCCTGATCAAATAACGATCTACACTGCTTGTTAGAAGCATGGCGGGTGTTTTATTGATAGAATGGCGAACAGTGTAGATCCTGATCAGACTGTGCAGATGCACAGGCTGATATGGATCTACACTGTTTGTGTAACCCATAAGCCGCATTTCTCCGGTCCCAGCCAAATATTTTGCCCTTGGCAGCCGGTAGCAGTAATTTTGATGAACCCAAAGCTTCCGGATGTGTATATTCAATGAAAAGTTGGGAGTGGGAGTGACGGAAATATTTGCATTACATTGTATTTATGGTTGCCCTTGTCCATCAGTCTCCAATTTGTGTGTCACAAGACTTATCAAATGTTTAAATTAATTGGTAGATTCTTGTAAATTAATTGGTAGATTGGCTTGTACAGTACAAGCCAATGCTAAGCCAGCATAATTGTATCCCGTTGGATGAAAGGATACAAGAATGTAAAGTTTGAATATCAATTTTCATTACTATGACCATCATTTACCACGAATGCCTGCATTGATATTGAATTTCTTCATTTATAGACAATGCGCTTGCATTTACTGCTGTAAAAGTGTTTCCACTGCAAAATATCCCCACCCTGACCCCACCCCATCGGAGAATACCGGTATTCGGCAAATATTTCCCTTCACTTTTTCAACTGCAGGGATTGCCAGATTCGTGTCAGTGTCAAAACCTTTAGGCTCATCCATGTTACTAACCCTTAGACTGCTGAACACAAATTTTTTCGTCTGCTGCTGCTTTATATTTTGTCTTCTTTCAAGAAATACATGGTTTGGCAGCACTTTAGAATCATTTCCATTGGAAATGATTCTAAACTGCTGTCAAACCATGTTTTTGATGAGAAAAAAGTAAAACAGGAAATAAACAGCAGACGAATAAATTTAATTCAGCAGTGTTCGGGCTAATAACAGTAATAAAGGGACAAATATTCGCCCGGAGGCGGGGGAATATTCAGGGAGTGGAAAAATATCCAAAAATTGTTCATTTATTGTAGTCTGGCACTTCATTAAAGGTGCATGCCCACTCAGTAGGTACAAATGTTCATTATAGGAATTAAACAAGTGTACAATTGTGTCACTATTTCGCCAGTTCTAACAATAACATGTGCCAGCTATACAGATATAGTCATTTAGTAATATTTATTTTACTGATAGTGACGCGCGGAGGTATCAGGCTATTTTCATATGCAAATGAGGCATGATAGTTTTTAATTATTTATACTAATTAAATGCGTCATCTGAAAAAATATTATTTTCGACAGATTATAAAATATGGTCATTGCACATCAACAAATAAATATAGAGAATAAATAGTAATGACAGTTAACATTTTAAGGAAACACGGTTATCACCCCTGATATCAGTGTGGGAATTTACGTCTGATATAAAATGTATAATATTTCCAGTCAATCCGTGGGGTAATGGTGAATGAATGTTTATTTTGCCAGAAAATGTCTAAGATGATGTATCTGATATAAAGAACATTTTGTACCTACTGAGTGGCCATGTACCTTTACATTTTGCTTTTCTTTTGCTTGCATTTCTTAGCTGCACTGTTTGGTTTATATTATTTTGTTTTCCGCTGTTTATTTTTTATTTTCTGTTTATGCAAGAAAACATGTGTTGACAGCACATGCGCATCATCTCTATTGAGGAAGATTCTGATATGCTGCCAAAACATGTTGTGTGAAATAAAACGAAGATGAAAAACTGCAGTCATCAATATTTGGTTCCCAAAGTGCAGTATGAATTAGGCCTAAAAAAAAAAGGTTTGTTTCCTGTTACGGGCCCGAAAAAGATAGGGTCGGTAGGTAGGGATTTTTTTTTTTACTTTTTACTGTATGTATCATTGTAATTTAGTCAGACCGGGTCGGGTGAATCAATTTTTGACACCGCTGTTAATATACCTACTGCCCTGTGGAAGAGAAAAAAATGTAGGGGGGTGGGTGGGGGCGTGATCACCACAAAATGTAGGGAGTGTGACGAACAAAAGAAATGTAGGGGATGGACTGTGTCACATGAATATCTCTTCCACAGGGGGAGTATGTATGTTTACTGGAATAGTCCAATATTGAAGCATTAATATTTGACAGGAAAATAGTCAAAAGTCATAGTGTATCTAGAATCAATTGTTAGACACACTAAAGTAAACAATTACACAACTGTAACAGCTATTTTTTTTAAATTTCATGTCATATTAGGAAATAACTTATTTTCCCTTCAAAAATTTCATGCCACGAAAACACATGACACACAATTCTAGCGCTGTAAATCGCCAATACTTACAGAGCAAGTGGCCTTAAATGGCGTAAATTTGGTGTGGACCATGTTGTAAATGCCATTTATCGACGAGCCATGGTTTACCACCCGAATCTCGTTGACCTTACACCAAAAACATCGCAGAGCAATGAAACTGTTGCTCTCGCCGGCCATGTTGGATACGGGACAGGTAAAAAACGTTGTCACGACAACATTTTCTGGGACCGATGTAAAATTGACAATAAAAAAATTACAGTCGGGGGTAAAACTAGACGGTCGGTCGGGTAACAGGAAACAAACCTCTTTTTTTTTTTACGCCTTCTGTATGTTAAAACTCTGCATCTGAAGAAATGGGGCATACAGTATTTGTACCAGTTCTAACTTCTGTACCCGATTTCATCAAAATTGCAAAGTATACTTTTCAAGCAAAGTATACTTTGAGGGAGTAATCATTTTTTTCCTCGAAATGAATTATTTCATATAGAACTAACGACTGCATATATTTGATGATTAAAAGTATGCAGAATTATTATACTGAATTTATTACATTATCACAGCCAAAATGGCTGTGATAATGTAATAAATTCAGTATAGTAAAAATGAATAAATTTATCATTAAATTGAAAATATTTCTCCCTCAAAATATACTTTGCTCAATAACAGTTTCCAACTTCTCCAGAAATGGGTCAAATCTTTGAAACAATATCTCATGGCCACAGGTGGAAGACTCGGACCTAGGACCTAATACTTGGCTCATTTGGAAAACGTTACCCCAACCAAGTATGGCGTCCTAGGTCCGAGTCTTCCACCTGTGCTCATGGCAGCCTGATTTTCAGGTTTGCTGCTGAAATGCTTATATGCGTTATATATCGATATGAATTTTTGATGGGTGAGTGTGTTTGGCAGGTGGGATGTGGGTGGGGGAGTAGTGGGTTCTATGAAACGGAGTAAGAGACAAAAATGAGATGTTTATATGTATGCAGCAGGGCTCCAGATAAGGAATTAGTATTGCCACTCCATCATTTCTGAAGAAATTGGGTATTTCAAAATTTTAATTGGGTAAAATAAAATCACACTTCAACATGTCTTGGCATTTCATTAGAATTGTCTCCTTGGAGACAATTATAATGAAATGGCAAGATGTGTTTTCATGGAAAATAAGAAAAATATGCTATATTTGTGGTCTGTTTATTGTTTTCTGCAGCATGATAAAGGTACCACAAATTGTTTATTGCTTTTTTATACTTGCTACTTCTGATTTCAATTGGGTTTTTGGCAATTTTAATTGGGTATTTAAGCAAATACGCAGCTTATCCGGAGCTCTGGGGAGTAATCATTTATTTTTTCTTGAAATGCATTATTTCTGATGCAGTTAAAAATCTCAACAAATGATGCTCTTGTTACTATTCCGCTGGATAGATAGCCGTGTAACTGTTTTGTAGAATTACAAAAAAGGCACTGTGTCACAGATGATACATTTGTAGCCTATTTCATCAAAATTGGAAAGTATACTTATCTTGCTAAGTATACTTTAAAGGTACATGCCCACTCAGTAGGCACACACTGTTCTTTATAGGAATTAAATAAGTGTATAATTGTGTCACTATTCCACCAGTTCTAAAAATTACGAGTGTCCGCTATACAGATGTAATCATTTAGTAATATTTATTTTACTGATAGTGACGCGCGGTGGTATCAGGCTATTTTCATATGCAAATGAAGCATGATATTTTTTAATTATTTATACTAATTAAATGCGTCACCTGAAAAAATATTATTTGCGACAGATTATAAAGTATGATCATTGCAAAGTAAAAATAAATACAGATAATAAATGGTAATGTCCGTTAACATTTTAAGGAAACACAGTTATCGCCCCTGATATCAGTGTGGCGTAATGGTGAATGAATGTTTGTTTTGGCAGAAAATGTGTGAGATGCTGTCTCTGATATAAAGAACAGTTTATGCCTAAATAGTGGGCATGTACCTTTAAGGGAGAAATTTTCAATTTAAGGATAAATTTATTAATTTTTAGCCAGGTTTTTTGAAAAAAAATCCAGGCTATTGGATTGGCGAAAGCCGGGCGGGGCTGAGCGGGCGGGCGGAGCGGGCGGGGGGGCGGCGGTCGGGCGGCGGGCGGGCGGGCGGGACGGCGGGCGGCGGGCGGCGGGCGGCGGGCGGCGTCCACAATCAATGTTAAGTTTTCGTGTTTGAGTCCATTTCTTTGTTACTGTACCACCTAGGACCACCAAACTTTCACAGCTTCATAATCAAGGGGTGCCCACCACATATCACTATCCAACATCTTACTTTTTGTTTAACTTCACCCATTTTTTCCGCGTAATCGACTTAGCCATTTTCAATGTTAAGTTTTCGCGTTTACAATGTTAAGTTTTCGTGTTTAAGTCCATTTCTTTCGTACTGTACCACCTAGGACCACCAAACTTTCACAGCTTCTTCATAATCAAGGGGTACCCACCACATATCACTATCCAACATGTTACTTTTTTTTTAACTTCACCCATTTTTTCCGCGCAGTCGACTTAGCCATTTTCAATGTTAAGTTTTCACGTTTACAATGTTAAGTTTTCGTGTTTAAGTCAATTTCTTTGGTACTGTACCACCTAGGACCACCAAACTTTCACAGCTTCATAACCAAGGGGTGCCTACCACATACAACTATCCAACATGTGACCATTTTTTTACCTTCACCTATTATTTCTACGTAATTGACTTACCCATTTTCAACGTTAACTTTTTAACGTACGTCTGGTTAGAGTTTTTTGGTTAAAACTTTTTCGTTATACTATATCTCTGCAACTGCTTCGCCCATTACCTTGAAACTTCACATGGGTGTTTATCATCATCCATATTTTCATTCTAACCCCCAACCGTGCGGCCCCTGTGCCCAATGTCAAGGTCAAATTACTTTGAATTTTTTTGTTAAAGTTTTTTTGTGTACTATATCTCTGCAACTGCTTCACCCAATACCTTGATACTTCACATGGGTGTTTATCATCATTGTCGCACCTGCTTGCGGAAAGCGCGATCCTGTGCCCAATGTCAAGGTCAAATTACTTTGAATTTTTTTGTTAAAGATTTTTCGTGTACTATATCTCTGCAACTGCTTCACCCAATACCTTGATACTTCACATGGGTGTTTATCATCATTGTCGCACCTGCTTGCGGAAAGCGCGATCCTGTGCCCAATGTCAAGGTCAAATTACTTTGTTAAAGTTTTTTCGTGTACTATATCTCTGCAACTGCTTCACCCAATACCTTGATACTTCACATGGGTGCTTATCATCATTGTCGCACCTGCTTGCGGAAAGTGCGATCCTGTGCCCAATGTCTAGGTCAAATTACTTTGAATTTTTTTGTTAAAGTTTTTTCGTGTACTATATCTCTGCAACTGCTTCACCCAATACCTTGATACTTCACATGGGTGTTTATCATCATTGTTGCACCTGCTTGCGGAAAGCGCGATCCTGTGCCCAATGTCAAGGTCAAATTACTTTGAATTTTTTGGTTAAAGTTTTTTCGTGTACTATATCTCTGCAACTGCTTCACCCAATACCTCGATACTTCACATGGGTGTTTATCATCATTGTCACACCTGCTTGCGGAAAGCGCGATATCGTCAGCATTTTGGCATACGTCCGTCCGTTCGTCCGTGTGTCCGGTTAAAGTTTTTTGGTTAAAGTTTTTCCATCTACTATATCTATTTTTTTAGTGTCCATGCCTCGCCCCAAGGTGCGACATGCAGGCCACGGCCATCTAGTCTACAAAAAGTGGGTATAATTATGTTATCCAAGTGTCTATGCTTGGAAAAAACCTGGCCTTCGTGGCTTTGCCTCGTTTCTTGTTATTATACTGAATTTATTACATTATCACAGCCATTTTGGCTGTGATAATGTAATAAATTCAGTATAATAATTCTGCATACTTTTAACTATCAAATATATGCAGTCGTTAGTTCTATGTGAAATAATGCATTTCGGGAAAAATAAATGATTACTCCCTCAAAGTATACTAGCTAGATAAGTATGCTTTGCAATTTTGGTGAAATCGGCTACAGATATTCATTATATGTTTGTCGCAATGACCTATATCATAACCAAGCACATCATTTTCAATGTTAAGTTTTCGTGTTCATATGCCTTTACAAAAACCTGGCCTTTGTGGCTTTGCCTTGTTTATTGATGTAGATTAGTATCATATTTTGGCACCAAATTTTATGACTGACAGGGATTTCCCGGACGCATATGCATATTATTGGCCGAGGACCCACACTGACAATCGGCACTGCATCCCGTGGACCCTGTGGACCCTCAAAACTTGGCGTTGCAAATGAATCATTTAAAAAGTTTACAGCATTTTTACACTTTTTTTGGGAGAACCTGTCTGACTGTTCGTTATAGAAAAAAGTTCAGATAATTCAGGACTATCAATACCATTTTGATATTATTTTTAATGAAATACATGTATGTGTATGAAACTTGGGACCCTAAAAAATCATCAGGGACCCCCAAAATAGTCCTGGGACCCATATATAAAAAATCCTAAGGAAATCACTGGACTGATGCATGTATGTTGAGATTGCATAACCAAACTATCTCCCCTATTTATCACACAGGTGGAAAACTCGGACCTGTGACACAAAAAGAAATGCCAATCACAAAAAATCCATTACCCCACCCACTTGGTCTCATACAGTACTATCTTCTATAATGGAAGATAGTACTGTATGAGACCAAGTGTCTGGGGTAATGGATTTTTTGTAATGAGCATTTCTTTTGTGTCACAGGTCCGAGTCTTCCACGTGTGGAAACGAGCACAAAATCGCATGGCGTGTCTCATATGTGGCTGTGACTGAAGAAATGGAGCTTCTGGGTGTTTTAGTTCTCGGATTTGCGATCTGTTTCCTTGATATCGTTTGGCTGTGACTGGAGAATCGGACTTATGGGATATGCGATCAGCGCAGATCCAGATCAGCCTGTGCATCAGCACAGTCTGATCAGGATCTGCACTGTTCGCCATTCCATCAATGAAACACCCGTCATGCGTGTAACATGCAATACAGAATTTTATAATTCCTCATAAGTGTGCTACATGGTCAGGTCACACCCAGCCAGATCTTCCTATTTGTGGCTGTGACTGGAGAAATTGGGGCTTATGGGATTTGTGTCACAGGTCCGAGTCTTCCACCTGTGATTTATCACAGTTTCGGAACGTATACTTGAAGTGAAAAGCGGCATATTAATTCCAGCACAAAAATATTTACACAATTCCATAACATTTGATTGGCCCGTAGCAAGCCTCTGTCCAAAATTTATATCCCAGTAAACTCCCACACCAAACTACTTTCCGTAACCGTGAGGCGTAGTTAAAATAATTCTTAAGAAAACGGAAAATAAACACATTTTCTTGCTGAATTTATTTCAGATGCTGGAATTATAAGGAATGAATGGCCTTTTTGTGGAATTTATCAGGGATATAAACTTGGAAAATTGAATGTCAGACGTATCATCTGAGGCACATTCTCTTCAATACGTGCAATGCTGAATTAAATGTTGTAGTCTGCTGCCCATTGTTTTTATTCCATTTTGAAACGACCGTTTTAATAATCGGTATGTATTATGTTTCACCGCGGAACGGGCGGTGGGCAGGCGGTGGAAAGAAAAACTACAGAGATTTTGTACTCCTCTAAAACCTTTCAGTTAATCAATCTGAAACTATACACACGTCTTCTACATATATTGAAGATGTGCACTTTGGTGTTTTTATGGCGAATAAGTGTTTTTTTAACAAAAATATCACCTTTTAAATTTAGCCATTTTTTTCTACATTTGTGTATGCAATTCTCTATAGGGTACAGAGTTTGTGTACACTACTCCTCTAAAACCTTCCAGTCAATTGATCTAAAATTATACACACATTCTACACATATTGTACATGTGCAACTTGGTGTTTTTATGCCGAAACATTATTTTTTAACAAAAGACATGTATATACATGTACTTTTTTTCTACATTTTTGTATACAATTCTATATAATTTCTACTTTACACATCTCTACCTAAATCTGTATACCTGTTTATCACAACAAGAGGAAGAAATAATGCTATAGCTTTGCAAATTCACATGATGGTTTCTTGCCTTGGTGACAGCTTCACATTTCTGCATCTTTGCTGTCTGGCCCATCTGCCACGCGCGTATTTTGTGACTTAATGCACTCTTGTTCTCTATGAAAACATACGTTGGCATCATTTGCTTTGGAAATGATTCTAAAAAGCTTCCAGACCATGTTTTTATTAAAAAAACAACAACATATAAAGTAATACTGTTCATTTTCTTATTTCCCATTTCTATTAACGAAAACATAGTTTGGCAGCATTTTAGAATCATTTCCGTTGGAAATGATTCTATAGTGCTGCCAAATCATGTATTAATGAGAATAAAGGCAAAATATGAAACACCAGCAGACGAAAATTTTCGTTTCCCGCACTCTAAGGGTCACGGCATGTTATTTTGATTTTGAAACAGGCGTGCATGCTGCTGCTGAAGAGCTATTGGTCGATCCCCAGGAGGAGAGCACGGGTGCATGTGAAGCAAATGGTAAGATTTTGTGTCTTAATATGTCTGTTTAAAATTCGGGGAGCATAAAAACAAAGTTTATTGTGACCCAACGACATATGTGGCGATGCTGTGATTTGAGTGCGAATCAACCTCGTCCATAATTATACTCCAGTTTCTGATGTATGCTGGTCGATATGCATACAAGCCGGACATTTATGTTTTCCAGGCATCAGTTTGAACAGCATCGGCACCATTGTACATGCTTAGCTTTGCTTGTTTAATAGTTCAATAGGGCTGTACATAGATCTATCACTGAGTGAAATGTGGTTGCGACTGGAGAAATGGAGCTTATGGGTTTTGCGACCAGTGCAGACCCAGATCAGCCTGTGCTTCCGCACAGTCTGATCTGGATCTACACTGGTCGAAACATCCATAAGCCCCATTACTCACACCCTTATATTATGTTTGGCCTATTAATATCTCTTCATGCTTGAATATTTATATGCTATTTTGCTTGAAATATACCATATTAGAATTTACCTTTATCCCGTCAACACGGTGCCGTGAAACACTTTTGATATCCTGTCAATACGACCTAATCACTGCGTATGAATATGTGCGGTGGCTGGGGTTATTAGCTCACCTGAGCGAAGCTCATGTGAGCTATTGTTACCGCAATGTGTCCGTCGTCCGTCGTCGTCGTCCGTCGTCGTCGTCCGTCGTCCGTGAACATTTTCAAACGTCTTCTCCTCGGTAACCATTGGGCCTATAGTCACCAAACTTCATGGTCATGGTCCTTAGGTAGGGGGACTACAAAATTGTTAAAATGACGTCATCACGTAATCCAAGATGGCCGCCATCTAAAAATAGCACAAATTCTTCAAAAATCTTCTCCAGAACCGCCAAGCGGATTTCGACAAAACTTGGTAGGAATGATCGATGTACATTGCTCTTTCAAAGTTGTTAAAATGGTGACCCCAGGGTCAAAAATGGGCGTGGCCCGTGGGGTCAAATTGGGATAAAATTTTATTTTTGACCGAATATGGTCATGTTATATATCAAATCGAAGATATCAATGAGGCGATCACTCTGGTACATTTTTTGTCGAAATCGGATTGTTATGTCATCCAAGATGGCCGTCGAAATGTCAAATGGTCGTTCTTTTATTATAGATTTCAAAATTCTTCTTCACATGGACCGCTTGGCCCATGGTAGCCAAACTTCACTGTTATGGTCCATTGGTGAAGCTTTTTCAGATTTGTTAAAATGGAGGTCATCACAAATCCAAGATGGCCGCCGTCTAAAAATAGCATAAATTTTAAAAAAATTTCTTCTCATGAACCGCTAGCCGAATTTCGACGAAACTTGGTAGGAATGATCGATGTACATTGCTCTTTCAAAGTTGTTAAAATGGTGACCCCGGGGTCAAAAGTGGGCGTGGCCCGTGGGGTCAAATTGGGGTTAAATTTTATTTTTGACCGAATATGGTCATGTTATATATCAAATCGAAGGTATCAATGAGGCGATCACTCTTGGTACATTTTTTGTCGAAATCGGATTGTTATGTCATCCAAGATGGCCGCCGAAATGTCAAATGGTCGTTCTTTTATTAGAGATTTCAAAATTCTTCTTCACATGAACTGCTTGGCCCATGGTAGTCAAACTTAAAAGTTATGGTCCATGGGTAAAGCCTTTTCAGATTTGTTAAAATGGAGGTCATCGCTAATCCAAGATGGCCGCCGTCTAAAAATAGCATAAATTCTTAAAAAATCTTCTCATGAACCGCTAGCCGGATTTCGACGAAACTTGGTAGGAATGATCGATGTACATTGCTCTTTCAAAGTTGTTAAAATGGTGACCCCGGGGTCAAAAGTGGGCGTGGCCCGTGGGGTCAAATTGGGGTTAAATTTTATTTTTGACCGAATATGGTCATGTTATATATCAAATCGAAGGTATCAATGAGGCGATCACTCTTGGTACATTTTTTGTCGAAATCGGATTGTTATGTCATCCAAGATGGCCGCCGAAATGTCAAATGGTCGTTCTTTTATTAGAGATTTCAAAATTCTTCTTCACATGAACTGCTTGGCCCATGGTAGTCAAACTTAAAAGTTATGGTCCATGGGTGAAGCCTTTTCAGATTTGTTAAAATGGAGGTCATCGCTAATCCAAGATGACCGCCATCTAAAAATATCATAATTTTTTTTAAAAAATCTTCTTATGAACCGCTAGCTGGATTTCGATGAAACTTGGTAGGAATGATCGATGTACAATGCTCTTTCAAAGTTGTTAAAATGGTGACCCCGGGGTCAAAAATGAGCATGGCTCGTGGGGTCAAATTTTATTTTTGACCGAATATGGTCATGTTATATATCAAATCGAAGGTATCACTCTGGTACATTTTTTGTCGAAATCTGATTGTTATGTCATCCAAAATGGCCGCCGAAATGTCAAAAGGTTCTTTTATTAGAGATTTCAAAATTCTTTTTCACATGAACCGCTTGGCCCATGGTAGCCAAACTTAAAAGTTAGTTATGGTCCATGGGTGAAGCCTTTTCAGATTTGTTAAAATGGAGGTCATCGCTAATCCAAGATGGCCGGCATCTAAAAATAGCATAAATTTTTAAAAAAATTTCTTCTCATGAACCGCTAGCCGAATTTCGACGAAACTTGGTAGGAATGATCGATGTACATTGCTCTTTCAAAGTTGTTAAAATGGTGACCCCGGGGTCAAAAGTGGGCGTGGCCCGTGGGGTCAAATTGGGGTTAAATTTTATTTTTGACCGAATATGGTCATGTTATATATCAAATCGAAGGTATCAATGAGGCGATCACTCTTGGTACATTTTTTGTCGAAATCGGATTGTTATGTCATCCAAGATGGCCGCCGAAATGTCAAATGGTCGTTCTTTTATTAGAGATTTCAAAATTCTTCTTCACATGAACTGCTTGGCCCATGGTAGTCAAACTTAAAAGTTATGGTCCATGGGTGAAGCCTTTTCAGATTTGTTAAAATGGAGGTCATCGCTAATCCAAGATGACCGCCATCTAAAAAATATCATAATTTTTTTTAAAAAATCTTCTTATGAACCGCTAGCTGGATTTCGATGAAACTTGGTAGGAATGATCGATGTACAATGCTCTTTCAAAGTTGTTAAAATGGTGACCCCGGGGTCAAAAATGAGCATGGCTCGTGGGGTCAAATTTTATTTTTGACCGAATATGGTCATGTTATATATCAAATCGAAGGTATCACTCTGGTACATTTTTTGTCGAAATCTGATTGTTATGTCATCCAAAATGGCCGCCGAAATGTCAAAAGGTTCTTTTATTAGAGATTTCAAAATTCTTTTTCACATGAACCGCTTGGCCCATGGTAGCCAAACTTAAAAGTTAGTTATGGTCCATGGGTGAAGCCTTTTCAGATTTGTTAAAATGGAGGTCATCGCTAATCCAAGATGGCCGGCATCTAAAAATAGCATAAATTTTTAAAAGATCTTCTTCTCATGAACCGCTAGCCGGATTTCGACGAAACTTGGTAGGAATGATCGATGTATAATGCTCTTTCAAAGTTTTTAACATGGTGACCCCGGGGTTGAAAAATGGGCGTGGCCCGTGGGGTCAAATTTTATTTTTGACCGAATATTGTCATGTTATATATCAAATCGAAGGTATCAATGAGGCGATCACTCTGGTACATTTGTTGTCGAAATCGGATTGTTATGTCATCCAAGATGGCCGCTGAAATGTCAAAAGTTTCTTTTATTAGAGATTTCAAAATTCTTTTTCACATGAACCGCTTGGCCCATGGTAGCCAAACTTAAAAGTTATGGTCCATGGGTGAATCCTTTTCAGATTTGTTAAAATGGAGGTCATTGCTAATCCAAGATGGCCGCCGTCTAAAAATAGCATAAATTCTTAAAAAATCTTCGCATGAACCGCTGGCCGGATTTCGACTAAACTTGGTAGGAATGATCGATTTAAAATGCTCTTTCAAAGTTGTGAAAATGGTGACCCCGGGGTCAAAAATGGGCATTGCCCGTGGGGTCAAATTGGGGTCAAATTTTATTTTTGACCGAATATGCTCATGCCATATATCAAATTGAAGGTATCGATGAGGCGATTGCTGTGGTGCAATATTTGTCGGAATTGGATGATTATGTCATCCATGATGGCCACCAAAAGGTCCATTTATTCAAGATTTTGAACGTCTTTTTCTCAGGAACCACATGGCCGATGCTGGCCAAACTTCATAGGAAGTTAAGATCCTTGGGTGAAGCATTTTCAGATTTGGTAAAATGAGAGACATCACTTAATCCAAGATGACCGCCATCTAAAAATAGCACAATTTTTTTAAAACACATGAACTCAATGTCACATTCTCCTCTGGTGTTCATGGAGTCAGGTGAGCGAATTAGGGCCATCATGGCCCTCTTGTTTTTATTGCATTTTAAAGCTATTTGTAGGTGTTGACGGGATAAATAGAATAGTAGGTTAGTGCCGTGAATGGGAAAAAATATCTGGCGCGGCACGGAAACGGGATGTGCTTGGCAGAGCCTCACCCATCCCGTTTCCTAAGCCTTGCCAGATATATTTTCCCATTCACGGTACTAACCTACTATTGTATATAAACTGGACACCCTGGATACCTTCCAGTATGTCCAGATCAGAAAGACCCCATTATGCACACATGTACAATGTATATGTAGAATGAGAGGATTTAAAACCATATTAAAGGTTTAATACTAAATAAATGATGTCTCAATAATACCAAAACAAAAAAAAATAATGCCTCAAACTCTATTTTCAGGTTTGGATTGTTCAGATTCCACACCAATCACATTACAAACAGAGAAAGTTGAGTTGGAGGGTACAATGGACGTCATTGCTGACTCGGTTATAGACGAGAAAGAAACAGTAACAGCGGAAGATGTGAAACCTGTTATAGACGAGAAAGAAACAGTAACAGCGGAAGATGTGAAACCAGATGATGTGAAAACAACACAAGCTGAAGAAGTGGACACTGGTGCATGCCAGAAAGAGTCGTGTGACGATGTTCCAGTTGCGCCGAGTCGGGATGATTACGAGAATCGTGACATCACGAACGATGCGGACTACAAAATAAGGGATCAGCTAGATGAAGGAGACGCACTGCTTGATAAGGCGAGTGATTCTTGTAAACAATTTGTGATTTGTGACTGGAGAAATGGGGATTATGTGGTATGCGACCAGTGTAGCCCCAGAACAGCCTGCGCGGCCGTGCAGTCTGATCAGGGGCTACACTGTTCGCCATTTAGTGAAATATCCATCACGCCTGTGATAGAATGAATATATCATTATTAGGCTGCGGGGGAGTATACTATCTGATTAATATATACACTGATCACAAATCCGATAAGCCCTATTTCTCCATTCACAGCCACATTTTAAAATGTCGAGAGCATGTCACGATTGAAATCAGGAAGTTTGATTGACGCTGAGCTGTGCTCAGGCTTGGTGATTTTCAGCTTGTTTCAAATTTGAGAACATGTGCAAAATTATTCTAAAGTGCTGTCATAGCTTGTTGTGAGAAAAATGGAAAATAAAAACAGATGACAAAATTTAATTCAGCATTGTAAGGGTTAATTTGAGCTAAATCATGATATCCCAACAATAATAAGTGGGTGGACTATACCACTTTTTGATCTAGCATTAACCCTTTGAAAGAGGAAAATAAAAATTGTCGTCTGCTGTTGTTTCATATGTTGTCTTAATTCTTAATCAAAACATGGTTTGACAGCTCTTGAGAATCAGTTCCAATGGAAATGATTCTAAAGTACTGTCGAATTATGTTTTTATTGAGAAAGAAAACAAAATATAAAAACACCAGCAGACGACAATTTTCGTTTCCCGCATTCTAAGGGTTAAATAGTTTGTCAATCTACTATACTTACGGGCAACTACCAGGGAGCGCGGTCTGTGTTCACCGACATATTGGCCGAATTGTCGTCTGCTGTCGTTTCATTTGTTGTTGTAATTCTCAATTAAAACCTGGTTTGACAGCTCTTGAGAATCATTTCCAATGGATGGAAATGATTCTAAAGTACTGTCAACCCATTTTTTTTTGATAATAAAAATGGAAAATAAAAAAATAAACGGCAGATGACAATTTTTGTTTCCAACATTCTCAGGGTTAAATAATTCACCAATCCACGGAACTGACAGGGAAACTACCAGGGGGCGCTGTCATTCTTCAATGACATATTGGCCGAATGGAAATGATTCTGAAATGCTGTCAAATCAACTGTCAATGAGACAAATACTGTGGAAAATATAAAATAAACTGCAGATGTCAATTGTGAGTAATTCATCAATCGACTGAACTTACAGAGCGACTACCATGGGGTGTTGTCTGTGTTCACCGACATATTGGCCGAATTGTCGTTTGCTGTCGGTTTCATTTGTTGTCATAATGCTCAATAAAAACATGGCTTGACAGCTCTTCAGAATTCTTTCCAATGGAAATGATTCTAAAGTGCTGTCAACCCATGTTCTTTTATAAAAAAAAAAGGAAAATAAAAATATAAACAGCAGACGACAATTTTCGTTGTTTTCACCGAAATATTGGCCGAATTTTCGTCTGATGTCATCTCATTTGTTGTCATAAATTTCGATAAAATCATGATTTCACAGCTCATCCAATGGAAATATTCTCAAGTGCTGTCAACCCATGTTTTTGATAAGAAAAATTGAAAATATAAACTAAACAGCAGACGACAATTGTGAGTAACACATCAATCCACTGAACTTACAGGGCGACTACAATGCGGCATTGTCTATGTTCAAAGACATATTGGCCGACTACCCATACAGTGTGCGGGCTCTGTGGGGCATGGCCCAGGCGATAGACGATATGGCGTCCGCCCTCCGCAGCAACAAGCACCTGGAGGAGGCCATACAGACAATGAATAAGGCGATGCGAGAACCGAGTTCGCCTGAGGAACTCGTTTACATTGTAGGAACGACGCTGGCCGAGCGACAGTTTTTCCGAGGTACCAAAACACGTGAAATCTTTTATTCACCCATTTGAAAAATGGACGTATTATGGTATAGCTCCATCCGTCTGTGCGTTTAAGTTTTTGTTTGTCGGTCCAGGAGGCGGCCGGGAGTATCCGTGCGTCTCTGCTAACTTGCTGTAGTTTGTCGTCATCCATATTTTCATTCTATACCCCACCCATGTGGCCCCTGTGTTCAAGTCAAGGTGGGATGAGCTGTGACTACAGGGTAGAATACAGAACACAAAAATATGTTTCTTTAGCCATTTTCAGGATTTGACATTAGGAACTGTTCCCACTGTTATTTGTCATCATCCATATTACATTCTATAGCCTATAGCCCACCCATGCGGCCCCTTTGTACAAGGTCAAATGACTTAGCGACCCTCGCTAGGTCACAAGGTCACAGACGTCACTTAGTGTATTCTCAAAACTTAACATTGCTATATTTAGAACTGATGTTACGCCTTGTTGTTGTCATCTCACAGGACGCAAACCATGTCACCCATTCAGGTGCTCACTTTGTCAATCCACCAATCACATATTGTTACATGACTGCCGTTGCCGCTCACAGCCGTGTTCTAACATACAGTGCGTGCTGTTTAACCATGGCTGTAGACAATGCTCATTCCGGGGCCAAGCCATCACGCAACATGTACTGCGGCCCCGGAATATGTTTGTGTAAATCAGCTGTTTGAATGGAGCAGATTATCTAAGTACCGAAAGTACTGCATAAATGTGCAAAGTGCCTGATATTTCCGACGGAAATGTAACAATAACCCTCAATAATTCCAGCACAAAAATATTTACACAATTCCCTAACATTTGATTGGCCCGTAGCAAGTCTCTGTCCAAAATTTATATCCCAGTAAACTCCCACGCAGAACTACTTTCCGTAACCATGAGGTGCAGTTAAAATAATTCTTAAGAAAACGGAAAATAAACACATTTTCTTGATGAATTTATTTCAAATGCTGGAATTATAAGGAAAGAATGGCTTTTTTGTTGAATTTATCATGGATATAAACTTGGAAAAGTCGCGGGAATACTGGACGAGGCCTTCCGGCCTTCGTCCAGTATTCCCGCGACTTTTCCAAGTTTATACCCCGATAAATTCCACAAAAGGGCCATTCATTCCTATAATGACCCTCGGGAACTGTTTGAAGCCGCGGCCTACAGCCTTGGGGTTCAAATAGTTCCCTCGTGCCACGGCAAACGTTTACCCACTGCTGGACATGGTCGAACCCTATAATAGTATAGCGATTCAAAATCACGTTTAAACTTTAGGGGCAGGATTACGCGACGACACAAGCCAAACAATATGTAATTTATAGTTCTCATATTTAATTTTTAATAAACTTTTCATTACAAATTCAATATGTGCACTATAACTATTACTTATCAATTTTGATCGGAACTGTGGAGCACACTGTTGGATCAGTAGCTCAGTTCACAGACACTAAAAGCCACGTCATCAATCAATGTCCACAATGCTTATTTAACCCTGTCAACACTACAGACCTCTATAGTGGTGTTTGAAAATGGTGTAGATCCAGATGACAAGCCGACTCATTAAGATATGCACTTTTTACAATGTTCATATTTTTTTTAGAAAAAAAAAAAAAACACACCCCCTTTTCATAAATTGACTAGTCTGAAAATTATTTTATGACAATTGTTGGCTTAGTCGAATAATCAACATATGAAGTTCTATTTCAGTTATTTTAATAGGGTTGAAAGTGTTAACTGTCTGAATAAGATCTATACTGATATTAGATTGCCATTTCTGATACAGGAACTTGCTTCAGCCAGCTGTGCAGTCATTACGTGACTGACTCCTGATGATAAAATGGTAACGGTATTTGAGTATGCCACCAGTTTAGTCCATACCAAGATCAGCCTGCATATGTTGCTGTGACTGGAGAAATAGGGCTCATGGGTTTTGCGACCAGTGTAGATCCAGATCAGCCTGTGCATCCGCACAGTCTGATCTGGATCTGCACTGTTCGCCATTCCATCAATGAAACGTCCATCATGCTTCTAACAAGCGATATGGATTGTTATCAGGCTACAGGAATGTACAATTTGATCATGTGCTTCACTGGTCACAAATTCCATAAGCCGCATTTTTCCAGTCACAGCCACATATCTGGACAATCTGATCGACACTATTATATACCAGGGCTCCTGATAAGGAATTAGTAATTGAGTATTGTCACTCCCATCATTTCTGAAGCAATTGGGCTTTTCAAAATGTTAATTGTCTAAAATAAAATCACACAACTGTTTACACTTGAAACGATAGCAATTATTGAATAGTTTGCTTCGAAATGAAAACATGTCTTGGCATTTCATTAGATGTGTTTTCATGGAAAATAAGAAAAATATGCTATATTTGCGGTCTGTTTATTGTTTTCTGCAGCATGATAAAGGTACCACAAATTTGTTATTGTTTTTTGATACTCGCTACCGTACTTCTAATTTCAATTGGGTTTTTGGCAATTTTAATTGGGTATTTAAGCAAATACGCAGCTTATCTGGAGCCCTGAATATTATACTGAAACATACTAATTGTCCAATGGAAATGATTATAAAGTGCTGTCAGACCATGTTTTTATTGTGAAAGAAGATAAAATATAAACCACAGCAGACGACAAGTTTCGTTTCGCCTTCTAAGGGCAAAACAATCCCATTTTGTCATGCTTGTATCACATGTGTGACAAACTCGGGGATCAATTGCTCCGAGTCGTCTGTTACATACTTAGTAATGACGACCATCAGTTACATGCTTGAATACACGTACTCCATGTACACCTGTGACACCGTAATCAAAGTAGCGGTTCGTGGAAATTTAAACACGAAAGAGAACGTTTTCAAGATTTCTTGAAGTTCGCTTACTAAGCATATTGTGTGATACTTTACTTTCTTGTCATTATTACCGTAAAGATTCTAATAGACACCACTGGCTCCGAAGTTCTGGGTGGGCGTTTAATAGAGGCAAGTGTTATTCAGCAAAGTGAAAATGATAAAAAATATACGATTTTCTACTATCTGAACAAAAACATAACGAAGGGACATTACTCTCAAATGTCTGCCAGACTTCATTGTACTGTCAGGCAGTTTATGAACATTTTGTTGGAAATAAGGAAAGATCTATCTATCTATCTCTTTATACTGCTGCACACCCTCACGGGTAATTTCGAGCAGGTATTTATTTCATATATACATGTACATACAATTCAAATACAATCGAGGTTCCCGGTAATTAGCCGGTACCCATTTACAGCTGGGTGGACTGAAGCGGTATGGATAAAGTGTCTTGCTCAAGGACACAACGCAGCGCCTCCGGTGAGGCTCGAACCCACGATCTTTAGATCAGCAGTCTGACGCTCTAACCACCAGGCCACTGCGCTCAAGATGACGTGTACTCGGGTTAAAATTTGAGTTTTCCTGACAGATTGACGAATGTGCAGTATTATTCCATGTCAACACTACTCTATCAGGGCCTGTGTCTGTTCGTGTGTCTTTTGGTGGCTATAAACTGCATTTTATACCAATTTCAGGGCATATTTTGGATCCGAGTGCACCCCATTTTTCCTTTTTACAGCAAAATGTAGGTTTTTTCTCGAAATAACCCCTAAACGGCTAAATCTATGAGGACGGAGACATCGGCAGGTGTTTCTATTCAATTATCTGCGCTTTATCGCCTCAAAATCGCTTCAGTAGTTGCTGAGATATTAAATAAAGTATGGTCTGAAGTGGAGTTTTCCTTCCTGATTCAGTTGCCCGTGACTTACTATACCCACCGTGTATTTTCCATAATACCAGTTTTTGCTATCATATGGATATGTGACCTTAACCCGTACAATGGTGAAACAAAATTGTCGTATGATGTATGACCATTTTTTTCTCGTCGAACACATGCTTTGACAACACTTCAGAATCATTTCCAATTGAAATGATTCTAAAGTGCTGTCTACACAACAATTTATTGACAATGAAGACAATACATAAAATAACAGCAGACGTCAATTTAGGTTTCACACATTCTATGGGTTAACCCTTACAATCCTGAATTTTACTTTTGTTGTTTGCTGTTTATTTTTCATTTTCCATTTTCCTCATCAAAACAGGCTTTGACAACACTTTGGAATCATTTGCAATGTAAATGATTCTAAATATAAAACAACAGCAGACGACAATTTATGTTTCCCACTTTCTAAGAGTTAACCTTTCACCCCTAAGTTACTGGAATTGATTTTGATATGTTAATTATGCAACCAATTCAACCGTCACAAAATGATTTTCAAACTAGACCATTTATGAAAAGGGGGTGTTTTTGTTCTTAAAAATATGAAAATTACTTGCAAAAAGTGCAGATCCTGATGAGACGGCTCATCACGAGCCGGCTCATCTGGATCTTCACTGTTTGCTAATACCACTATACAGGCCTATGGTGTTGAAAGGGTTAACATGGTTAAGTGACAATGTGTTTGGCAGGCATGAGGAAACCAGCATTAGTCACCTGGAAGTTCCTTGCCAAGAGATTCCCAGACGACTTTGAAGTCCAACACCAACTGGCTGTCAGTTTACTCGTGGTCGGCAATTATCAAGGGACCATTGACCACTTAATCAGTGTAAGTTCTGCGTGTATTTTATCAGGTAACTCATCAATTGGTAAGACGGGGTATAATGTTAGTCCATGTATGTAAGCACGTACGTACGTACATGTGTACGTGCATTAGTAACACCTTTCATTTTTGTCGCGCCTGCTTTAGCAGAAGTCGCGACTCGCTTTCTGTCGTCGTCCGAAATGTCAAAAGGTTTGTACAAGCTTCGTCATCATGGTATAACTTTAATACTACTTAACGGATTGCTTCAATATTTGGACACTTGATACATGTGAGCATTTGGAACACACTTTTTACCTCACATTTTGGTTGAAACACTTTAAGCCATTGTTTGCGTCAAAAAGTTTGTACAAGTTTCTTTATCATCGTATAACATTAAAATTACTTGATGGATTGCTTCAATATTTGGACACTTGAAACATGCAAGCATTTGTAACACATTCATGCCGCCATTAACATGACCTTGACCAATTTGACCTTCACATGGTTGTATACATCTTTTATCACGGCAAGACGAAGAAGCCTTTACATTTTCAAAATTTTCCGATGACGTATCTCCCCTTGGCGTACATTTTTAACTCGCCTGCATGAAGTGCAGAAGAGCTTATGGCATACCCACGGCGTCGTCGGCGTCGTCGTCGTCGGCGTCGTCTGCGTCGTCGGCGTCGTCGGCGTCGTCGGCGTCAGCGTCGTCCACAAACTTAATGTTGGGTAAATGTCTTATAACTTCTGTTTTCTTTCATGGAACACCTTGTTATTTCATACATGCATTCCTCAGATGACCCTCTATCATGCTGTAGCAAATGCATGACCCACCACCCAACCCTTACCCCAAGGTCAAGGTCACAAACTTAGCACATTCATAAACTTGACGTTGGGTAAATTTCTTATAACATCTGTTTCCTTTCATGGAACGCCTTGATATTTCATACATGCCTTCCTCAGATGACCCTCTATCATGCTGTAGCAAATCCATGACCCACCACCCAACCCTTACCCCAGGGTCAAGGTCACAAACTTAGCACATTCACAAACTTAACGTTGGGGTAAATATCTTATAACTTCTGTTTCCTTTCATGGAACACCTTGTTATTTCATACATGCATTCCTCAGATGATCTATCATGCTGTAGCAAATGCATGACCCACTCCCAACCCTTACCCCAAGGTCAAGGTCACAACCATAGCACATTCATAAACTTAACGTTGGGGTAATTTTCTTATAACATCTGTTTCCTTTCATGGAACGCCTTCATATTTCATACATGGATTCATCTGATGATACTCTATCGTGCTATAGCAAATCCATGACCCACCGACCATCCCTTACCCCAAGGTCAAGGTCACAAACTTAGCACATTCATAAACTTAACGTTGGGGTAAATGTCTTATAACATCTGTTTTCTTTCATGGAACGCCTTGATATTTCATACATGCATTCATCTGATGATACTCTATTGTGCTATAGCAAATCCATGATCCACCCCAAGGTCAAGGTCACAAACTTAGCACATTCATAAACTTAAGTTTGGGGTAAATGTCTTATAACATCTGTTTCCTTTCATGGAACGCCTTGATATTTCATACATGCATTCCTCAGATGACCCTCTATCATGCTGTAGCAAATCCATGACCCACCACCCACCCCTTACCCCAGGGTCAAGGTCACAAACTTAGCATGTTCATAAACTTAACGTTGGGGTAAATGTTGTGTAACTTCTGTTTCGTTACAGGAAACGCTTTGATATTGCATACATGCATTCATGTCATGATCCTTTATTGTGCTACAGCAAATCCATGACCCCCCCCACCCCTTTCCCCAAGGTCAAGATCATAAACTTAACGTTGGGGTAAATGTCTTATAACATCTGTTTCCTTTCATGGAACACCTTGAAATTTCATACATGCATTCATCTGATGATACTCTATCATGCTATAGCAAGTACATGACCCACCGCCCACCCCTTACCCCAGGGTCAAGGTCACAAACTTAGCACATTCATAAACTTAACATTGGGGTAAATGTCTTATAACATCTGTTTCCTTTCATGGAACACCTTGATATTTCATACATGCATTCCTCTGATGACCCTCTATCATGCTGTATCAAATCCACAACCCACGACCCAACCCTTACCCCAAGGTCAAGGTCACAAACTTAGCATGTTCATAAACTTAACGTTGGGGTAAATGTTGTGTAACTTCTGTTTCTTTACAGGGAACACTTTGATATTTCATACATGCATTCATGTGATGATCCTCTATTGTGCTACAGCAAATCCATGACCCACCCCCCCACCTCTTTCCCCAAGGTGAAGGACACAAACTTAGCACATTCATACATGCATTCCTCATGTGAATAGCTATCATGCCGTAGAAAATCACCAACTTAGTGCGTTCATAAACTTAAAGTTGGGTTAAATTTTGTTTTACTTCTGTTTTCAGGGAGCGCATTGATATTTCATACATGCATTCATCTTAATATGCTATATTATGCTACAGCAAACCCACGACCCACCTTGCACCACTGACCCCAATGTCAAGGTCCACCGCACGCCCCTTAACCCAAGGTCAAGTTATATAATATTCATGTTTTTTTATGCAACTGTGCCAAGTTTGAGTGAAGGCTGCCAACAGGCGAGCTTCGTTGTCTTCTGACAACTGTTGTTAATTTTCATACTCTGTATCCTTGTCCACGCAATAATTGCGTTCTACTTGACCGATCGTAACCAAATTCGATATTCATGTTTATCGCGACAAGGTGAAAAAGTCTATTGATTTTCAAACTTTTTCGATGACTTCTCCCCCTTTGGCGGCCATTTTTAATTATTTTCTCACACCAAATTCAGTATACATCCTGGCAAGATGAAGAACCCTGTCAATTTTCTATGACTTATCTCTACTTGGCGGCCATTTTTAATTTTCACACTCTGTATCTTTGTTCACGCAATAACTCAAGTTCTACTTGATGAATTGTAACCAACGTTGGTACTTTAACATGTTTATCATGGCAAGATGAAGAACCCTGTTCATTTTCAAAATTGTCAGATGACTTACCTCCCTTTGGCAGCCATTTTTAATTTTCGCACTGTGCATCATTGTCCGCACAATAACTAGAGTTCTACTTGACGGGTCATAACCAAGTTTGGCACAAACGTTTATCATAGCAAGAGGAAGAACCCTATTGGTTTTCAGTGAGTTATCTCCCCTTGTTGGCTTGCCTTGCTGTGATGGGTGTATATTGTGACCTTCGGCACTCTTGTTCACAACTACTGTCTGTTCCACGTTTTGCTGCCGACGAACATTTGGCCATTAAACACATTAAATCTAAAAAATATTTAAAAGCAAGTACTTTTTCATCAATAACAAAAAAGTAACCCTCCCCTAAAAATGTTCATTAAATATTGATTTTTTTGCGAAATTCTCATAGGAAAATCGTTTTTCGCAATAAAATCAATATTTGATGGAATTTCATAAACTAATTTTTTTTGGTGAAGGTGACCTTTTGGTTATTGATAAAAAAAGCACTTACTTTTAAATATTTTTTAGATTTAATGTGTTTAATAGTCACAAGACCCATGTCCATAGCTCAAAGGTCACAGTCACACTAATAGGTCAAAGGTTAAATGCATTGAGGGATATTAAAATTACTTGTCACACATATTTATCATGATGGGATGGCATGTCACACACAATACCGATGTCCATAGTTCACAGTCACACTAATAGGTCAAAGGTTAAATGCATTGAGGGATTTTAAAATTACTTGTCACAAATATTTATCATGATGAGATGGCATGTCACCTGCAAGATCAGGTCCGTAGTTCAAAGGTCAATGTCACACTTAGAGGTCAAAGGCCAAAAAAGAGTAAAAAAGAACTTGTCGGAACTAGTCATGCATGTAGTAGTGATTTGGATATAAGTTCACAGAAATGTTCCATACAACAAGATGATGTGTCATAGCTTCCTGGTTTAAAGGTCCAGGCAGGGTCATTTGTGTACACATTAGTGGCTGCGACTGAAAGAAATGGGGTTTATGTGTGAATGTACAGGCTGATCTGGATCAACATGGTCGCAAAACCATTTTGCGACCATGTAGATCCAGATCAGCCTGTACATTCGCACAGTCTGATCAGGATCTGTACTGTTTGCCATTCCATCAAAGGAGCACTATGCTATTTGATCAGGAGATAGACCGGTCACAAATCCCATAAACCCCATTTCTCCAGTCACAGGCGACATTACTGCATGTTGCTGTGATTATGTCAGGCCCGGAAGAAGTGGCCTGAGAGTGGCCTGCTGAAGTGCCTGCTGGGGTTTGCGTATCGTAATAGCGACCTGAAAGACGACATAGACGCTATACCGCTACTCCGTGAGGGCATCGAGTCTGGCGACGAAGGCACCGCGGACACAAGGTTCTTCATGAACCTCGGTGACGCATACCTCAGGACTGACCAGAGGGAAAAGGTAATACTGGGGTGGTGCGGGTGGTGGGGGTGGGGATAGACCAATCAAAGGTAAAGGTAATACAAGGGTGGTGGGGTATTTCCCACTTTGGGGAGTATTTCCCGGGACGGGAAATACCGGTATTTCCCGCCGGGAATTCCCGCTCCCGGTATTTCCCGGCCAACCCTGGTGGGGGAGGGGTGTCGGGAAGGACCAATCAAAGGGTTAGGAACACCTGTTTTCACTATATCTCTTTAATACAAGGGTGGGGGAGGGTGTGGGGATGGCCATTCAGAGGGTAAAGGCAATATAAAGGGTCTGGGGAATGGAATGGGTGGGGAGGACCAATGAAAGTGTAAAGGTAATACAAGGGTGGTTGGGGTGGAGGAGGGGGTGGTTACAGGGCAAATCAAAAGGGTTGGAAACACTTTCTGTTTTCACTATATCTCTTTTAATACAAGGGTGGCGGAGTGGGGGTGTTTATGGGGATGAAATAATCAGAGTGAAAATGTAATACAATGGTAGAGCGCTTTAATTCCTGATTTACTGGATCAATCCCCACCATCAGCATGAATAATTATACCCCCCGCAACGAGTTGTGGGGGGGAATACTGGAGTCAGGTTGTCCGTCCGTCCGTCCGTCCGTCCGGGCACACATTAGGGTACTTATGTGGCTAGCCCCACAGGGTTATGGACTTAGTAAAGGATAGGGTTGGTTACAATTAGCCACCTAAAAAATCCTTTTATGTGGCTAAAAATCGTTTTATGTGGCTAATATTTAACATGTGATAAGCCACATAAGTATAGTACTGTAAGAACGTCCGTCCGTCCGTCCGTCCGTACTTACGAGAGCTACATTGTGAGGTTGCTGTGTTGTGCTGAAACCCACCCACCGCCCTATTTAAGACACTTGGATAAGTGTTTTTCAAATATAATTAACTAATGGCTAGCTCATTTGCATATTATGCGATTTATTCCGTAAGAGAATCGTTAAGGAAGAAAATAACGGAATAAGTTGCTACATTGTGAGGTTAACCCCACAGTGTAAACATCAAAGGAAATAACCTCACAATGTATCTCTCGTAAGAACGTCCGTCCGCGCTGACGGTACTATACTTATGTGACTAGCCCCACAGGGTTATGGACTTAGTAAAGGTTAGGGTTGGTTACAATTAGCCACCTAAAAATCCTTTTATGTGGCTAATATTTAACATGTGATAAGCCACATAAGTATAGTACCGTAATAACGTCCGTCTGTGTGTCCGTGCGTCCGTGCGTCCGTAAACTTAACATCAGAGAAATATTGTTATAACTTCTATTTCCTTCATCTAAAATGCTTGATATTTCACACATGCCTTCCTGTAAGGCTCTACTACCATGCTGTGCCAAATCCACGACCGTCCAACCCCAGCAGATCCCAAGGTCAAGGTCAAATACTTAGTCCGTAAACTTAACATCAGAGAAATATTGTTATAACTTCTATTTCCTTCATCTAAAATGCTTAATATTTCACACATGCATTCCTGTAAGGCTCTACTACCATGCTGTGCCAAATCCACGACCGTCCAACCCCCGCGCAGATCCCAATCGTCAAGGTCAATACTTAGTCTCTTTACAAAACTTAACATCAGAGAAATATTGTTTATAACTTCTATTTCCTTCATCTAAAATGCTTAATATTTCACACATGCATTCCTGTAAGGCTCTACTACCATGCTGTGCCAAATCCACGACCATCCAACCCCCGCTGATACCAAGATCAAGGTCAAATACTTAGTCTCTTTACAAAACTTAACATCAGAGAAATATTGTTCTAACTTCTATTTCCTTCATCTAAAATGCTTAATATTTCACACATGCATTCCTGTAAGGCTCTACTACCATGCTGTGCCAAATCCACGACCGTCCAACCCCCGCTGATCCCAAGGTCAAGGTCAAATACTTAGTCTCTTTACAAAACTTAACATCAGAGAAATATTGTTCTAACTTCTATTTCCTTCATCTAAAATGCTTAATATTTCACACATGCATTCCTGTAAGGCTCTACTACCATGTCTAAGGTTGTACTATCATGCTGTGACAAATCTACGACTGTCCATCCCCCGCTGATCCCAAGGTCAAGGTCACATACTTAGTCTCTTTACAAAACTTAACATCAGAGAAATATGTTATAACTTCTATTTCTTTCATTGAAAATTCTTAATATTTCATATGCTGTGACAAATCCCCGCTGATCTCGAGGTCAACGTCACATACATACCGTATAACCTCGAATTAACGTCCCCCTCCTAATAAACGCCCCCTCCCCCCCCCTCCCCCCCCCACCCCCCCCCCCCCCCAAATAAAAATAAATAAATAAAAATTTACCAATGACCGCCAATTTCAAACACAAATAATCCTTAAATCCTTATTTGTGTTTGAAATTGGCGGTCCTTGGTAATTTTATATTTTTTTTGTTTTTTACTGGCTAATAAACGCCCCCCTTTTGTAAAATGTAACGCCTCCGGGGGTGTTAATTCGAGGTTATACGGTAGTCTCTTTACAAAACTTAACATCAGAGAAATCGGTTATAACTTCTATTTCCTTGCTCGGATCTGCTTCACATTTCACACACTCATTGCTCCAATGGACCTCTACCACCCTGTGACAAATTCCGGGGGGTATTCCGTAAGCCTCGCTTACTGACCAATCTAGTTGTGTTAGAAAATATGCACTGGGAATATGTTCTACTACAATGATTGGAATGCTATCAAGTTTATCAGGCTCGGCTCGGAAACAGTAGGAATTCCTCGCGTGCCGAGGAATTCCTACTGTTTCCGATCCCTACCTGATAAACTTCATATCAAAAGACACTAAAATTATATTTTTCATGTTCTGTGTTAGGCTGATGAGATATATGCCCTGGGGGCGGAGAAGGGCCTGTTTCTCTCACACTACCAGCGGTCGGCCTACAACGCAGATTCGCCACTCACTGGCCGTGCTTGGTGGACCCAGGAACAAACCACGTACAAGGCCCATTTTACCGTGAGTAGAAATAGCGATTCTGAGAAATTGGGCTCATGTCCTTTGCGAGCAGTGTAGACCCAGACCAGCCTGTGCATCCGCACAGTCTGATCATGGTCTGCACTATTCACCATATAATCAGTGAAGCAAAGTTAAGAATCTACTGAGCGTTATCTGTGAGCACCTGCTCACTTGCACATTTTGGAGCAAAAAAACCCCAATAAACAATAAATTCACAACGCGAACGTAGAAACGTGCCTTGTAACTTGTAAAAAATCTTTACTCCGCGAATTTTAGGGGGGAAAAGTCAGTGAAGCAAAGTTAAGAATCTACTGAGCGTCTCACTTGCTCTATTCATGCAATCTGTTCATTTTTATCCGGTACATGTACGCATGTATCTGGATTTGTGTTGACAGAATAAATGCCAATCAATATCAAAATACTGAGAATCTGATTAAAAAACTCAATTGTTTTATTGACATTTCATTCAATGAATTCCCGACTTCAGTTCGAAGAGTGTTTTTTTTTCACAAACGCACAAATTTGAAAATAGATCCTGGAGAAAAAATGGTTGAATGCTCTGTTGAGGCATGGGCTATTATGACTCATCAAATCACAATCAAGAGTGCCAAATATTGTCACAGCATGCCAACTATTATTATTTGCGACTAGTTGCATACACGTAACACTTCAAATTCTTCTGAATTGTCGGCTACGGTATAGGAAATGTTGAATTTCTGCAACTAACATGTGAGTAGCTTTATATCTGTAATTTAAGTGAATTTATTGTTTGCCCTAGTTTCGCAAACCAATGAAAGCCTAGCAGTATGTCTCAATTTATCACATATTGCGACTCTTTTGCCAATATCTATTAAATTTATTCATTAAATGTTTCAATAAATAAACAGCTCCAGATAAGTTTTGTATCTAACGAGTATTATACCCCCAGATTTCATAGATTAAATAGGGAACAAATGATAAAAACTAAAACAAATTAAAAAATTCACTTATTTGAGCTGCAAAAAGCAAACACTGTTTGCTTTTTGCAGCTCAAATAAGTATTAACTCTTTAACTTTATTTATAATTCATTATTTTCACTACTCAATTTGAAAATCAATGAGTATGTTCACATTGCTGTGAGTATTTTGTACTTCCACTTTTGATAATCAATACGTATTCTGCTAAGATAAGTGTGTAAAATACGCCAATATGCACCTTATTTGGAGCTCTGAGTGAAAGTAAAAAGTTATATTTGGAACCAGCCACGCCTTGTTATCAGAAATTCATGTGACGTGCATCTTGTTCAGACGTGTACATGGGCGTTTCGGTGTCAAACTGCCAATAGCGTATTAGTATCGCAAATGTATTGTAATGTATTATAATATGTGTTGTATTGTAGTCTGTCTTGTTTTACAATTTGTTGTATTGTAATGTTTTGTGTTGTATTGTAATTTATTATAATATATGTTGTTGTATTGCATTATTGTGTTGCATTGTAATATTATATTGTGTTGTATTGCATTATACTGTAATGTGTTGCGTAGAGGCTGGAAGAGAGCTGGAAGACGATCCGGGACGAGGGGCTGGCCCTGATGGACGTGGACGCCGCCGCCTTTAAGGAGGAGGATGAAAACCTCCGTGAGACGGGAGACTGGCGCCAGTTCATGCTCTACCAACAAGGTGAGGCATACTTGTAACTCTGCAATACTGCCATACCCTCCGCACCATATACCCAGAACTAGGTGAGACATGGCCGCAACATTTAGCATACAATATCTGTGTGTTGCTGTAAAATATGTGACAGTTCATGCTCTACCCGCATGGTGAGGCATTATCGTATCTCTGCACTACTCCCATGACGTCCGTAGCATATACCCACAACAAGGTGAGGCATAGCTACAACATTTAGCCTCCAATAGCTTATGGCTGTAAAATATGTTACAGTTCGTGCTCTACCTACAAGGTGAGGCAGTAATTCTCGAAATTCTCGATTGGCGACCAGTGCAGAGTCACTGCCCGCAACTCGGTAAATGTAAATGCTTGGATTTAACGACGACACTGGCTCGATGACCTTGCATGTCGTCTCCCAAGAAGGGGAGAAAGGAAGGAGGTGGATACAGAAGAAACCATCCCAGGGGGCCTAGCTCTTATTAGAATAGTCCCCACTGATTCTTTCTGCCCAGACTCTCCTTCAAATCTGATACATTAAAGTCCTCATCCGAAAGGACTAGTAGAGCAGGAAATACAAAGTGTCTCAGAAATACTGACGCCGTGGCCGAGATTCGAACCCGGATCGCCAGCGTGGCAGTCCGACGGTGTTACCCCTAACTTGCACGTCACTATTAAACAGAATTTCCGACCTATCATTTTCTGATATATGCCGCAAATTTCAAAATTACCATACAGTTAACCCTATATTATACGCCCGGTATACGAAGTATGTTGAGGGGTATTTAGTTTTCTTAATTTTGTCTGTCCTTCCGTTTGTCGTCCGTCCGTCCGTCCGTCCGTCCGTCCATGTTAAAGTTTTTGGGTACCCATAATCTATGTAACAGTAAGTCGGATTGACCTCAAACTTCATATACATCCTTATCATCATCCATATTTTCATTCCATCCCACACTCATGCGGCCTTCATGCCCAAGGTCAAGGACAAATTACATAGAAATTTGCATCCGTAAGATTTGCGTTACAGTTTTCTGGTACCCAGTATCTCTGCAACGGTAAGTGGGATTGACTTCAAACTTCCTATACTTCCTTATCATCATCCATATTTTCGTTCCATACCACACCCATGCAGCCTTCATGTCCAAGGTCAAGTTCAAATTAATTAGAAATTTGCTTTAAAGTTTTTTAAATATTTGCGTCAAAAGTTTATTTGTTGGTCAAGGCGGCGGCCTGAGGTATATGTGAGACCCTGCTCACTTTCTCTCGCTTATTCTGTTTCAGGGAGAAAAATAGAAAAGAACTGTGAGAAATGCCCGAAGACATGTGCCTTGTTTGAAAAGTTCACAGCCTCGTCCGGCTGCAAAAGGGGCCAAATAAAATACTCAATAATGCATCCTGGTGTGCACGTATGGCCCCATGTTGGGCCCACGAATTGCAGAATAAGGGCCCATTTGGGGCTGGTGGTTCCTGAGGGGCCGAGAATTCGCGTCGTAAATGACACACGGTGAGTCATTGAGGAAGTTGTTCAAATTGTTTAATGTTGTTCAAACTAAAAGATGTTTGGAAACGTAAATATCCCAAAAAAATTGAAAATGGTAGGATCAATTGTTTTCTACTGCCATTCATTTTCGTATGCATTTTTGAATACTTTCTCTGTGTATTAAAAACTATTTTCAAAATCTTCCGATGACTTCCATTTTTGTCCCGCCTGCTTTAGCAGAAGCGGGACATAGACATAGCTTTTCCGGCGGCGTCGGCGGCAGACGCGGCGTCAACATTTCACGTTAAGTTTTTGCATTTAGCTCAGTTTCCAGAAAACTATAAGTCCTACGACCTCCATACTTGGTATACATCAACACTGTGGTGTAACCATCTCACACAGAGGGAGCCTATGTGACCATCACCTACTTTTCATGGTTCATTGACCTACTTTTCACATGCATTCAACGTTAAGTTTTTGCATTTAGCTCTGTTTCTAAAACTTAACGCTCGGGTTAATTCATTGTAACTTCTGTTTCCCTCAATCGAATGCTTTAATATTCCATACATGCATTTGTAACAACATCTCGCATCATTCTACAGAAATCCTATGGTGCCCGCTAACCCCAAAGGTCAAGGTCACTGACTTAGAAATTTCCGTTTTTGGAAAAGTTAACACTCGGTTTAATGTATTACAACTTCTGTTTCCCTTGATGGAATGCTTCGGTATACATCAACACTGTAGTGTAACCATCTCACACAGAGGGAGCCCATGTGACCTTGACCTAGTTTTCATGGTTCAATGACCTAATTGTCACATGCATTCAACGTTAAGTTTTTGCGTTTAGCTCTTTTTTAAAAACTTAACGCTCAGGTTAATTCATTATGTCTCCCCCCATAAATGGGGAGACATATTGGTTTTGGCTTGGTCCGTCCACCCGCCCGCCCGCCCGCCCGCCCGTGACTTATTGAAAAGTGAGGTTTTTCAACTTGTGTCGCGCGTATCTCCAAAAGTATTTCAGTTAATGTCGCGAAACTTTACAGGAATACTGGTCATCATTTGAAGTTGCGCACCTGGGGTTTTAGATGCGGATTCATCCTGTATTTACGGAGTTATGGCCCTTGACTTAGTGAAAAGTGAGGATTTTCAACTTGTGTCGCGCGTATCTCCAAAAGTATTTCAGTTAGAGTCGCGAAACTTTACAGGAATACTGGTCATCATGTGAAGTTGCGCACCTGGGGTTTTAGATGCGGATTCATCCTGTATTCACGGAGTTATGGCCCTTGACTTAGTGAAAAGTGGGGATATTCAACTTGTGTCGCGCGTATCTTCAAAAGTATGCAGAAAATACAAGGTAGCTACATATATGCTGTTGCTGCCTTAAATTATACTTTTCCAAGTCCTGATAACATGCAGTGGTGGTATTGGGAGAGACATATGTTTTTGTCTGAAAAACAATCCTCTAGTTGTAACTTCTGTTTCCCTCAATGGAATGCTTTAATATTCGATACATGCATTTGTAATAACATCCCGCATCATTCTACAGAAAGCCCATGGTGCCCGCTAACCCCAAAGGTCAAGGTCACTGACTTAGAAATGTACGTGTTTGGAAAAGTTAACGCTCAGTTTATGCTTTAATATTCCATACATGCATTTGTAACAACATCCCGCATCATTCTACAGAAAGCCCATGGTGCTCACTAACCCCAAGGTTATTACAAGCTCCTTATGTACTATCAAACTGCGCCAGGCGGGACATCTTGCTCCGCGGAGCTCTTGTTAATTTTCACACTGTACCTTTGTCCACGCAAATAAATAAAGTTCTACTTGAATGATCGTAACCTGTAGCCGATTTCACCAACATTGCAAAGTATACTTTTCTAGCAAAGTATGCTTTGAGGGAGTAGCCATTTATTTTTCCTAAAATGCATTATTTCATATAGAACTAACGACTACATATAGTTGATGATTAAAAGTATACTGAATTTATTACATTATCACAGCCAAAATGGCTGTGATAATGTAATAAATTCAGTGTAATAAAAATTAATAAATATATCATAAAATTGAAAATTTCTCCCTCATAGTATACTTTGCTAGAAAAGTATACTTTGCAATGTTGGTGAAATAGGCTACTGATTCGGTATACATGTTTATCAGGGCAATACGAAGAACCTATTCAAACATGACTTATTTCCCTTGGCGGCCATTTTTTTAAATTTCGCACTCTGTATCCTTGTCGGCACAATAAATGGAGTTGACGGATCATAACCAAGTTTGGCACATGTTTATCATGGCAAGAGGAAGAACCCCATTTGTTTTCAGTGAGTTATCTACCCTTGTTGACTGGCCTTGCCTCAGCGGGCGTATATTGTGACCTTCGACACTCTTGTTGTTTTTGTATAAATATTTATTCTACATATTCTAAAATGTATAATGCTGTTAACCCTTTCCCTGTTTTGCGATATTTCGACTCATCCAAATCCAAAACATCTGAAAGAATCAAATGCTGGGTCAAATGATGGTTAAATTATCTGATAGAGTAGAAAACATTGTGGGAAAAGGAGAAATTGCTTGTTACAAGCAATTTCTCCTTTTCCCACAATGTTTTCAAAATACATTTTCTACAGAGGCGTGAAAAGTCGTCTCTATCAGGGAAAGGTTTAATTTTCAATAACCTCCGAATAGCCTCCGAATAACCTCCGAAACCTCCGAATAACCTCCGAATAACCTCCGAATAACCTCCGAATAACCTCCGAATAACCTCCGAAACCTCCGAATAACCTCCGAAGGGAAGCACATAGGACTGCCGATACATTTTCATACTATTTTGATAAAGACCATGTGGTCGAAAATTTAATAAAAAGAGTGCATGACTTTAAAGCAATGTGTATAATGCTGTTGTTTGTCACTTTTGCTATTATTAAGGTTCTGACTTTTCTAATTACGAAAAAGCATATTTCTTTTTGCAGAAATGTCAAAATAATTCTAGTGCAGATAATTTTTGGCAATCCATCATACAATCACAATGAATAATCCAACCCACCAACCAGAGCTCCAGATAAGCTTTGTGTCTAAAGCGTACTATACCCCTTGATTTCAAAATCATTTTACGTATTTTACTTTTACAAATTAATTATTGATTTTATTCATTACTAAATAGGGAACAAATGATAAACAATATAACATTTAAATATTCACTTATTTGAGCTGCAAAAAGCAAACACCGTTTGCTTTTTGCAGCTCAACTAAGTGAATTTTGGTATAAACTTATTTTATTAAATAATAATTTACATCATTTTGAAAATCATTGCGTATTTTCATATTGCCTATTGCGTATTTTGTACTCCAATCATACTGATTGATTTGTACTGATAATCAATGCGTATTGCGCTAAAATAATTGCGTAAAATACGCCAATATGCACCTTATCTGGAGCTCTGACCAACCAATCAATCTGTTTCAGCAAATGGAAGGAAGGCGAGTTTATTGTGTTTGATGATTCCTTTGAGCACGAGGTATGGCACGATGGTGACTCATTCCGTCTAGTACTTATCGTCGATGTCTGGCACCCGGAACTGTCAGAGGAAGAACGCCAATCGTTAGCACCAATATAATTGTTCACGTCAGTCATACGGAGAGGAATTACTGTATAATGGCAGCTGGCTGAAACCTGTAAGGGTACACAGAAGGATGTTAGCTATTTATGACTGGAGAAATGGACCTTATGCGGTTTGTCACCAGTGTAGCTCCTGATCAAATAGCACACTCATGCACAGGTGGAAGACTCGGACCTATGACACCAAAAAAAATGCCTATTAAAAAAATCCCATTACCCCACCCACTTTGTCTCGTACAGTACCATACGCTATATAAAGGTGAGTATAAATAGGGCCATTATAGAAAAAGCCCTCTCTTTTCCGGCTCGCACTAACACAATAAACATCGATTAAATGTATGAAATATGTCTCTGGCAATTGATAAAGGTATTAGGTGTGTGAATATACTCACTTCAAATCGCTGTTTCAAGTATTTATTGAGTTATTCGCGTTTTGATTACCCCATCCAAAGCGAAAGTTGCGTGTACGAAAGAATCTCACACAGAATCGGAGGCCGTCCGGCTGGATTATCGGTCATATTTGGCCGATAGCTGATCGCCATCTCAAACTAAAGTCATGCACCATGATCATATACATTAGAGACTCCAACCATACAAAGTTGTGATCGTTCGCCGATCTAAAAAACACTTTTTTTCTAATTTTATTGACTTTCATTCATGATTCGCGTATCAGATTATGTCTTCCGGAAACCCTGAAAAGGGAAAGTCCTCGCGTCTATTTTTAGGTTTAACCAATCAGAAATGTTCTTACATAGACGCTTCGGTGGTTGTATTATGGAAGATAGTGCATTGACCCAGTTCCAGATAATGAACGAAATTATAGAAAAAAGTGTTTTTTAGATCGGCGAACGATCACAATTGGACGAACTTTGTATGGTTGGAGTCTCTAATGTATATGATCATGGTGCACGACTTGAGTTTGAGCTGGCGATCAGCTATCGGCCAAATATGACCGATAATCCAGCCGGACGGCCTCCGATTCTGTGTGAGATTCTTTCGTACACGCAACTTTCGCTTTGGATGGGGTAATCAAAACGCGAATAACTCAATAAATACTTGAAACAGCGATTTGAAGTGAGTATATTCACACACCTAATACCTTTATCGATTGCCAGAGACATATTTCATACATTTAATCGATGTTTATTGTGTCCGAGTCTTCCACCTGTGCACTCATGTAGCCGGATAACTATCTATATTTCTTGTTAGAAGCATGTTACATTGATGGAATGGCGACCAGTGCAGATCCTGATCAGAATGTGCAGATGCACAGGCTGATCTGGATCTACACTGGTCGTAAAACCCGTTGTAAAGTCCCATTCCTCCAGTCACCTTTGTAATTGTTGATATCAGTGGTACAAAGGGGAAGTACTGTATATTGGCAGCTTCCTGAAACCTGTAAGGGTAGGCAGAACGATGTTACGTCCCTTAAAGGTACATGCCCACGCAGTAGGCACAAACTGTTCTTTATAGGAATTAAATAAGTGTATAATTATGTCGCTATAAAACGGCGTCGGCCAAAAAAAAGGCGAAATGTCTGAGGGATAGGCAGTACAGAGAGAGTGGTTAATATTGGCGACCAGATCACCAAATGGAAAGAGTTACGTGGAGATTTAGATTTGGACTCGAACAGAGATTTTTCTTCTCAACTTCCGATACTTCACTGCGCATGTCAAATATGTGATATGATTGACCGTGTCACGTGACGCGTGTTGGTAAAAATAGCACGAGGTCGGAAAATACCCTTTCTGGTTGCGGCATATAAAATGCGATTTAACACCAATTAACACACGCCGTAATTAAAAATAACTCATTAGTGGGTAGACAAATGGCTCATATAAGGCATGACAGAAAATGAAAAGTAGTAGTACAGTGTAACCTGCTGCGTGGGCATGTACCTTTAAAGGGCATATTTGTCGATTTGTGGGGCATTTATCAAATAGGAAACAAAAAGAATACATTATTAGTATACTATAAACATATACGATACATATATAAAGATTACAGTAACATAGTAAATACTGGGAATTCCTTAGAATAATTAAATTTGTATATAAATATTTATATGTGGTAGCCGATCGCTAATGGTGAAGGAAGTTTTGGACCATGTTTCACACAGTCTTCTGTACAATAAAATATCATAATTGTTAGCCTCATAAATAAGTTTGCATTCAATATACAAATAAAGTATAAATCAGGAATTCCTTGGCTCAGTTTTTATCACCACTTCATTTGAGGAAAATAATAAAACACTTGAATACCATACCTCATTACCTCATTAACAGTGTCTGACGTCATCTTATTCATCTTGTTGTATTACGTAACGTCATGTGGGTGTACGCATCGTGATCACCTGACTGTGTATTTTTAGACAGGGATTCCCGTAACATTCAACCGCGATACTATACTCAGTTTCAAAATTTGCATTAAAACACATTTTTTATTTAGCTTATTTATTTTTGTTCAATTCCAACCATGGATTAAAATAAAATACTGATTGTTTAGTTGATGTAATATGTCAATTTGCGCATTTCTACGCTCTCTTGAAGCTTGAATTGTCAAACAGCTCCATTAACCTTTCCTACGCTGTTGACGGAAATTGCCGTCTGCTTTTTTTCATTTTCGCTTTAATTCTCGACAAAAACCTGGTTTTGACAGCACATGAGAATCGTCTCCACTGGAGACGATTCTCATGTGCTGTCAAAACCAGGTTTTTGTCGAGAAATATTGAAAATGAAACATTTCCAGCAGACGACAACATTTAATTCAGCAAAAGTACATGCCCACTCAGTAGGTTCAAAATAGGATATTTTATATGTGTATAATTGTGTCGCTATTCCACCAGTTCTAACAATTACAAGTGCCCGCTATACAGATATATTCTTTTAGTAATGTTTATTTCACTGATAGTGATGCTCGGTGGTATCACGTTATTTTCATATGCAAATGAGGCATGATATGTTTTTAATTATTTATACTATTTAAATGTGTGCCTGAAAAAATAATATTTTCGACAGATTATAAAGTATGATCATTGCACATCAAAAAATAAATACAGAGAATAAATAGTAATGCCCGTTAACATTTTTAGGAAACACGGTTATCGCCCCTGATATCAGTGTGAAAATTTACGTCTGATATAAAATGTATAATAATGACAATCAATACGTGGGGTAATGGTGAATGAATGTTTATTTTGCCAGAAAATGTCTCAGATGATGTCTCTGATATAAAGAACAGTTTGTGTTACTGAGTGGGAATTCACCTTTAAATTATAGGTGTTCATGTTTTGATCCATTTCACACTATCTATTGCTCCTACAGTCACCATGTTTCTTCTATGTCTTTGTCTTATATACTCATTGCAAGCTTATGTTCTATTTTCATTTGTTCTCATCAAAAACAATGTTTCACGCCACTTTAGACCGCATTATAGGAATCACGATTTGCCTGGTTTGGCCCTCAGGTACGTTATTTATCTTTGGTGCTTTTGTTACCTGGGAGTTGAATTGGGTTATTGCCCATTATAAAAGTAGTAAGATTATTACTGATCCTACTGCTTGTGGTAGGGGGCCCAAGTGATTCTGGTGTGGCGAAGACCTGGCACCAGATCAGGATTATTCTCATTTCAGTGCTGAATATATATTTTTGTATTGTAAATATTCAGTTCTGATTTTGGGATTTTCCCCCCATTTGTACATGTACATGTACATGTTCCATTTCACACTATCTATTGCTCCTACAGTCACCATGTTTCTTCTAACGTCTTTGTCCTATATACTCGTTGCAAACTTATTTTCAATTTTCAATTTTCATTTGTTCTCGTCAAAAACATGGTTTCACGCCACTTTAGACCGCATTCTAGGGGTTAACAATGATAAGCACAGTACCGTAGAAAGTAGGGGTAATTTACCTCGAGTTGGCATAATTTGTGGCTGTGACTGGAGAAATGGGGCTGATGGGATTTAGAACCAGTGTAGCTCCTGATTAAATAGCGCACTCGTGTAGCTTAATAACAATCTATATTGCTGGTTAGACACGTGATGGATGTTTTCTTGATGTAATGACGAACAGTGCAGATCCTGATCAGTCTGTGCGGATGCACAGGCTGATCTGGATCTACACTGGTCGCAAAACCAATAAGCCCCATTTCTCCAGTCACAGCCACATTTGTGACTTCAGCACTCGTGTATTGCTTGTTGGCTTTCTGTCGGGGCTGGGGAATTATGCAGGGGAATTATGCGATAATATCCGTCCCTTGCCAAATATGGATGTGACTTGAGAAATGGGGCTTATCGGTTTTGCAACCAATGTAGATCCAGATCAGCCTGTGCATCTGCACAGTCTGAATAGGATCTGCACTGTTCGCCATTCATCAATGAAACCCGACATGCTTCGAACAAGGAATATAGATCGTTATCAGGCTACAGGAGTGTGATATTTGAACAGGAGCTACACTGGTAACAAATTCCATAAGTACCATTTTCTCCAGTCATAGCCACAAATAAGGAAATTTTTACAAAAGGGGTATTATTGATTGTTTTACCAATGTAACTCATGATTGAATAGCACTCTCATGTCACCTAATGTGTTTACTTATGTTAGAGACATGCCCGATGCAATAGCAAACAGAGTAGACCCTGACTGTGCATGCTGCTCTAGAGATACAATGGTCGCTCACTCGATAAGCCTCTATTTCTCGCGGCAGGACACATATGGCCATGATTTGACAGAACCACGCTTTGTGTATTTCTGAACAATGTAGATTCTCATCAGCCACCACACTCGTGAAAGCAACCTGATTGTCATCAAAATTGATGTTGTCAGTGGAAGAAAGGGTCGGATGCGCCGGCTGGTCAAATCTACACTGGTCGCAAAGGTAGTAAGCCCTGTTTTGTCGGATTATGGCCTATATGATACATGGTACAGTAGTGTCTGCGTGTTCGTTCCAATATATGTTTCACCCAAGTTTGGCACATGTTTCCGCTACATTTCAAGAAAGTTTTCTGTGTGCTTCCCCCGTTTTCTCTTCACTGCATGGGTGAAGTTTTCATCGGAAAAGTGTAAACGTTTCTTGCATCTCTATACATGCGCAGCGTTTCAGGATAACATATTTTGCGTATCAGTGTTCCTGCACAAAGTTGTTTTAAGGAAACGCTATGTCATAAAAACGGCATTTATATTGGATAATAAAACCTGAAAATAGATAACTGTTTTGGCATTTACTAACATAAAAAACAGGGATTTAATTGGCTAATAAGGAGTACAGGAAATTCTTACTTGGACCATGTTTGGACCACATTTGGACTATGTTTGGCCTACATTTGGCCCACGTTTGTACCACGTTTGGCCCATGTTTGTACTACGTTTGGCGCACGTTTGGACCACGTTTGGCCCACGTTTGGACCACGTTTGGCCCACGTTTGGACCACGTTTGGACCACATTTGGCCCACGTTCACTTACGGTTTCCAAGTGGAACAGAAACGCATACGCTACTGTACTGTCCTGTTTCACAATATGTTTCCAGCAAGATATTATCTTCATGTACCACTATTTTATTATTTTGTTTAAATGTATGTTTCATTAATTTATATTTATTTTTATAAATTAGCAATTTACATTTATCACACACGTGCACATTGTATTATTATAATCATTGTTACTGTCAGATATTTTAACCCTTACAGTGCTGAATTTAATTTTGTCGTCTGCTGATTATTTTATATTTTCCCTGTTTCTCACAAAAACATCTTTTGACAGCACTCTCAAGTGCTATCAAACCATGTTTTTATTGAGAAAAAAACAGCAGATGACATTTTTCGGTTCCTGTGTTCTATGGGTTAATGGCATTTTTTAAGCCAATAATTTTCATGATGGACTTTTTTTTCTTATTTCTCAATGAAAATATTTTCTGCTGCCACCATTTCAACTGCATCATCATCAAGACCATTTAAATGAGCGTTCACATTTGTTTTCATTGAGACAAAAGGAAAATAGAAACCCAAAAAGTGTATTCTGAATGCAAAATGTGTTATGTTATCAATATGTTATGTTAATGTTATCAATATGGTATTACTGTGTCGTGATACTGGTATCAATATGTCAATCAATGTGCTGGAAATCTTGTACGGCATGTGTTTATATAGATATACAGTGGAACCTTTCTAAACCAGACATCATGTGAAACTCACAAGATTTCAGTTTTAGGGATTTTCCACTAGAATGCAGGGCCGGGGCCGTTTTACTAAACTTTGTACGACTAAAATGTTCGTAAGTGCAAAATTATGATAGTCTGTAAATAACACATTAACAATGTTTTCTTGTAAACAATTATTGGATTTACATTTATTGAGCATAGGCTGCATATGCAGCCTATGCTCAATAAATGTAAATCCATCAATTGAAATTTCCAGACATTCCTAAATTTGCACTTACGAACATTTTAGTCGTACAGAGTTTAATGAAACGGGCCTCTTGAATGTGAGGTATGATCAGTAGTTATTAACAGCGGCATCCATCATAACGAAAAATTGTGCAGTGTTCGGTATATAGAGGTTGTATTGTTGAATGTTGAACTCTTGATTGTTGAACTCTTGAACAACATGTTTTTGCTAGTTATCTACCTGTGTTACAACGGGGGCATATGTATGCCGACAGGCCATATTTCTAGTTGATTTTGTGTGAAAATGTGTTTTTCAGTCCAAGCAGTGGCCAGAGGTATTCATGAGTCCCTGCTCACTTGCTCTAGTTTCAGTTATCATTTTACTTGTACTATTTTTGTCTCGCCCGCGAAAGCGGAAAGCGAGACTAAGGTTTTGTTTTTCCGGAGTCGGAGTCGTCATCATTCAAGTTAAGTTTTCGTGTTACGGTCATTACTTCAACACCTTATCAGCTACAGTCATCAAACGTTATACATATCTTTACTATGATATGTAGATGAATTCATGCTACAGAAAACAATACCACAAATATAGCACATTTTCCAAGGAGACAATTCTAATGAAATACCAAGATGTGTTTTCATTTAGAAGCAAAGTATTCAATAAGTGCGGTCTGCTGATGTGTAAACAGTAGTGTTCTTCTATTTCACACAATTACAATTTTGAAATACCCAATTGCTTCAGAAATGAAGGAGTGACAATACTCAATTACTAATTCCTTATCTGGAGCCCTGGTTATCCCCTCGCCGATAGGGGATATAGCGGTAGTCCATATGTGTGTGCGTGTTTACGTACGTTAGTAACACCTTTCATTTTTCAATAACTCATGAACCGCTTCACTGATTTTTGTCCCGCGTGCTTTAGCAGAAGTGGGACATAGGCATAGCTTTTCCGTCGGCGTCGTCGTCGGTGGTGTCGGCGGCGGCGGCGGCGGCGTCAACATTTCACGTTAAATTTTTGCGTTTAGGTCAGTTTCCAGAAAACTATAACTCCTACGACCTCCATACTTGGTATACATCAACACTGTGGTGTAACCATCTCACACAGAGGGAACCCATGTGACCTTCACCTACTTTTCATGGTTCATTGACATACTTTTCACATGCTTCAACGTTAAGTTTTTGCGTTTAGCTCTGTTTCTAAAACTTAGCGCTCAGGTTAATTCATTGTAACTTCTGTTTCCCTCAATGGAATGCTTTACTATTCCATACATGCATTTGTAACAACATCTCGCATCATTCTACAGAAATCCCATTGTGCCCGCTAACCCCAAAGGTCAAGGTCACTGACTTAGAAATTTCTGTGTTTGGAAAAGTTAACGCTCGGTTTAATGTATTACCACTTCTGTTTCCCTTGATGGAATGCTTCGGTATACATCAACACTGTGGTGTAACCATCTCACACAGAGGGAGCCCATGTGACGTTGACCTAGTTTTCATGGTTGATTTACCTACTTTTCACATGCATTCAACGTTAAGTTTTTGCGTTTAGCTCTGTTTCTAAAACTTAACGCTCAGGTTAATTCATCTAAACTTCTGTTTCCCTCAATGGAATGCTTTAATATTCCATACATGCATTTGTAACAACATCCCGCATCATTCTCCAGAAAGCCCATGATGCCCGCTAACGCCAAAGGTCAAGGTCGCTGACTTAGAAATTTCCGTGTTTGGAAAAGTTAATGCTCAGTTTATGCTTTAATATTCCATACATACATTTGTAACAACATCCCGCATCATTCTACAGAAAGCCCATGTTGCCCGCTAACCCCAAAGGTCAAGGTCACTGACTTACAAATTTCCGTGTTTGGAAAAGTTAACGCTCAGTTTATGCTTTAACATTCCATACATGCATTTGTAACAACATCCTGCATCATTCTACAGAAAGCCCATGGTACCCGCAAACCCCAAAGGTCAAGGTCGCTGACTTAGAAATTTCCGTGTTTGGAAAAGTTAACGCTCAATTTATGTATGCTTTAATATTCCATACATGCATTTGTAACAACATCCTGCATCATTCTACAGAAAGCCCATGGTGCCCGCTAACCCCAAAGGTCAAGGTCACTGACTTAGAAATTTACGTGTTTGGAAAAGTTAACGCTCAGTTTATGCTTTAATATTCCATACATGCATTTGTAACAACATCCCGCATCATTCTACAGAAAGCCCATGGTGCTCACTAACCCCAAGGTTATTACAAGCTCCATATATACTATCAAACTGCGCCAGGCGGGACATTTTGCTCCGCGGAGCTCTTGTAATAAAATTTGCCACAATCTGTGTCTAGGATGGTGCTTTGTTTTGCATATGACCTACATCCAACAGCCCATGGTGAAGGTCACTGAGGACCTGTGTTCACCTTGTTTGTAAGGCAAACATGTTTTATCAAGGCTGCCAGCGAGGGGATTAGCTTTGTGATAACGATGCACTTGTTTCTATTCAATATTTCTATTCTCACTGTAGTCGAACCCCTGAGTACCTAGATTTTTGCATGTTTTGATAGTAAGCGAGAATCATCTCCAATGGTGGTGATTGTAATGTGCTACTAACACATGTTCCTGTTAAAATTAAACAGATATGAAGGCGAGCATCTATGTAAAACAGTTATAACCATTTGAACAGCATTTAATTCATTATATGTGACTGAAATGGGGCTTATGGGTTTTTTCTGATCCAGATCATACAGTGCATCCGCAAATACAAATCGTTATCAGGCTACAGGTGCCCGGCTTAGAGACCAGGCATTTGATCTCTGTTGTGTGCTATGCGATAGCGAACAGACATTATCACCTGTGATAAATGACCAAGAAACTCATAAATAAGCGCACATGTTTTCTTGGTGTCCCGTTTAGAGAGGTTCCACTGTATATGCTATTTGACCAGGAGCTACACTTGTCACATATAAGCCCTATTGCTCCAGTCACAGCCACATGTATGTCTGTGGATATTTGTACGTCAGATATAGTATTATGCATTTGTTGCTTTTATCAGATATACAACCATATTTGTTAGGGAACTGTAGATACCAAACAGTCTAAGTGGATATGTAACATGACCTGGCGCACAAACAGCATAAAATTACATATGCCTGTTGCACATGTGAATTTTATACGCAGATTTCCCCGAGACTATATAGGAATAACACAGAAATTGCACATCTATTATTAGAAGGGTCATTTATATAGATCCTCAATAAGCATACTGACTATTTCACTACTAATATATAACCAAATGCACGTTGATATTTGCAACCGTGTGTATTCACGTGATTAACCAGTGTCACCCTAGTCAAGGTGTATGGTCACGTGGTACTAACAACAACAAGTACCGATTCAAAGTACTTATTCTTTTATAGTGTCCTTATTACGTAACGGATTTTGATGAAATATGGCGCATCAAATGCGTCTTGTTAAGCTGCATTTGGTGGTCTCTGTATATTCACCCAAACTTCTGTCGTTTTTGCGAAGAATCGATTTCCGTGTCTCTGACACGGAAATCGATTCTTCGCAAAAACGACATTAGTCTGTGCCAAACTCCCTAGACCATCAAATGCAGCTCATGAAGACGCGTTTGCTGCGCCATATTTCATCAAAATCTGTTTCATATTAAGTTAAATATCAAATAATACTTTCAACACTTTCAGCGACTGTTGTTGTTGTTATAACCATGTGATCATGCACCTTGCTAGTTGTCTCCCAATGAAGTTGGAAGGATATAGTATTCAAGTTGTCCGTCAGTCCCCGTGTCAGCTAGGCTCTCCGTCAGTCCGTGCAATCGATTATACATGGTGAAAATCAGCCAAATATTTTAATTATTGATTTGTGTCATATTTCTGAACCCAATTGTACCGACAAGTCCCACAGGTGGAAGACTCACCCATGTGACACACAAAGAAAATTCCCATTCAAAAAATCCCATTCCCCACCCCCCTGGTCTCGTACTGTACAGTACGAGATCAGGTGGGTGGGGTAATGGATTTTTTTAATGGGCGTTTGTTTTTGTGTCACATGTCCGAGTCTTCCACCTGTGATAAGTCCCTGAAGAAAAAAAAGGCATTTTCCCCCCATTTGTACATGTACTTGAACATGCACATGCACATGTACTTGTACAGGTAATATATGGGATTTAGTACTAAACCCATTGACCCGGCCTTAAATGACCTTAGCTGTTGATAGGCTGTTAAACCCCAACAAACAAACAAACCTAAGTAAAGTGACATCCATTTCAAATCATATTGTATATGTTTTATCTGAAATGTGTGCCACTTGGCTGATTGTAGCCCTTCCAACATATAGTTCTGGCAAACAGTGTAGACCCAGATGAGCCGGCTCGTGACAAGCCGTCTCATCAGGATCTGCACTTTTTGCAAATAATTTTCATTTTTTGAGAGCAAAAACATCCACTTTTTATAAATGAACTAGTCTGAAAATCATTTTGTGATGATTTTATTGTTCGCAAAATTAACATATCAAAATCCATTCCAGTTACTTAGGGGTGAAAGGGTTAATAAATGAACCAATTCCCGATTTGAATACCGGGAATGGGCTGAAATGTTGGAACAATTGTTCAAATATCATTTCTTGTAGTGAAAGCATTTTTTCACTATGTGTGATGATCAGATAGATGAAAGCGCTGCTTACATGCTTAATTTATTCACTAGTGTATGGTATTGTGCTGCATATTCATCACGCACCTGAACTTTCTGGCATTTGCACGGGGCGATTCTTCTCCCTGCGTAAATTCCAGAGAATTTGAGCCATTTCATCATGTTCTTGGGTGTATGTATTACACGGTGGAGTGGAGTTTTATTTATGAACCAAATGCAATTAATTTTATATTTTAATTTGGGAAATAAAGTATTAAAGATGTAGTCCACTTGTGCTGTTGTTCTATCTTTTGCCTGCGAAACTTACCTTAACGGTAGGGTTCATCCTCGCCTGAATCCCGATATCCCTGGTTTGGCCATCGGGTACATTTTTGGCTTTTTTGCTACTTTTGAGTTGAATCCGGTTTATGATGCCCTTTATAAAAGTAGTAATAGTAGTACTAAGTAAATTACTCTTTTTTTTTATAAAGTAGTAAGATAAGAACTAATTATATTACTTTTATGAAGTGGGGCTTAGTGACTCTGGAGTGGTGAGGACCTGGCACCCGGTCAGGTTATTCTAGTTTCAGGGCTAAATATTCATTATTTTTTCTGTATATATTCCGATCTGATTTTGGGATTATCCCCCACCCCCTGCCACACCACAGTAGGTGAATTATGGGATTCAACCCCGTTAACCTGGCCTAAAATGACATTAGCTGTTGACAGGCCATTAAATACTAAATAAATCTATCTTTACAGATCTTGTATAAATGCCAAATGACGTAGAATGCTTAAAAAACAAGTTTGTTTCTGACAACAAACAGAAAAGGTTTGACAAGATTGGTGGCTTACAATTATTTTTGGCCTGAGTGACATCGTACTAAGGGAATGGTGCCAATGGTCTGAAATTCAAGATGGTTGCCAACTTTGAGAATATGCCCGATAATAAAAAAATAGGTTTTTACAGAGCTTGTCATTTAATTATAGCGCTCGCGCTAGTCCGTGTACGGATGCATATTAGTAACACATTTCATTTCTTAATAACTTATGAATCAAAAGACCAATTTTAATAATGTTTGGCAATAATGTCTGTCTAGGGATGGTGATTTGTTTGCATACACCCCACATCTGAAGCCCCAAGGTCACTGAGGACTTTCGTCCACCTTGTTTGTAAGTCAAACATTAGAGTTATTTTGCCTCAATAACTGCTCAAACCCTTCACCAATTTCAATAATATTTTGCCACAATGTGTGTCTGGATGGTTCATTGTTTTACACCCCACTTCTGAACACTCAAGATCAAGGTCACTGAGGACTTGTAGTAATTCACGTTGTTCGTCCAACCAAGTGTCAGTCTGTCCTTCTTGTTGGTTTAGGAATTTGTCCAGAGCATAAGTCGCATATCACTTGGCATTTATTCCTGATACTTCACACATGTGTACATCATGACCAAGATGCATGTCGCGTGCAATAAAGACAACTCTGGATTTTATACTTTTAGAGTTATCTCCCTTGAAAAGATGTTCACTTTGTTGGTCCTTGTCAGATGGTAAGTCGGACAACATTTATTCATGATACTGCATTACAATCTAGAGGCATGCCACATGTAAGAAAAGTGACTCTAGAATTGTATTTTGGAGTTATCTCCCTTTGACAAAATGTTCACCTTGGTATTATGGAACGCCAAATCTACATAAACTCAAATAATTAATGCTAGCTTCAAATAATTAGTGCTCTCTCTAATTCTATTAGTGCTCTCTCAATTTCAATTAGTGATCTCTCTAATTCAATTTGTGCTCTCTAATTCAATTTGTGCTCTCTAATTCAATTTGTGCTCTCTCAAATTCAATTTGTGCTCTCTTTAATGATAATTAATAGAGAGAGCACAATTGAATTAGAGAGATCACAAATTGAATTAGAGAGCACAAATTGAATTTAGAGAGCACAAATTGAATTAGAGAGAGCACTAATTGAATTAGAGAGAGCACAAATTGAATTAAAGATAGCACAAATTGAATTAGAGAGAGCACAAATTCAATTAGAGAGAGCACTAATTGAATTAGAGAGAGCACAAATTAAATTGGAGAGAGCACAAATTCAATTAGAGAGAGCACAAATTCAATTAGAGAGAGCACAAATTGAATTAAAGAGATCACTAATTGAATTGGAGAGACTGACATGTGTATACACTGGTCACCAATGATCCACACAGACTGACGTGGCTCTACACTAGTCATAATATGAACAATGTGAAGATACGGAAAGAACTTTTGTATCTACACGATATGAGGGGATACACAGTTACACAGTACATACTGTTGTTCGAAGTTTGCCTCCTCCTCCTCGCTGTGGTTTGACATAGTTTTGCAAATTTAGGACACTCGCTGATTGACAAATTGAATATATATTCAACATCCTGGACGGCTATTCTATGATAGAGTGCACAAAGTATGTTCCACTTTTGGTGAAAAATCAACTTCAATATTTGACGAAATCAACATATGTGTCATGTTGCTGTACATCTTGAAGACAGGAATCCAAAATATTTCAGCACAAAGAGATCAACTTCAATGAAAATATGTATATGTTCCAATGCCAGTCAGTCTGAGGTACGGACCCTACAAATTTTACAAATGTATACATATCAGCATATCAGAATACTCTACAGACAATATATAATGAACATATATAGTTGAAATGGAAATATGTCGAGTAACCATGGAGATATTCAAGATGGCGTCCAAGATGGCCGCTGTTTTGAAAATAAGCATTAACATGTATAATTGTTAAAATCATTCTATAAACCAGTGCTTCAATGTTTGATGGCAATAGTATATGCATACTATAATAAGAACCAAAATTTGAAGTGAAGGAAGATGACATGTGATGCAGGGTCAAGGTCATATTCAAGGTCAAAGTTCAAATATTAGTCATTTTGTATTGTTCCTAACACTAATCATACCTTTTATAATCAAGTTTTGAATGGAAAGTATAAACACCAATATATACGAATACTATTAATCTACAAACATTATGTAATGCATATATTTAGGTAAAATGACGATACATTTATGTAGAATAGCCGTCAAGATACACAAGATGACGTCTGTTTAATTCAATTAGCGCTAGCTGTAATGATAATTAATAGAGACAGCACAAATTGAATTAGAGAGAGCACAAATTTAATTAGAGAGAGCACAAATTTGAATTAGAGAGAGCACAAATTCAATTAGAGAGATCACTAATTGAATTAGAGAGATCTCTAATTGAATTAGAGAAAGCATTAATTGAATTCGTGCTAGCTCTATATTATTTGCAGAGAGCTCAAAAACACATACATTTAATGTTCTCTCTAATTCAATTAGTGCTCTCTCAAATTAAATTAGTGCTCTCTCTAATTCAATTTGTGCTCTCTCTAATTCAATTAGTGATATCTCAAATTCAATTAGTGCTCTCTCAAATTTAATTCGTGCTCTCTCTATTAATGAAATTGAATTAGAGAGAGCTCAAATTGAATTAGAGAGAGCACAAATTGAATTAGAGAGATCACTAATTGAAATTGAGAGAGCACTAATAGAATTAGAGAGAGCACTAATTATTTGAAGCTAGCATTAATTATTTGAGTTTATGTAGAGTTGGCGTTCCATATGGTTTAGGTCCTCGTCCGGAGCATAAATCATATACCGTTTGGCATATATTCATGATACTTCACACATGTGTACATCGAGATAGATAGACAACTCTGGATTTGCACTTTTGGAGTTATCTTCCTTTGACAAAATGTTCACCTTGTTGGTGTAAGTCCTTGTCTTGAGCATAAGTTGTATACCACTTGGCATATATTCATGACACTTTAGACATGTACATCAAGACCGAGAGGCGTGCAAGAAAATGACTCTGAATTTTGAACTTCATCTTCACACTCTATTTAACTTGTTTATTACGTCCTTGTCCTGATGATAAGTTGGAATATTATCAAGACAAGTCACACATGTGTGCAGGTAATGTCCTCTATTATTATGGCCCACTAGTTTATGTTGATATATGCTTACATTGGGTGCACCAGTGTCCAATGGGCACATTTCTAGTAAAATTCATATTCATGTACTGTTACTTTCCTTTATGGACCACGCACCGCTGGTCATGGCGTGCATGTTTGTGCCGTGTTGAAACTTGCTTGACCACTGTTGTTATTTTAATACTTCTTTAGTGTGTGAGGCTGCAGACTGTGCATTTGTGAAATTATTTCCTAGATTTCAGGAAATTGTGCTAGCCCTACTTGTTTCAGCATCATTGTAAATGGTGGCACCCATATAGCGGGTTCAACCAACTTCAACAATGCAAATTCTGGATATTGGTGACATAGTCGATGATGTCGTGTCTAGTCCGCACAAGGCACACGGCTACTAAATGCGAGCACATCAGCGGGGAATATGAATGCTATATTTGGCAAAGCTTGCGTTTGCAACACTAGTTGCCTTTTCAATAATTATTTTCAGGTCATCCATAGGGCTATATACGTTCAAAAAACTGATGCAAATCTACCGTTAAATGCTCTTTTACCAACTGTTAGTCTCACATTTCATCCACATCTGAGACACAGGGCCTTTAATATCACATTGACATTTTGACCTTCACAACTGTGTTTCTCAATACCTATCACTTTTGTTTTAATTAAGTTTAATTTTGTTTAATTAAGTTTGCTGCAGTTTCTGCAATCCGCCACCGGGTGCATTCGGGCCACATTTCTTGCTGATTTTGCCTCTATCGAATGCTGTTTGCATGTAAGTTCTAAAATATGCCTGATTCCATTTGCAGAGTAGTCTCATTGTGCTTTAACAAAGTTGAATCTCTATTTCTTGCTAAATTTTTCAATTAATGGTGTTTAAATATATGAATTTAGCAAAATGATCGATGTGAAAATATAATTATTGATATTTGGTGGCCATCTTGGATCCATGCAATTGGGGTAAAATTACCTAGTAGATTAACTCAAAGAGTGTGAATAGCCAGGCTAATAGCCAGTAGCCTGACTATAGCAATTTAAATTAAATCTAGAAAGTTGTAGAACACTATTGACATTTGGCAGCCACTATGAATTTATGCAAATGAATCATACATCCGTCGTAGAGTTACTAGCACTGTTTCCCGTGTCAAAAAAAATCAATGGCATACACCATTTTAAACCACTTAAAACTGTCAACTGCAGGTAAAAATTAGAAACAATATTTTCGTGTTCTCCCTTTGTTTTTTTTCCACACTGATTTCTTGTTTGGCGCATAACTCGAATACCCTTTGATATATTTTCATGAAACTTCACACATGACCCAAAGGTGTTTTGTGCGCAAGAATGACAACTCTTGCCTCACTAATTTTTTAGTTATTTTCGCACACTGATTTCTTGTCTTTAGCATAACTTGAATACCCTTTGGAATATTATCATGAAACTTCACACATGCATAGATAACGACCCAAACGTGTGTTGCACACAATAATGATAAACTCTTGCCTCACTAATTTTTAGTTATCTGTTTTTTTGGCAGATTGATTTCCTGTCAATCCAAAACTTGATTACTCTTTGGAATATTGTCATGGTATTTCACACTTGCTAAAACCATGACCCAAAGGTGTGCAAGAACGACAACTCTCACGTTACTAACATATTAGTTATTTACCTGTATTTTTCTGGTGGCTGCGTGTAGGCGCGGAGGGGGATGGATATACATGCGCTTGTGGACAAGCGTCAATTTCTAGTTTTTGTTTCCTTTCGCCAAACTCTTTGATATTTCACACATGCCTTTCTCTAATGAATGTCTATCATGCTGTGACAAATCCACGAATCTCAGACCACGTTAACCCCAAGGTCAAGGTCACAGTCTTGGTACTTTCATAAACTTAACGTTGGGTAAATTTGTTATAATTTCTGTTTCCTTTCACCAAGTTTTGATATTTCACACATGCCTTTCTCTAATGATTCTCTATCATGCTGTGACAAATCCACGACACTCAGATCCCCGCTAAGCCCAAGGTCAAGGTCACAGTCTTAGTGCTTTCATAAACTTAATGTTGGGGTAAATTTGTGGATGATTTGTTTTACTGATCTAGTGGTGACCAGTGAAGATCCTGATCAGATTGCCCACACTGCTTTCAGGCTTCTCTACTGTACAGTACGTCAATAAGTCAGGTCATTCCAGAGTGTGGTCAATATTATTGGCGGACTTAATGTTGCACATTGTAGGCTCTGATCAAACTGCGCAGGATGATCTGGGGCATCACTGGTCGCAAAAGTTTCAGGTTCTTTTTGTTTTGCGACAACTCATTTGCGGCTGTGACTGGAGACATGGGGCTTATGGTTTATGCGACCTGTTTGCTTTTTGCAGCTCAAATAAGTGAATGTTTATTTTTTTTTATATATTTATTTATCCTTTGTTCCCTATTTAGTAATGAAGAAAATCAATAATCCATTTGTAAAAGCAAAATACGCAATTAACAATATGCACCTTATCTGGAGCTCTGATGTATGGTAATTTATGTGAACATCTGCTTGTATCTCCAATAGTTTCAAATACATGTGTCAAAGTCTCGTATTCATTACTTTCTCCGCCTGAATTCCCCAGGTTTGACTTTTGCGTATACAGGTATGTAACATAATACAATACGTGTAATATATTATACTATTTCATGCCATTTTACAATATTTACAATTGTTTTAACCCTTAGACTGCTACACACAACAATTGTCGTCTGCTGTTGCTTTTATATCTTGCCTTATTTCTTGATAAAAACATGGTTTGACAGCACTTCAGAATCATTTCCAATGGAAATGATTCTAAAGTGCTGTCAAACCATGTTGTAAATTATTCTATTCTAAAGTGCTGTCAAAGTATGTTTTTGATGATGAAAATGGACAATTAAGACAGCGGTGTAAGGGTTAATTTCGAAACATGTATATTTATTATCGCTCATTTTTGGCACAGGTTGAAGTAACGGACCGAGGTCTATAAATACATTAAATATGCCTAAAAGCATCCATAAATGAAAACAAAATAAGCTAAAAAAAATATTTTTATATCCTCTATATACACATATACATGTATATATGTGTATATATATAGAGGGAGTAAACAAAAATTGTTACCTTAATGTTTTGATCATTTATGGATGCTTTTAGGCATATTTAATGTATTTATAGACCTCGGTCCGTTACTTCAACCTGTGATTTTTGGTGGTAATATGGATTTAGGTTGACAGATCTACTTTCTGTTAGATTGTTCTCCCAATTTCAACACATACTTCATAGATAGCTTTGGTACTATATATAGATCAGAAATTAGTGAGCATACTTGGTTCATATATTTAGCTGTGACTGCAGAAATGGGGCTTATGGGTTTTGCGATCAGTGTAGATCCAGATCAGCCTGTGCGTCCGCACAGTCTAATTAGGTTCTGCACTGTTCGCCATTCCATTAATGAAACACCCGCCATGCTTTTAACAAGGAATATTGATCGTTATCAGGATACAGGAGTGTGTTATTTGATCAGGCGAAACAATTTTCACAAATCCCATAAGCCCCATTTCTCCAGTCACAGCCACATGTTCATTGATTGGGATTTTATGTTCATTTAGGGATGTCTCAATATGACCTTAGCTGTTGCTGGGACATTACACCCTTTCACCTTTCATCCGACTAATCGTTCGTATGACCTGTTGCTTGGAGGTTAAACCCATTCACTTTTACTATACATGTATGTCCGTTCAACAGAACTTATTTTCGGGTTCATAGTCTGTATTAAATATTGTTTGTCAATGGATGTTAACTCGTAGTCCGTCAAACAATCAATCAAAATATTGATAAACTTTTAACAAGATACAGTTCACACTCGTTTACTCAATGTCCAGGGCAATGAGGAAAATACCTGAGTTAATGAAAATTTGAGTTAACCCTTTCAACACTACAGGCCTGTATATAGTGATATATGCAACCAGTGGCGTAGCCAGGCATACGCACGTACGCACGTGCGTACGAGAAAAAATAAAATAATTAAAAATAAAGGCTTATTTTTCGAAATATGCAATAAAATCTTGGCTGTGGTGGGGGGGGGGGATGCTATTGAGTCTGGAACAGAACGCATTTTGTATCAAACGTACATGTCGATTACAAACAAATGGTGCCGTAAATAATGCAGAAAAACGCGTTAGATAGGATCTCCGTTTCAAAACAAATCCGGGGGGCATGCCCCCGGACCCCCTAGCACTCTCCCTCACTTCGCTAGGTCGACGAGTGAGCCATGCTCACCCAATGTTCTACCATTTGATATGTGTGCGTATCAGAAATTTGTCCCTGGCTACGCCCCTGGCAACACAGTGTAGATGCAGATGAGCCGGCTCGTGACGAGCCGTCTCATCAGGATCTGCCAGTTTTGCCAGTAATTTTCATATTTTTGTGAACAAAAACACCCCGTTTTCATAAATGGACAAGTCTGAAAATCATTTTGTGACAATTGGATTGGTTGCAACTTTAACGCATCAAAATCCATTCCAGTTACTTAGGGGTGAAAGGGTTAACAAGAGTTATTGTATCTACAGGAAAACATGTACTTGGATCCGAGAATTTGACTTCTTGAGTTATCAGTATTTTGACTTCAGGGAGTTTAAGGTAACGAGTGTAGACTGTATATTCAATTTTAATATAATTCACAATACATTTTTTTTCTTCAGATCCTAACGGTATCACCATGACGGATAAACATAAGAAGGCAGCTGGCAGGCGTCAAAAGCTTCGCCAGTCGCCAGTTACCAAGCAGCCACAAACCTCTGAAACAACGACGGTGCTGTCTTCAATTCCATACCTGCGTCTCATTGGTGTTGGCGTTGTCATGGCAGCAGTTGCTGTGCTATTCTCAGGTGGGGGAACTCTACAGTTTCCTGGTAAGTTTGTCACCTGGGATTGTCCAATTGCACCAACATTTTCACTCATTGAATATTCCCCAGCCCCCCGCTCGATTATTCGCCCAATTTTCTCCCCACTACTACTGTTATAAGTCCTTACAATGCTGAATTAAATTTTATCGTCTGCTGTTTTTTTTTATCTTCCACTTTCCTTATGAAAAACATGCCAAATCATGTTTTTCTTCAGAGAAAAGACAAAATATGAAACAACGGCAGACGGGAATTTTCGATTCCTGCATTCTAAGGGTTAACATTCCCAGTGGCTGGAAGATTATTGCAACAATTTCCCCTCCCCAAATATTCCCATTCTCCACCCCCATTCCCTGCCCACATTCTCCTAATACATGTATGTGGCTTTGACTGGAGAAATGGGGCTTATGGGATTTGTGTACCTCCTGATCAAATAACGATCTACACTGCACAGGCTGATATGGATCTACACTGTTTGTGTAACCCATAAGCCGCATTTCTCCGGTCCCAGCTAAATATTTCGCCCTTGGCAACCGGTAACAGTAATTTTGATGAACCCAAAGCTTCCGGATGTATATATTCAATGAAAAGTTGGGAGTGGGAGTGACGGAAATATTTGCGTTGCATTGTATTTATGGTTGCCCTTGTCCATCAGTCCCGTCTCTCCAATTTGTGTGTCACAAGACTTATCAAATGTTTAAATTAATTGGTAGATTCTTGTAAATTAATTGGTATATTGGCTTGTACAGTACAAACCAATGCTAAGCCAGCATAATTGTATCCCGTCGGATGAAAGGATACAAGAATGTAAAGTTTGAATATCAATTTTCATTACTATGACCATCATTTACCACGTATGCCTGCATTGATATTGAATTTCTTCATTTATAGACAATGCGCTTTCAGTTACTGCTGTAAAAGTGTATCCACTGCAAAATATCCCCACCCCGACCCCACCCCATGGGAGAATATTCGGCAAATATTTCCTTTCACTTTTTCAACTGCAGGGTTTTTCAACTGCAGATTCGCGTCAGTGCAAAAACCTTTAGGCTCATCCATGTTACTAACCCTTAGACTTCTGAACACAAAATTTTTCGTCTGCTGCTGCTTTATATTTTGCCTTCTTTCTCAATAAATAGATGGTTTGGCAGCACTTTAGAATCATTTCCATTGGAAATGATTCTAAACTGCTGTCAAACCATGTTTTTGATGAGAAAAATGTAAAAGAGGAAATAAACAGCAGACGAATACATTTGATTCAGCAGTGTTCGGGCTAATAACAGTAATAAAGGGACAAATATTCGCCAAATATTCGCCCGGAGGTGGGGTATTATTCAGGGAGTGGACAAATATCCAAAAATTGTTCATTTATTGTAGTCTGGCACTTCATTAAAGGTGCATGCCCACTCAGTAGGTACAACTGTTCATTATAGGAATTAAATAAGTGTTCATGTGTGTCACTACCGGTATTCCGCCAGTTCTAAAAATTACGAGTGCCAGCTATACAGATATAGTCATTTAGTAATATTGGGGTGGGGGGGGGGGGGGGGGGGGGGTGGGGGGGGGGAGGGGGGGGGGTGCGTACGCACAGGTAATTTGCATGAAAATGTCACAATTTACCACCGTTTAAATCCAAATTTTAATGACTTAAAATGCAGGAGAGTGCATTTCAGGCCATCTAGGTTTAAACAAATTCAGGGGGAGCATGCCCCCGGACCCCCTAGCGTACTCGCTCTACTACGTGGGGCTCGCCCCTGACGCACCCCCAATAGAAAATCCTGCGTACGGGCCTGCGACTGCATATATTTGATGATTAAAAGTATGCGAAATGCCAGTTTGATATCAGGGGCGATAACCGGGTTTCCTTAAAAGGATAACGGAAGCAACTATTTATTCCATTTATTTATTTTTTGATGTGCAATATCATACTTTATGATATGTCGTATAAAATATGTATTCAGCATTTAGTTGATATAAATAATTTAAAAATACTGCATCATTTGCATATGGAACTAGCTTGATACCACCACGAGTCTCTATGAGTACATTAAAGATTAATAAATAATTATATCTGTGTAGCTGGCACTCGTAATTTTTAAAAGTGGTGGACTAGTTGCAATTATTCACTTATTTAAGTTCCATAAAGAAAAGTTTGTACCTACTAGATGGGACCCCATGCAGCTTCAACAATAATTAAATCTATATTTTAATTAGTCAATATCCAGAGCAGAATGGGTGCAGGTTATTGGAAATTAGGTACCACAACATCCATAAGAAAAATAAAAGTAGCAGAGAATAGCAAAATGTGTGGTAACGGGTTAGTTTTTTAGCGAAAATCAATGGTGGTGGCCCACCTTAGTCTGATCTCGGACGGTTATTGGTTTGCATCGGTAACAGGCCAGTTTGACAGTCAACCTGTGTAAGTTATCATATGTGTAACTTACTATAAAGATGTGATTGTTTTCATGTTGGTCATGTGATGTAAGCAGAGTTTCCGTGGCCAAAACAAAATGTAAGCAATATTGGGGGACATGACGAGGTTGGATTTTTCTTTCTTAGGAGTTTGATTCATGCAGAACCAGTACAGACCGGCTGCAGGTCATGTACAAGTAGGTCCCACAACATCCATACGAATAGTGAAAGTAGGAGAGACTGGCCTTTATTTGTGGGTGAAATCTTACATCAACACCGGAATTGGAGGTGTGCATCAAACAGCCAATCACATCTCGTATTATTATTTATTCGTCGGAGGATTCCTAACATTGACAGCAGTGCCATCTGGCGTCATAATGATAATCAGCAGAATGGACATGTAAGAAAGACAAATACAATTACAACAAGCAGATTTCAAATGTAATAAATACAAATGACGAATGAAATAACATGAATATAACATGAATATGTGTGTAATGTCATCAGCACGCAAGCATCAAGTCACATAGAATTATGGCGGATATTACCTTCCATACTATATAACCTCGCTGTTGAATGGACGGTAAATCATACTCAAATCAATCCAATCCTCATAATGGTGCATTTCTCAAATGAATGCTCATCTGATATGAACTGCACAACTTAGCCCTATACCAGCAAATGCAAGCCGTTACAAAATCACAAATTTTAGCACTTTCTCCTTAATATTTTTATCTGCAGTTTTGAAAGTTTTACATTATAACTTAGAACTTTTGTATGAGTGCATACGTATATGGCTGTACATGTCTCGATGCTAATTTGTTTTCGTTGAGCGGTTTTTACGTAATATCAAATGCCTCATACGGCATAACATGTTGTCCACAGCCAGCTAGTTGAACAATCTTTGTCATACTGTTTACAATATCTTACGTTTGATACATGTTTGTTTATCTCCTTACATATTCTAGTCTTATATATGTTTATCATTGTTGAATGTATAATCATGTCTATACACGTCACCTGGGAGTTAAATCAGGTTCTACCCCTAAAAGAGGTATGGCAATTTGGTTCCTATTAATTTTAGGGGTTGTGCTCTATTATTCTGGTGTTGAGGACCTGGCGCCGGATCAGGATATTCTAGTATAAAGAATGAATGTATGTGTATCTCGATGGAAATACATTCAGTACTTATACATGTTAGAATTTTCCCCTATGTTGGTGTTCCCCCAACACAGGTGATGAGCAGGATTCGAACCTGCCGACCCGTCTGTATATGACCTTTGCTGTTGAACGGACGTTAAACAATACTCAATCAATCAATCAATATTCACGTCATGTTTGTGTCACTCATGTTTGTAGAAATTGAGATATAGCAGTTACAATTCCGACAAAGGTAACAACAAAAGCAGTGCACATGCTAACCCAAGTTCTACTTGATGGATCTTAACCAAATTGGTATGCCCCCATGACGATAAGTCAGGGGGCATTATGTTTTGCACCTATCCGTGTGTCTGTCCGTCTGTGCCTCTGAAAATGTTCACCTTGTGCGTTTAAGTCGTTTTTCGCGAACAAGCTGCCAATGGGGGCATCACCTGTGTCTTACAAATACACTTTTCTAGTTGGAATTTTCTGATGAGTTATCTCCACCTGGTGGTCGTTATTCCGACAGCAGTGAGACACTCTCCAGCAATTGCCTTGTATATTTCTGATGCTATTGACAACCTTTCTATTTCTACATAACTTTTGTCACACATGTATGAACTCTTGTGTAGCATATGACCTCTCATCAGCAAAAAGATACCAATTGCCATTTCCAATCAGTGGATATCCAGCACATTTACAGTTGAATTTATATCACATAATTATGCTTGATTATCTACATACTGATGCTTCTGTTACAAAATAACAATGTAGACCATGATGAAACTGCGGATGTTTATGCTGGTCTGGTTCTACATTTCTCGCAAAGATCAAGAGGTATCTTTTTGTAGTCAAAACTTACATTCTTTTGAAATTATAACTGCTTGTAATGTGAACTGCTCCTTCATATTTGACAGACATCATCACCGTCAATTGTTATAACATAACATTTGTCATTCTCTCCAAACTCCTTAAGGACTTATGCCCCTTTTTCAACAGTTCCTCAACCGGCATATCTTGTGATATCTGTCACTCTTACTGCATAATCTTTGTCAAGTATGTAGGAGCTGTCACTCGTGAAAAGATACCACAGTGGACATCCTGGTCATGTGCCGCATTTACTGTGTAATTGGGATCAGATACTCATTTATACTAGCATAACAATGCATTTGTGACAGCATAGTGAACAGTGTAGCCCGTAATCAGACTGGACAAATGCACAGGCTGGACTTGGTCTAGACTGCTTGCAAATGTCACATACAAAGATTTGCATGCTATTTTTGGACAGAAAATCATTGCAAGATTTTAAATTTTCCATTAACATGATTAATAATAGCAATAGTATGCGTACATTTACTTCAAGGTTCCCATTCTGTTCATCTTTATGTTGTTCAATTTTTTATCTCAAGTCCAATATCAGTAACGCATGATACATGTACATATTCCGTGTATTTTACTACTTTTTCACTATTAACTGTTATAACGATACCGATGCTATTTTGCCGATTATTCTATAATTATGGTCTTTTATTGACTCAATATTTTTTACAGACCTAAAACTATTTGTTTCAAAGATGGGCAAATTTGCATTACATTGCTATAGAGGCCTGTGATGTTGAAAGGGTTAATATTATAAATTCCCTATTTATTAAATTGAATCAACACAATATCTTCGGTATTATAAATGTTGTAAGTATACATGTAATATATTCTACTTTTGTATAGTTTTGCCATTAAGCAATCTATAATTGTGTTCATACACGTCATTACCTCATCCAAGCCAAAAGCTCTAGTCAGTTCAGCGATTCTTTTCTGTGAGAATTGGATCATTATATATCTACGTTGCTACATAATTTTGCTGGTATGTTAAAAGCACTGGCGACCAGATGAGAATATTCTGAATTTAATCATGACAGTTGTATTGTAAACTCAGTGCTGATTTTATATCAATATCCCACCCTTCTGTCTGTGGTCAAAACTTGGCATTTAGTAAAAATAAAGTTCACTTTATATTGTTATGCCCACATAACGATAAGTCGATAAGACGATATGCCTCCGAAAATGTTTATCTTGTGCGTTTAAGTTGTTTTTCGCGAACAGGCTGCCAATGGGGGCATCAACTGTGTCTTACAGACACACATTTATAGTTTTAGTTTTTCATATTTTACTAATGCATCTGCCCATCATTGCAACGTTCATAAATATTTCTTATTTCTGGAAACACTCAACTCATTCTATTTGGTAAGTACATGCACGTTTCTCTGTGATATAATGCTATATATCGCTGACAAGTCAATTTCACAAACGGTCGTATGTGCAATTATTGCATAAATTACCTTGACGAGAAGTCGTATAAATTTAAAAGAAGAAATATTCAGTGTGACATACACCTTTTTGAAATTTTACCGGCAAAGCGTTTTTCCTTCTCCTTAAAACTTTCAAAAATGTTATCAACTTGCCGACGATATGCTAAGGTTGCATATCCATGTTTTATAAACACATTTTCTAGTTGTATATTTTTGTTCTTCTGTACATTCTAGTTATAGATCCAAACATAATATCACCTGACGAGTGACAATAACTTACAACATCTAGTCTAGACATTATTTTCGTCGTTTTTGTTGCGCCTGCTTGAAAAGCTTGATATTGTCGGCACTTTGGAATGCTTCCGTGCGTTTCTCCAGACTTGCGTCAAAGTTTTTGTTTTACTGTACATGCCATGTACTCACGGCGCATTATGCAGGCTGCGACCATCTCATTAATGAAACATTCATGTATGTTCTTTACCCGTGACAACATATCAGTATTATCCTACATGTATAAATAAAGCGCCTAAAAAATTCTCAAAGTGCATTAGAAATTGGTATTTTCAATAAATGGTTTTGTTTCATTTTTCTGTTCTTTATTACTTACCATATTCATCATCACATTGCCATTGTAGCGGCATAGTAGGGGGGCTGAGCAAAACAATCATTCACTTTCATCTAACTCTTTGAGAGTTTGGTCATAGATATACATGGACATGGCATTTCATAATCCGCCGACAGACAAGCTCAATTTTCCCTGTGGCGGCCATATTGGACACATCCAAGATGGCCGCCATCAGCATTTGGGCACATTATAACTTTTGAACTAAACATCGTAGAATCATGAACAATACCTATATTTTGGGTGTCTTATAGATGAGGAGAACAATCGTCATATTATTTTTGCGATTCAAGGTCAAGGTCAAGGTCAAATTACATTATAAATGTTAAAATTGGTTGGAAATATCTGTTTCACACATGTTATCATGTGTTTAACACAATTATTATATTATAGTTGTCAATTCTTCTATTGTTTAATATGCTGAGTTAGTTATTGTCATTTTATAGACATGTGCATGCATGTCAAGACCACAATATAAGTCCAAATGGTCGTAAATGAAAATTGGGTGTTTGACAACAAAACCAATTTTGGTTTTGGTGCCTATATATCTATGTTTGGTACATAATAATTATCAAGGCATGTGATGGAATGTCAAATCTAAGATGAAGTGGATGTCGTGTCATAGGAGGGTGTGCACGAAATAAGTGACTGCAGTTCATTACCACCAGCAACAGCAACAGTAACAACAACAACAACAGATAATCTGCTAGTGCCAAAGATCTTCTAATTTTTCAGGTAATTATACATTTTCTGGGTATATGGATAATTTAGACCACAATAAGACTAGCAACCTATCAAACGATGAGTTTCATGGCATGGCAGTCACACTAACCAATCACCTATCAAGTGAGAACATGGGAGTTACTCGTGATCCAGTTAAAATTGATCCTTTGGATACTACTAAACCCAAGCTCCCAGACCATTATGTCATCGTCCCAACTGTTGGTCTCCGACACGTTTGTACCATGTAATGACGAGGGTGACCCAGTTATGCCGTCGCATGATAGGATACCTGGCTCCAGAGCAAGGGATGAGGGATGGATTAGCCATGTTGCTGGACTCCTGTCACAGGAGGATTTGGGGAAAGATTAGGTTGTGACGTGGTCAGGTTATCACTCCAAGTTGCATGATTCTAGCTCCATCAAGCCCCCGGCAGAGATCGATCGGCATATTGTCACTGTTTCCTGACAAGTCTACATATCCTGGCATCATCAAACATGTTATGCTCCTTGTCAAACAGTCCATTAGTTTCCTCAACCCTGGCCAAATACCCGTCCTTGGCACTGACCAGCCTCTGTATTCAGTTGCAAAGCAGCTTCAGTGGCAGTTCCCCATGATCCTCGGCGAAGACAAGTATGTCGAATTGATGGGAGCACTTCACATCGATGATAAAGCACAGCTTGTGACCGGGAAGTTCATCCGTGGGTCTGGATGGGAATGGGCCATGTCTACCGCTAGACGATCATCACATCAAGAATACTAGATATGCCCACCAGGTCTCTCTCGTAGCTCTGTCGCTTCTCAAGCAACAGGCATATGCTGTCTACTGTGAAGAAGTGCGGGGATCTCCTGAATAATTTGACTTATGGAACACGAACCGTAGAAGCCATATACCTCCTCCTGTGTCGCTTTGTTAGGTCACTACGGGAGGGTGATTTTGAACTCTACGTCAAAGTTCTGGACGAACTATGCCCCTGGATCTTTGTCTTTTACCATTCCAATTATTGTAGGTGGGTGTCCATCCATGTGAAAGATTTGGTCGAGTTGCCCGTGAACCACCCGGACGTGTATGCAGATTTCAAGAAGGGACATTTTATTGTCCTGCGTTCTCGTCACAAGTTTTCGCTTATGGCCAAAGACCAGACCCATGAACACAGCAACAGAAAACTGCAGGCAGGTGCTGGTGGCTTGTCAGACATGTATGATGATACTGATGCGATTGCCCTCTACATGCTAGCTGGTCCCGATTCTGTGAGGCTAATTGATCAATTTGAGAGTCTACTTTCTGTGGGTGACACATCTCTCGCTCATCATGAAGATGTAAAGTCATTTATGGGTGTGCTTAGAGACCGCAGCAACCCATTCCTGGAAACCGGTCATGAGCTTGTTGCTTTCGACACTCACGATCTCATGGTACCCGAGGTGGCAGCATCACTGGATCAGGTAGATGAGCTCGGCCAATCTCTACAAGACAAGTATGTTCAAACCAGGGTGCACACTGCTTCAGTGGCCATGTCAGACACCATTAAGCGCAACGGCATATATACATTTGCCAATCGCCCAGATGTTCGTTCAAAGCGTTCCGAGAAAGTGGGTGTTCTTAAAAAGAACACAGCTCTTGTTACTCAGTTGTTCCTTTCTCTGCAGTCTCGACCAGATGCTGATATGTCAGATTTCTTCAGATTTGAGAATCAACGTGAGCCACCCTCTCTTGCTGATCGTGGAGGCCTGAGATCAGGGACAAAATCCGATATTATTAAGTGTCTCGGTGCCCCGACAACAGCGAAAGCTGATGCTCGTGATGTCACAGTCCTGGACATGCCAGCGGTGGTTCACATGGTGCGGCCAACTCGTGCAGTTACATGCAGCGACTATGTTCCCATGCATGTAGTTCCCTTCTTGAAGAGTCATCTGACTCCATCTGTTCAGCGGGTCGATGTATACCCAGAGATGAGCTTGAATATACAGACCCAACTACGGCGTGGTTCTGGTCCACGAACACAGATAGGTACATGAGGCAGCACACCCATCCCAAAGAGAGACTGGCAGAAATATCTTATGAACACCAAGAACAAGAAAGAACTGTTCTCTTTCTGCAGCAAGAAACTCTCTGAAATCACTCTGGATAACATCCTCATTCTTACAACAAAGGATGAAACTGTTTTGTCCAACAAGCCATGCGACACATAATAACTGCAACACTGCAACCACAGTGAGGCAAACTCGCGTATCACCCTCCATCTAGCACACGCATCACGCCAAGGGCATAAGCGAGCATATGTCAGCACCGTATATAGTGATATTGTCGTTCTCGTCATTGCTTTTTTCAGTCAGTTCAATTTCTCTCACCTCTGGATTGGTTTTGGAAGTGGCAAGAACAAGATATTCCAGTCCATGATTTATTCTCAAGGTTAGGTCCATGGAGATCACGGACCATTCATCTCTTCCATGCCCTTAGTGTAATGACACGACGTCTCGGCTCCTCGGATGTGGAAAGAAGACAGCATGGGCTTCATCGGAGAGCATGCCAGAGATGACGGAGACATTGCTAGAACTTACTGACAACCCTGACACATTCACAATAGACTCAATACACATGCAGCAGCTTGAGCGCTTTCATGTGATCATGTACAGCTAGAGTTGCAGTGCTGCGACGGTGAACCATGCGAGGCAAAATTTGTTCTCACACGGATCACGCTCACTTGAGGCAATATCTCACACACAGGCTGCACTGTTTGAACATTCAAAGAGGTCAATCCTTCAGGCATGTTGTATTTGGCGACAGGCTGTCACGTGTCATCAGGAGATCCCTGACTTCAGCAGGTGGGGCTGGGAGCTTGATGTGAAAACAAATCATTGGTTGCCGTTCTGGACAACACTGGCTGATGCCAGTAAGGCGTGTTCCCTTCTTCTCCATTGTGGGTGTCAAAAACAACTCGAGGTCACTGCAAGTGCAACAAAGCTGGAGTGCGATGTACGTCCCTTTGCAGGTGTGAAGGAGGCTGTGTCAATAATGTAACATGATCAGTGAGATAGTACATACTAATTCTATTTGAGTTACCAGAAAGTCCCAAGACAGGTGACACAGGACAAACATAGACTGAATCTGTGAGTGTTCTTACCAACAATCTTAAATTGCATAAAAAGAAGTTGGCTTTGAATAATGAGTATCATGATATGTTAGTATTGAAGTGGTGGTCATATTGAATTTGCTTACTAGTATATTGCATGGTTATCAATCACCTTAGACAACTGAATCATTATCTTAAAAGATGGTCCCTAGCTCTTAGACCTTTCAAATTCATCCCTAAATATCTGACATGATCACAATTATTCATGCCAATCGATTCATAAAAAAGTGGTATATCTTGAAAAATCAGAAAATGGTGGCAAAAAATGTAGATCATAATGATTACAAGCCATCTCATGATCTAGATATACACTGTTTAAAAACAGCAACATAATAGCGTGTGCTATTGAAGGGACCGATTTGTTTTACAAATGTGTAACCTAGAATAAATAACATATTTTCAATAATTTTCACAAAATTTCGCCAATTTAACCTTGAAATTGTGATTTGACATTGACCTTCACATTAAATTGCAATAATAATATGGCAAGTGTGTTCCTTGTCCCTGAAAACCCCAAAATAGAGGTATCGTTCATGATTCTACGATGTTTAGTTTAAAAGTTATGATGTGCCCAAATTCTGATGGTGGCCATCTTGGATTTGTCCATTATGGCCGCCACGGGGAAAATTGAGCCATGTTCATGAAATGCCATGTTCATGTCTATCTATGACCAAAATTTCAAAGAGTTAGATGAAAGTGAACGATTCGACCCCTATAGCATGCTAAGCCCGCCTACTAGCAGTCCTTCCAATTTGCTGTACTCTACAGCAACTTTTTACTTGTTTCACATTGAACTAACGACTGCATATATTTGATGATTAAAAGTATGCAGAATTAATAAATTTATCCTTAAATTGAAAATTTCTCCCTCAAAGTATACTTTGCTAGATCAGTATACTTTGCAATGTTGGTGAAATAGGCTACTGATATGCTTGCACACTTACCTGCAGCTTGATAAGGAAAGGTCTTTATAGTTGTCATAAGCATGCCTGTTTTATTGACCTATGAGGAACCTACATGTAAGTAGATACATTTGCAAATAATGTACATCAATTTAACAAAATGCATACCGTATGTGCATTTTGTTAAATTGATCTACATTATTTTGCAAATGCCATCAAAAGGTTACACCTCATTTGGGCCGAAGACACACCAAAGACGCACCAAAGACGCCAAAGACGCACCAAAGAGCGCAAAGGTTTCAGCAGCAATATTGCTATATTTTCATCTATCATATCCAACTTTCACTTTAGCCACATTGTAGGTCACATGATCAATCCAAAGGATATTGTTACCGCTTTTCATCCATCTGCTGTCGTCCAATAACATTTTCCAACATCTACAACAATGGGTCAAATCCTTTCAAACAATATCTCATGGCCACAGGTGGAAGATCGGACCTAGGACCCAATACTTGGCTCATTTGGAAAACGTTACACCACCCACCCATTTCAATACACTATACCTTACACTATAATGTTTTCCAAATGAGCCAAGTATGGGGTCCTAGGTCCGAGTCTTCCACCGGTGTTCATGGCAGCCTGATTTTCAGGTTTGTTGAAATGCTTGGGTGTATATGGGTTATATATAATTGATATAATTTTTTGATGTGTGAGTGTCTTTGGCGGGTCAGATGTGGGTGGGGGAGTAGTGGGTTCTATGAAATAGAGTAAGAGACAAAAATGAGATGTTTATATGTATGCAGTTCAAAATCTCAACAAATTATGCTCTTGTTACTATTCCGCTTGATAGATAGCCATGTAACTGTTTTGTAGAATTACAAAAAAGGCACTGTGTCACAGATGATACATTTGTAGTCTATTTTACCATAATTTCAAAGTACATGTATACGTATCTAGCAAAGTATACTTTGAGGGAGAACTTTTATATTTTTTATATATTAATTTTTTATTATACTGAATTTATTACATTATCACAGCCATTTTGGCATAACCAAACTGTCTCCCCTATTTATCACACAGGTGTAAGACTCGGACCTGTGACACAAAAAGAAATGCCCATTACAAAATATCCATTACCCCACCCACTTGGTCTCATACAGTATCATACTATCTTCTATAATAGGTCCGAGTCTTACCTGTGATTTATCACAGTTCCTGAAAGTATATACTGCGCATGAAGTGAAAAGCGGCATATTGAATGTCAGACGTATCATCTGAGGCACAGTCTCTTTAACACGTGCAATGCTGAATTAAATTTTGTAGTCTGCTGCCCATTGTTTTAATTCCATTTTGAAATTACCGTTTTTTTAATGACCGTTTTAAAAAAAACGGTATGTATCATGTTTCACCGAGGGACGGGCGGTGAGCAGGCGGTGGAAAGTAAAACTGCCGAGAATTGTTACCGTCATGTTTTATTTTTATAATTTATCCATGTAGAATGTAGATCTACGCAGGTCCATGCAATGCATTATTGTAAACACGTGTAGCCATCATCATTCGATGACGCAATGACACAATTACCGATATCCTGTTCCATCAGCCCAAAGCTCATGCGTTGCAATCTGTGTACACAGGTGGAAGACTCGGACCTATGACACAAAAAAAATGCCTATTAAAAAAAATCCCATTACCCCACCCACTTGGTCTCGTACAATACCATATGCTAATATAAAGGTGAGCATAAATAGGGCCATTATAGAAAAAGCCCTCTCTTTTCCGGCTCGCACAAACACAATAAACATCGATTAAATGTATGAAATATGTATCTGGCAATCGATAAAGGTATTAGGTGTGTGAATATACTCACTTCAAATCGCTGTTTCAAGTATTTATTGAGTTATTCGCGTTTTGATTACCCCATCCAAAGCGAAAGTTGCGTGTACGAAAGAATCTCACACAGAATCGGAGGCCGTCCGGCTGGATTATCGGTCATATTTGGCCGATAGCTGATCGCCAGCTCAAACTAAAGTCGTGCACCATGATCATATACATTAGAGACTCCAACCATACAAAGTTCGTCCAATTGTGATCGTTCGCCGATCTAAAAAACACTTTTTTTCTATAATTTCGTTCATTATCTGGAACTGGGTCAATGCACTATCTTCCATAATACAACCACCGAAGCGTCTATGTAAGAACATCTCTGATTGGTTAAACCTAAAAATAGACGCGAGGACTTTCCCTTTTCAGGGTTTCCGGAAGACATAATCTGATAGTACGCGAATCATGAATGAAAGTCAATAAAATTAGAAAAAAGTGTTTTTTAGATCGGCGAACGATCACAATTGGACGAACTTTGTATGGTTGGAATCTCTAATGTATATGATCATGGTGCGCGACTTTAGTTTGAGCTGGCGGTCAGCTATCGGCCAAATATGACCGATAATCCAGCCGGACGGCCTCCGATTCTGTGTGAGATTCTTTCGTACACGCAAATTTCGCTTTGGATGGGGTATACAAAATGCGAATAACTGAATAAATGCTGGAAACAGCGATTTGAAGTGAGTATATTCACACACCTAATACCTTTATCGATTGCCAGAGACATATTTCATACATTTAATCGATGTTTATTGTGTTTGTGCGAGCCGGAAAAGAGAGGGCTTTTTCTATAATGGCCCTATTTATGCTCACCTTTATATTAGCATATGGTACTGTACGAGACCAAGTGGGTGGGGTAATGGGATTTTTTTTAATAGGCATTTTTTTTGTGTCATAGGTCCGAGTCTTCCACCTGTGTCTGTGTATACTCAAACCCCGCTGGTCATTATGTTAACCCTTTCAACGCCACAGACCTGTACACCCATTTTTTTTACAAATGGACTAGTCTGAAATTTATGTCTATTTCAATGCCATTTACGGAAGAGAGGACCGATTTTGAAATTCAATATCGGCAAAATACGATAATGTCTGCTCCGAAATTTATGTCAGTTTTCAACGTAATTAGCAAAGTTGATACCGCAATCAATAGTTAACACTATAATACCACTTTCGGCAGCAATATGATCGCAAATATAACACGATTTCTGACGATAATCTGTTACAAATTTAACACGAGTTTGATATACAAATAGGCAAACAAATCGGGAGCCAATGCACAACCGTGTACTAACCGAGAACGTGTTATAGTGAAGCGTGTACTACCGGGGTCGCACTGTATATTGAAGATGTGCACTTTGGTGTTTTTATGGCGAAAAAGTATTTTTTTAACAAAAATATCACCTTTTAAATTTAGCCAATTTTTTATACATTTGTGTATGCAATTCTATATAATTTCTACTTTACACATCTCTACCTAAATTTGTATACCTGTTTATCACAACATGATTCTAAAGAACTGTCAAACCATGTATTATTGAGAATAAAGGCAAAATATGAAACAACAGCAGACGACAATTTTCGTTTCCCGCACTCTAAGGGTCACGGCATGTTATTTTGATTTTGAAACAGGCGTGCATGCTGCTGCTGAAGAGCTATTGGTCGATCCCCAGGAGGAGAGCACGGGTGCATGTGAAGCAAATGGTAAGATTTTGTGTCTGTTTAATATGTCTGTTTAAAATTCGGGGAGCATAAAAGCAAAGTTTATTGTTTTGTGATCCAACGATGTTGTGATTTGAGTGCGAATCAACCTCGCACATAATTATACTCCAGTTTCTGATGTATGCTGGTCGATATGCATACAAGCCGGACATTTATGTTTTCCAGGCATCAGTTTGAACGGCATCGGCACCATTGTACATGCTTCGCTTTGCTTGTTTAATAGTTCAATAGGGCTGTCACTGGGTGAAATGTGGCTGCGACTGGAGAAATGGAGCTTATGGGTTTTGCGATCAGTGCAGACCCAGATCAGCCTGTGCATCAGCACAGTCTGATCTGGATCTACACTGGTCGAAACATCCATAAGCCCCATTTCTCACACCCATATATTATGTTTTGCATATTAATATCTCTTCATGCTTGAATATTTATATGCTCTTTTGCTTAAAATATACCGTAGTAGAATTTACCTTTATCCCGTCAACACGGTGCCGTGAAACACTTTTGATATCCCGTCATTACGACCTAATCACTGCGTATGAATATGTGCGGTGGCTGGGGTTATTTTTATTGCATTTTGAAGCTATTTGTAGGTGTTGACGGGATAAATAGAATAGTAGGTTAGTGCCGTGAATGGGAAAAAATATCTGGCGCGGCACGGAAACGGGATGTGCTCGGCAGAGCCTCGCCCATCCCGTTTCCTAAGCCTTGCCAGATATATTTTCCCATTCACGGCACTAACCTACTATTGTATATAAACTGGACACACTGGATACCTTCCAGTATGTCCAGATCAGAAAGACCCCATTATGCACACATGTACAATGTATATGTAGAACGAGAGGATTTAAAACTATATTAAAGGTTTGATACTAAATAAATGATGTCTCAATAATACCAAACAAAAATAATTAATGCCTCAAACTCTATTTTCAGGTTTGGATTGTTCAGATTCCACACCAATGACAGTACAAACAGAGAAAGTTGAGTTGGAGGGTAAAATGGACATCATTGCTGACTCGGTTATAGACGAGAAAGAAACCGTAACAACGGAAGATGTGAAACCAGATGATGTGAAAACAACACAAGCTAAAGAGGAGGAGACTGGCGCATGCCAGAAAGAGTCTGAAACCTGTGACGATGTTCCAGTTTCACCGAGTCGGGACGATTACGAGAATCGTGACATCACGAACGATGCGGACTACAAAATAAGGGATCAGCTAGATGAGGGAGTCGCACTGCTTGAAAAGGCGAGTGATTCTTGTAAACAATTCGTGATTTGTGACTGGAGAAATGGGGATTATGTGGTATGCGACCAGTGTAGCCCCAGACCAGCCTGCGCAGCCGCGCAGTCCGATCAGGGGCTACACTGTTCGCCATTTAGTCAGTGAAATATCCATCACGCCTGTGATGGAATGAATATATCATTATTAGGATGCGGGGGATTATACTATCTGATTAATATATACACTGATACACTGATCGCAAATCCCATAAGCCCTATTTCTCCATTCACAGCCACATTTTAAAATGTTGAGAGCATGTCATGATTGAAATCAGGAAGTTTGATTGGTCGACGCTGAGCTGTGCTCAGGCTTGGTCAATCAGACTGGCTGATTTTGAGCTTGTTTCAAATTGAGAACATGTGCAAAATGATTCTAAAGTGCTGTCATAGCTTGTTGTTGTGAGAAAAATGGAAAATAAAAACAGATGACAAAATTTAATTCAGCATTGTAAGGGTTAATTTGAGCTAAATCATGATATCCCAACAATAATAAGTGGGTGGACTATACCACTTTTTGATCTAGCATTAACCCTTTGAAAGCGGAAAATTAAAATTGTCGTCTGCTGTTGTTTCATATGTTGTCTTAATTCTTAATCAAAACATGGTTTGACAGCTCTTGAGAATCAGTTCCAATGGAAATGATTCTAAAGTGCTGTCAAATTATGTTTTTATTGAGAAAGTAAACAAAATATAAAAACACCAGCAGACGACAATTGTCGTTTCCCGCATTCTAAGGGTTAAATAGTTTGTCAATCTAGAATACTTACGGGCAACTACCAGGGAGCGCGGTCTGTGTTCACCGACAAATTGGCCGAATTGTCGTCTGCTGTCGTTTCATTTGTTGTTGTAATTCTCAATAAAAACCTGGTTTGACAGCTCTTGAGAATCATTTCCAATGGATGGAAATGAATCTAAAGTATTGTCAACCCATTTATTTTTTGATAATAAAAATGGAAAATAAAAAAATAAACAGCAGACGACAATTTTTGTTTCCCACATTCTCAGGGTTAAATAATTCACCAATCCACGGAACTGACAGTGAAACTACCAGGGGGCGCTGTCATTCTTCAATGACATATTGGCCGAATGGAAATGATTCTGAAGTGCTGTCAAATCATGTTTTTCATGAGACAAATACTGTGGAAAATATAACAGAAGACGTCAATTGTGAGTAATTCATCAATCGACTGAACTTACAGAGCGACTACCATGGGGTGTTGTCTGTGTTCACCGACATATTGGCCGAATTGTCGTCTGCTGTCGGTTTCATTTATTGTCATTATGTTCAATAAAAACATGGCTTGACAGCTCTTCAGAATCATTTCCAATGGAAATGATTCTAAAGTGCTGTCAACACATGTTTTTTTATAAAAAAAATGGAAAATAAAAATATAAACAGCAGACGACAATTTTCGTTTCCTGCATTCTATGGGTTAAATAATTCACCAATCCACTGAACTAACAGAGGGCGCTGTCTTTGTTCAATGACATATTGGCCAAATGGAAATGATTCTAAAGTGCTGTCAAATCATAAGACAAATGGAAAATATAAAATAAACAGCAGACGACAATTGCGAGTAACACATGAATCCACTGAACTTACAGGGCGACTACCAAGGGGCATTGTCTGTGTTCACCGAAATATTGGCCGAATTTTCGTCTGATATAATGTTGTCATAAATATCGATAAAATCGTGGTTTCACAGCTCTTGAGAAGCATTTCCAATGGAAATGATTCTCAAGTGATGTCAACCCATGTTTTTGATAAGAAAAATTGAAAATATAAACTAAACAGCAGAATACAATTGTGAGTAACACATCAATCCACGTACTGAACTTACAGGGCGACTACAAAGCGGCGTTGTCTATGTTCAAAGACATATTGGCCGACTACCCATACAGCGCGCGGGCTCTGTGGGGCATGGCCCAGGCGATAGACGACATGGCGTCCGCCCTCCGCAGCAACAAGCACCTGGAGGAGGCCATACAGACAATGAATAAGGCGATGCGAGAACCGAGTTCGCCCGAGGAACTCGTTTACATTGTAGGAACGACGCTGGCCGAGCGACAGTTTTTCCGAGGTACCAAAACACGTGAAATTTTGTATTCACCCATTTGAAAAAATGGACGTATTATGGTATAGCTCCATCCGTCTGTGCGTTTAAGTTTTTGTTTGTCGGTCCAGGAGGCGGCCGGGGGTATCCGTGCGTTTCTGCTAACTTGCTGTAGTTTGTCGTCATCCATATTTTCATTCTATACCCCACTCATGTGGCCCCTGTGTTCAAGGTCAAGGTGGGATGGGCTGTGACTCTGGGGTAGAATACAGAACGCCATAATATGTTTCTTTAGCCATTTTCAGGATTTTACATTAGGAACTGTTCCCACAGGAAATGCCCCCGGACCCCCCTAGCGTGTTCGATAATATAGTGAAATATTGCAAAATAGTTACGCCCCCCCCCCCCCCCCCCCCCCCCCCCCCCCCCCCCCTAACCCGACATCCTGGATCCGCGCCTGTCTATCATGCCTTGAGAAATCCATAACCCTCCGACCCTCGCTATGTCACAAGGTCACAGACGTCACTTAGTGTATTCTCAAAACTTAACATTGCTATATTTAGAACTGATGTTACGCCTTGTTGTTGTCACTTCACGGGACGCAAACCATGTCACCCATTCAGGTGCACAGGTGGAAGACTCGGACCTATGACACCAAAAAATGCCTATTAAAAAAAATCCCATTACCCCACCCACTTGGTCTCGTACAGTACTATACGTTAATTCAAGGTGAGTATAAATAGCGCTATTATAGAAAGAGCCCTCTTTTTTCCGGCTCGCACAAACACAAAAAATCGATTAAATGTATGAAATATGTCTCTGGCAATCGATAAAGGTATTAGGTGTGTGAATATACTCACTTCAAATCGCTGTTTCAAGTATTTATTGAGTTATTCGCGTTTTGATTACCCCATCCAAAGCGAAAGTTGCGTGTACGAAAGAATCTCACACAGAATCGGAGGCCGTCCGGCTGGATTATCGGTCATATTTGGCCGATAGCTGATCGCCAGCTCAAACTAAAGTCGTGCACCATGATCATATACATTAGATACTCCAACCATACAAAGTTCGTCCAATTGTGATCGTTCGCCGATCTAAAAAAACACTTTTTTCTATAATTTCGTTCATTATCTGGAACTGGGTCAATGCACTATCTTCCATAATACAACCACCGAAGCGTCTATGTAAGAACATCTCTGATTGGTTAAACCTAAAAATAGACGCGAGGACTTTCCCTTTTCAGGGTTTCCGGAAGACATAATCTAATAGTACGCGAATCATGAAAGAAAGTCAATAAAATTAGAAAAAAGTGTTTTTTAGATCGGCGAACGATCACAATTGGACGAACTTTGTATGGTTGGAGTCTCTAATGTATATGATCATGGTGCACGACTTTAGTTTGAGCTGGCGATCAGCTATCGGCCAAATATGAATCGTCTGTTACATACTTAGTAATGACGACCATCAGTTACATACTTGAATACACGTACTCCATGTACACCTGTGACACCGTAATCAAAGTAGCGGTTCGTGGAAATTTAAACACGAAAGAGAACGTTTTCAAGATTTCATAATTCGAGCACAAAAATATTTACACAATTCCCTAGCATTTGATTGGCCCGTAGCAAGTCTCTGTCCAAAATTTATATCCCAGTAAACTCCCACGCCGAACTACTTTCCGTAACCGTGAGGCACAGTTAAAATAATTCTTAAGAAAACGGAAAATAAACACATTTTCTTGATTAATTTATTTCAAATGCTGGAATTATAAGGAATGAATGGGAAAAGTCTCGGGAATATTGGACGAAGGCCTTCAGGCCTTCGTCCAGTATTCCCGCGACTTTTCCAAGTTTATACCCCGATAATTTCCACAAAAAGGCCATTCATTCCTATAATAAACTTGAAAAAGTCGCGGGAATACTGGATGAGGCCTTCAGGCCTTCGTCCAGTATTCCCGCGACTTTTCCAAGTTTATACCCCGATAAATTCCACAAAAAGGCCATTCATTCCTATATTGAAGTCGGCATAACCGCAATGACTGCTGTTCGCTTACTAAGCATATTGTGTGATACTTTACTTTCTTGTCATTATTACCGTAAAGATTCTAATAGACACCACTGGCTCCGAAGTTCTGGGTGGGCGTTTAATAGAGGCAAGTGTTATTCAGCAAAGTGAAAATGATAAAAAATATACGATTTTCTACTATCTGAACAAAAACATAACGAAGGGACATTACTCTCAAATGTCTGCCAGACTTCATTGTACTGTCAGGCAGTTTATGAACATTTTGTTGGAAATAAGGAAAGATGACGTGTACTCGGGTTAAAATTTGAGTTTTCCTGACAGATTGACGAATGCGCAGTATTATTCCATGTCAACACTACTCTATCAGGGCCTGTGTGTCTGTTCGTGTGTCTTTTGGTGGCTATAAACTGCATTTTATACCAATTTCAGGGCATATTTGGGATCCGAGTGCACCCCATTTTTCCTTTTTACACCAAAATGTAGGTTTTTTCTCGAAATAACCCCTAAACGGCTAAATCTACGAGGACGGAGACATCGACAGGTGTTACTATTCAATTATCTGCGCTTTATCGCCTCAAAATCGCTTCAGTAGTTGCTGAGATATTAAATAAAGTATGGTCTGAAGTGGAGGAGTTTTACTTCCTGATTCAGTTGCCCGTGACTTACTATACCCACCGTGTATTTTCCATAATACCAGTTTTTGCTATCATATGGATATGTGACCTTAACCCGTACAATGGTGAAACAAAATTGTCGTCTGACGATTATTTTTTCTCCATTTTTTTCTCATCGAACACATGCTGCTTTGACAACACTTTAGAATCATTTCCAATTGAAATGATTCTAAAGTGCTGTCTACACAACAATTTATTGACAATGAAGACAATACATAAAATAACAGCAGACGTCAATTTAGGTTTCACACATTCTATGGGTTAACCCTTACAATCCTGAATTTTACTTTTGTTGTTTGCTGTTTATTTTTCATTTTCCTCATAAAAACAGGCTTTGACAACACTTTGGAATCATTTGCAATGTAAATGATTCTAAATATAAAACAACAACAGACGACAATTTATGTTTCCCACTTTCTAAGAGTTAACCTTTCACCCCTAAGTAACTGGAATTGATTTTGATATGTTAATTATGCAACCAATTTAACCGTCACAAAATGATTTTCAAACTAGTCCATTTATGAAAGGGGGTGTTTTTGTTCTTAAAAATATGAAAATTACTTGCAAAAAGTGCAGATCCTGATGAGACGGCTCGTCACGAGCCGGCTCATCTGGATCTACACTGTTTGCTAATACCACACCATACAGGCATGTGGTGTTGAAAGGGTTAACATGGTTAAGTGACAATGTGTTTGGCAGGCATGAGGAAACCAGCATTAGTCACCTGGAAGTTCCTTGCCAAGAGATTCCCAGACGACTTTGAAGTCCTACACCAACTGGCTGTCAATTTACTCATCGTCGGCAATTATCAAGGGACCATTGACCACTTAATCAGTGTAAGTTCTGCGTGTATTTTATCAGGTAACTCGTCAATTGGTAAGACGGGATATAATGTCAGTCCATGTATGTAAGCACGTACGTACGTGCGTGTGTACGTGCATTAGTAACACCTTTCATTTTTGTCGCGCCTGCTTTAGCAGAAGTCGCGACTCGCTTTCTGTCGTCGTCCGAAATGTCAAAAAGTTTGTACAAGCTTCGTCATCATGGTATAACTTTAAAACTACTTAACGGATTGCTTCAATATTTGGACACTTGATACATGTGAGCATTTGGAACACACTCATGCCGCCATTAACATGACCTTGACCTTTTTATCTCACATTTTTGTTGAAACACTTAGCCATTGTTTGCGTCAAACAGTTTGTACAAGTTTCTTTATCATCGTATAACATTAATATTACTTGATGGATTGCCGCCATTAACATGACCTTGACCAATTTGACCTTCACATGGTTGTATACATATTTGGTCACGGCAAGACGAAGAAGCCTTTACATTTTCAAAAATTTCCGATGACGTATCACCCCTTGGCGTACATTTTTAATGTTCATACTCTGTATCCTTGTCCATGCAATAATTGCATTCTACTTGACCGATCGTAACCAAATTCGATATACATGTTTATCGCAGCAAGGTGAAAAAGCCTATTGATTTTAAATGACTTCTCCCCCTTTGGCGGCCATTTTTAATTAGTTTCTCACACTAAATTCAGTATACATGTTTATCATGGCAAGATGAAGAACCCTGTTAATTTTCTATGACTTATCTCTACTTGGCGGCCATTTTTAATTTTCACACTCTGTATCTTTGTTCACGCAATAACTCAAGTTCTACTTGATGAATTGTAACCAACGTTGGTACTTTAACATGTTTATCATGGCAAGATGAAGAACCCTGTCAATTTTCTATGACTTATCTCTACTTGGCGGCCATTTTTAATTTTCCCACTGTATCTGTGTTCACACAATAACTCAAATTCTACTTGATGGATTGTAACCAACGTTGGTACTTGAATATGTTTATCATGGGAAAATGAGGAACCCTGTTCATTTTCAAAATTGTCAGATGACTTACCTCCCTTTGGCAGCCATTTTTAATATTCGCACTGTGTATCATTGTCCGCACGATAACTAGAGTTCAACTTGACGGGTCATAAACAAGTTTGGCACACACGTTTATCATAGCAAGAGGAAGAACCCTATTGGTGTTCAGTGAGTTATCTCCCCTTGTTGGCTTGCCTTGCCTTGATGGGTGTATATTGTGACCTTCGGCACTCTTGTTCACAACTACTGTCTGTTCCACGTTTTGCTGCCGACGAAGATTTGGCCATTAAACACATTAAATCTAAAAAATATTTAAAAGTAAGTACTTTTTCATCAATAACAAATATGTCACCCTTCCCAAAAATGATTTGATGAAATTCCATCAAATATTGATTTTATTGCGAAGGCTGAAGGATCAAAAAACGAAAACATTTGGAAATTGACTCCGAAACCTGGCAAGATAGCTTGAAAATGATGTAACTAAGAAAACAAAAGTTAGATTTTGAAAATCGGTCCACAAATAAAAAAAATATTGAAAACAAATCTATGTTTAGCCCTTATCAAGGCTTATGTTAAATTCCCATAGGAAAATCGTTTTTTCGCAATAAAATCAATATTTGATGGAATTTCATAAACTAATTTTTTTTGGTGAGGGTGACCTTTTGGTTATTGATAAAAAAGTATTTACTTTTAAATATTTTTTAGATTTAATGTGTTTAATAGCCACAAGACCCATGTCCATAGCTCAAAGGTCACAGTCACACTAATAGGTCAAACGTTAAATGCATTGAGGGGTTTTAAAATTACTTGTCACACATATTTATCATGATGAGATGGCATGTCACATGCAAGACCAGGTCCGTAGTTCAAAGGTCAATGTCACACTTAGAGGTCAAAGGCCAAACAAGCGTAAAAAAGAACTCGTCGGAATTTTGTCATGCATGGAGTGACTTGGATATAAGTTCACAGAAATGTTCCACATAACAAGATGATGTGTCGTGTGCCAGACTCAGCTTCCTGGTTTAAAGGTCGAGGTGGGGTCATTTGTGTACACATTAGTGGCTGTGACTGAAGAAATGGGATTTATGTGTGAATGTACAGGCTGATCTGGATCAACATGGTCGCAAAACCATGTAGATCCAGATCAGCCTGTACATTCGCACAGTCTGATCAGGATCTGTACTGTTTGCCATTCCAGCAAAGGAGCACTATGCTATTTGATCAGGAGATAGATCGGTCACAAATCCCATAAACCCCATTTCTCCAGTCACAGGCGACATTACTGCATGTTGCTGTGATTATGTCAGGCCCGGAAGAAGTTTCCTGAGAGTGGCCTGCTGAAGTGCCTGCTGGGGTTTGCGTATCGTAGTGGCGACCTGAAAGACGACCTAGCCGCTATACCGCGACTCCGTGAGGGCATCGAGTCTGGCGACGAAGGCACCGTGAACGCAAGGTTCTTCATAAACCTCGGTGATGCATACGTCAGGACTGACCAGAGGGAAAATAAAGGTAATACAAGGGTGGTGGGGTGGTGGGGGTGGTGGGGGTGGTGTGGGTGGGGATAGACCAATGAAAGGTAAAGGTAATACAAGGGTGGTGGGGTGGGGGAGGGGAGGGTGTGGGGAAGGACCAATCAAAGGGTTAGGAACACCTGTTTTCACTATATCTCTTTAATACAAGGTTGGAGGAGGGTGTGGGGATAGCCATTCAGAGAGTAAAGGCAATATAAGGGGTATGGGGAATGGAATGGGTGGGGAGTACCAATGAAAGTGTAAAAGTAATACAAGGGTGGTTGTGATAGGGGAGGGGGTGGTTACAGGGCAAATCAAAAGGGTTGGAAACACTTTCTGTTTTCACTATATCTCTTTTAATACAAGGGTGGCGGGGTGGGGGTGTTTATGGGGATGGAACAATCGGAGTGAAAATGTAATACAATGATAGAGCGCTTTAAAGGTACATGCCCACGCAGTAGGCACAAAATGTTCTTAAATAAGTGTATAATTATGTCACTATTCCACCAGTTCTAAAAATTACGAGTGCCCGCTATACAAATATAATCATTTATTAATTATCAATTTACTGCTAGCGACGCGCGGCGGTAACAGTCTATTTTGATAATGTGCGGGGACGACGACTTTCACATCACGGCTTGCGGTGAGCATGTGCAGTATACTACGCGCGCCAGTAGGCTTCCCAATATGTCGAAACGTCCAGGACGGAAATTGTATGAAACGGCGTCGGCCCAAAAAAGAAGGCGAAATGTCTGAGGGACAGGCAGTACAGAGTGAGAGTGGTTAATATTGGCGACCAGATCACCAAATGGAAAGAGTTACGTGGAGATTTAGATCTGGACTCGGAACAGAGATTTTTCTTCTCAACTTCCGATACTTCACTGCGCATGTCAAAGATGTGATATGATTGATTGTGTCACGTGACGCGTATTGGTAAAAATAGCACTAGGTCGGAAAATACCATTTCTGGTCGCAGCATATAAAATGCGATTTAACACCAATTAACACGCGCCGTAATTAAAAAATAACTCGTTAGTGGGTAGACAAATGGCTCATATAAGGCATGACAGAAAATGAAAAGTAGTAGTACAGTGTAACCTGCTGCGTGGGCATGTACCTTTAATTCCTGATTCACTGGATCAATCCACACCCTCAGCATGAATAATAGTGTTAGAAAATATGCACTGGGAATATGTTCTACTACAGTGATTGGAATGCTATCAAGTTTATCAGGCTCGGCTCGGAAACAGTTGGAATTCCTCGCGTGCCGAGGAATTCCTACTGTTTCCGATCACTGCCTGATAAACTTCATATCAAAAGACACTAAAATTATATTTTTCATGTTCTATGTTAGGCTGATGAGATATATGCCCTGGGGGCGGAGAAGGGCCTGTTTCTCTCACACTACCAGCGGTCGGCCTACAACGCAGATTCGCCACTCACTGGCCGTGCTTGGTGGACCCAGGAACAAACCACGTACAAGGCCCATTTTACCGTGAGTAGAAATAGCTCATGTCCTTTGCGAGCAGTGTAGACCAAGACCAGCCTATTTTGCAATACTTGACTATATTATCGAACACGCTAGGGGGGTCCGGGGGCATTCCCCCCCCCCCCCCCGGAATTTTTTTGAAATCTACATCGCATTTCCTGCGTTCTGGCGCATTTTGGAGCAAAAAAAAAACCAATAAACAATACATTCACAACGCGAACGTAGAAACGTGCCTTGTAAACAATCTTTACTCCGCGAATTTTAGGGTGGGGGGGGGGGGGGGGTCCGCACCCCCTGAATCCGCCCTTGTAATCAGTGAAGCAAAGTTAAGAATCTACTGAGCGTTATCTGTGAGCACCTGCTCACTTGCTCTATTCATACAATCTGTTCATTTTTATCAGGTACATGTACGCATGTATCTGGATTTGTGTTGACGGAATAAATGCCAATCGATATCAAAATACTGAGAATCTGATTAAAAAACTCATTGTTTTATTGACATTTCATTCAATGAATTCCCGACTTGAGTTCGAAGAGTGTTTTTTTTTCACAAACGCACAAATTTGAAAATAGATCTTGGAGAAAAAATGGTTGAAAAAAGAAAATGCTCTGTTGAGGCATGGGCTATTATGACTCATCAAATCACAATCAAGAGTGCCAAATATTGTCACAGCATGCCAACTATTATTATTTGCGACTAGTTGCATACACGTAACACTTCAAATTCTTCTGAATTGTCGGCTACGGTATATGAAATGTTGAATTTCCGCATCTAACATGTGAGTAGCTTGTAATTTAAGTGAATTTATTGTTTGCCCTAGTTTCGCAACCAATGAAAGCCTAGCATTATGTCTCAATTTATCACATATTGCGACTCTTTTGCCAATATCTATTAAATGTATTCATTAAAAGTTTCAATAAATAAACAGAGCTCCAGATAAGATTTGTATCTAAAGAGTATTATACCCCCAGATTTCATAGATTAAATAGGGAACAAATGATAAAAACTAAAACAAATTTAAAAATTCACTTATTTGAGCTGCAAAAACCTTTTTGCAGCTCAACTAAGTAACTCTTTAACTTTATTTATAATTCATTATTTTCACTACTCAATTTGAAAATCAATGAGTATGTTCACATTGCTGTGAGTATTTTGTACTTCCACTTTTGATAATCAATGCGTATTCTGCTAAGATAAGTGCGTAAAATACGCCAATACGCCACTTATTTGGAGCTCTGAGTGAAAGTAAAAAGTTATATTTGGAACCAGCCACGCCTTGTTATCAGAAATTCATGTGACGCGCATCTTGTTCAGACGTGTACATGGGCGTTTCGGTGTCAAACTGCCAATAGCGTATTAGTATCGCAAATGTATTGTAATGTATTATGTGTTGTATTATAGTCTGTCTTGTTTTACAATTTGTTGTATTGTAATGTTTTGTGTTGTATTGTAATTTAATATAATATATGTTGTATTGCATTATTGTGTTGCATTGTAATATTATATTGTGTTGTATTGCATTATACTGTAATGTGTTGCTTAGAGGCTGGAGGCGAGTTGGAAGACGATCCGGGACGAGGGGCTGGCCCTGATGGACTTGGACGCCGCCGCCTTTAAGGAGGAGGATGAAAACCTCCGTGAGACGGGAGACTGGCGCCAGTTCATGCTCTACCAACAAGGTGAGACATACTTTTAACTCTGCAATACTGCCATACTCTCCGCACCATATACCCAGAACTAGGTGAGACATGGCCGCAACATTTAGCATACAATATATGTGTGTTGCTGTAAACTATGTGACAGTTCATGCTCTACCCGCATGGTGAGGCATTATCGTATCTCTGCACTACTCCCATAACGTCCGTAGCATACACCCACAACAAGGTGAGGCATAGCTGCAACATTTAGCCTCCATTAGCTTATGGCTGTAAAATAATTATGTGACAGTTCGTGTTCTACTTACAAGGTGAGGCATAGTTGAGGGCAGTAATTCTCGAAATTCTTGATTGGCGACCAGTGCAGAGTCACTGCCTGCAACTCGGTAAATGTAAATGCTTGGATTTAACGACGGCACTGGCTCCCAAGAAGGAGAGAAAGGAAGGAGGTGGATACAGAAGAAACCGTCCCAGGGGGCCTAGCTCTTATTAGAATAGTCCCCACTGATTCTTTCTGCCCAGACTCCTTCAAATCTGATACATTAAAGTCCTCATCCGAAAGGACTAGTAGAACAGGAAATACAAAGTGTCTCAGAAATACTGACGCCGTGGCCGAGATTCGAACCCGGATCGCCAGCGTGGCAGTCCGACGGTGTTACCCCTAACTAGCACGTCACCATTAAACAGATTTTCCGACCTATCATTTTCTGATATATGCCGCAAATTTCAAAATTACCATACAGTTAACCCTATATTATACGCCAGGCATACGAAGTATGTCGAGCGGTATTTAGTTTTCGTAATTTTGTCTGTCCTTCCGTTTGTCCGTCCGCCCACGTTAAAGTTTTTGGGTACCCATAATCTCTGTAACAGTAAGTCGGATTGACCTCAAACTTCATATACATCCTTATCATCATCCATATTTTCATTCCATCCCACACTCATGCGGCCTTCATGCCCAAGGTCAAGGACAAATTACATAGAAATTTGCATCCGTAAGATTTGCGTTAAAGTTTTCTGGTACCCAGTATCTCTGCAACGGTAAGTGGGATTGACTTCAAACTTCCTATACTTCCTTATCATCATCCATATTTTCGTTCCATACCACACCCATGCAGCCTTCATGTCCAAGGTCAAGTTCAAATTAATTAGAAATTTGCTTTAAAGTTTTTTAAATATTTGCGTTAAAAGTTTTTATTTGTTGGTCAAGGCGGCGGCCGGAGGTATATGTGAGCCCCTGCTCACTTTCTCTCGCTTATTCTGTTTCAGGGAGAAAAATAGAAAAGAACTGTGAGAAATGCCCGAAGACATGTGCCTTGTTTGAAAAGTTCACAGCCTCGTCCGGCTGCAAAAGGGGCCAAATAAAATACTCAATAATGCATCCTGGTGTGCACGTATGGCCCCATGTTGGGCCCACGAATTGCAGAATAAGGGCCCATTTGGGGCTGGTGGTTCCTGAGGGGCCGAGAATTCGCGTCGTAAATGACACACGGTGAGTCATGAGGAAGTTGTTCAAATTGTTTAATGTTGTTCAAACTAAAAAATGTTTGGAAACGTAAATATCCCAAAAAATATGAAAATGGTAGGATCAATTGTTTTCTACTGCCATTCATTTTCGTATGCATTTTTGAATACTTTCACTGTGTATCAAAAACTGTTTTCAAAATCTTCCGATGACTTCCATTTTTGTCCCGCCTGCTTTAGCAGAAGCGGGACATAGGCATAGCTTTTCCGGCGGCGGAGGCGGCGTCAACATTTCACGTTAAGTTTTTGCATTTAGCTCAGTTTCCAGAAAACTATAAGTCCTACGACCTCCATACTTGGTATACATCAACACTGTGGTGTAACCATCTCACACAGAGGGAGCCTATGTGACCTTCACCTACTTTTCATGGTTCATTGACCTACTTTTCACATGCATTCAACGTTAAGTTTTTGCATTTAGCTCTGTTTCTAAACTTAACGCTCGGGCTAATTCATTGTAAATTCTGTTTCCCTCAATGGAATGCTTTAATATTCCATACATGCTTCATTCTAAAGAAATCCCATGGTGCCCGCTAACCCCAAAGGTCAAGGTCACTGACTTAGAAATTTCCTGTTTGGAAAAGTTAACAGTCGGTTTAATGTATTACAACTTCTGTTTCCCTTGATGGAATGCTTAGGTATACATCAACACTGTGGTGTAACCATCTCACACAGAGGGAGCCCATGTGACCTTGACCTAGTTGTCATGGTTCATTGACCTACTTTTCACATGCATTCAACGTTAAGTTTTTGCGTTTAGCTCTTTTATTTAAACTTAACGCTCAGGTTAATTCATTATGTCTCCCCCATGAATGGGGAGACATATTGGTTTTGGCTTGGTCCGTCTGTCTGTCTGTCTGTCTGTCTGTCTGTCTGTCTGTCCGTCCGTCCGTCCGTCCGTCCGTCCGTCCGTCCGTCCGTCCGTCCGTCCCCGTCCGTCCGTCCCGTCCGCCCGTCTGTCCGTCCGTCCGTCCGTCCGTCCGTCCGCCGTCCGTCCGTCCGTCGTCCGTCCGTCCTCCGTCCGTCCGTCCGTCTACAGAAAGCCCATGGTGCCCGCTAACGCCAAAGGTCAAGGTCACTGACTTTGAAATGTTTGTGTTTGGAAAAGTTAATGCTCAGTTTATGCTTTAATATGCCATACATGCATTTGTAACGACATCCAACATCATTCTACAGAAAGCCCATGGTGCCCGCTAACCCCAAAGGTCAAGGTCACTGAATTAGAAATTTCCGTGTTTGGAAAAGTTAACGCTCAGTTTATGCTTTAATATTCCATATATGCATTTGTAACAACATCCCGCATCATTCTACAGAAAGCACATGGTGCCCCGCTAACCCTAAAGGGTCAAGGTCAACTGACTTAGAAACATGTCCGTGATTTGGAAAATTAACGCTCAGTTTGTATACTTTAATAATTATTCCATACATGCATTTGTAACAACCATCCCGCATACATTTCTACAGAAATCCCATGGGTGCCCGCTAACCCCAAAGGTCAAGGTCACTGACTTAGAAATGTACGTGTTTGGAAAAGGTAGCGCTCAGTTTATGCTTTAATATTCCATACATGCATTTGTAACAACATCCCGCATCATTCTACAGAAAGCCCATGGTGCTCACTAACCCCAAGGTTATTACAAGCTCCTTATGTACTATCAAACTGCGCCAGGCGGGACATCTTGCTCCGCGGAGCTCTTGTTAATTTTCACACTGTACCTTTGTCCACGCAAATAAATAAAGTTCTACTTGAATGATCGTAACCTGTAGCCGATTTCACCAACATTGCAAAGTATACTTTTCTAGCAATTCAGTATAATAATTCTGCATACTTTTAATCATGAAATATATGCAGTCGTTAAGTTCTATATGACATAATGCATTTCGGGAAAAATAAATGATTACTCCCTCAAAGTATACTTTGCTAGTAAAGTATACTTTGCAAGTTTGATGAAATCGGCTACTGGGCAATACGAAGAACCTATTCAAACATGACTTATTTCCCTTGGCGGCCATTTTTAAATTTCGCACTCCGTATCCTTGTCCGCCCAATAACTAGAGTTGACGGATCATAACCAAGTTTGGCACATGTTTATCATGGCAAGAGGAAGAATCCCATTTGTTTTCAGTGAGTTATCTCCCCTTGTTGACTGGCCTTGCCTCAGCGGGCGTATATTGTGACCTTCGACACTCTTGTTGTTTTTGTATAAATATTTATTCTACATATTCTAAAATGTATAATGCTGTTAACCCTTTCCCTGTTTTGCGATATTTCGACTCATCCAAATCCAAAACATCTGAAAGAATCAAATGCTGGGTCAAATGATGGTTAAATTATCTGATAGAGTAGAAAACATTGTGGGAAAAGGAGAAATTGCTTGTTACATGCAATTTCTCCTTTTCCCACAATGTTTTCAAAAGACATCTTCTGCAGAGGCGTGAAAAGTCGTCTCTATCAGGGAAAGGGTTAATTTCCAATAACCTCCGAATAACCTCCGAATGGAAGCACATAGGACTGCCGATACATTTTCATACTATTTTGATAAAGACCATGTGGTCGAAAATTTAATAAAAAGAGTGACTTGTCACTTTTGCTATTATTAAGGCTCTGACTTTTCTAATTACGAAAAAGCATATTTCTTTTTGCAGAAATGTCAAAATAATTCTAGTGCAGATCATTTTTGGCAATCCATCATACAATCACAATGAATAATCCAACCCACCAACCAGAGCTCCAGATAAGCTTTGTGTCTAAAGCGTACTATACCCCTTGATTTCAAAATCATTTTACGTATTTTACTTTTACAAATTAATTATTGATTTTATTCATTACTAAATAGGGAACAAATGATAAACAATATAAAAAATTTAAATATTCACTTATTTGAGCTGCAAAAAGCAAACACCATTTGCTTTTTGCAGCTCAACTAAGTGAATTTTGGTATAAACATATTTTATTAAATAATACTTTACATCATTTTGAAAATCATTTCGTATTTTCACATTGCCTATTGCGTATTTTGTAGTCCAATCATACTGATTGATTTGTACTGATAATCAATGCGTATTGCGCTAAAATAATTGCGTAAAATACGCCAATATGCACCTTATCTGGAGCTCTGACCAACCAATCAATCTGTTTCAGCAAATGGAAGGAAGGCGAGTTTATTGTGTTTGATGATTCCTTTGAGCACGAGGTATGGCACGATGGTGACTCATTCCGTCTAGTACTCATCGTCGATGTCTGGCACCCGGAACTGTCGGAGGAAGAACGCCAATCGTTAGCACCAATATAATTGTTCACGTCAGTCATACGGAGAGGAATTACTGTATAATGGCAGCTGGCTGAAACCTGTAAGGGTACACAGAAGGATGTTAGCTATTTATGACTGGAGAAATGGACCTTATGCGTTTTGTCACCAGTTTAGCTCCTGATCAAATAGCACACTCATGTAGCCAGATAACGATCTATATTTCTTGTTAGAAGCATGTTACATTGATGGAATGGCGACCAGTGCAGATCCTGATCAGACTGTGCAGATGCACAGGCTGATCTGGATCTACACTGGTCGTAAAACCCGTTGTAATGCTTTGGTCACAATGATCGGCCGGTATACGGAGATATGGGGTAATCGGGAGTACACCGCTGGTTTTGACCATTTTCCCGACATCGGACAACACCGGTCAAAAAATTTGTTTCACACAGTCTTCTTTACCATAAAATATCACAAGTGTTAGCCTCATAAATAAGTTTGCATTCAATATACAAATAAAATATAAATCAGGAATTCCTTGGCTCAGTTTTTATCACGACTTCATTTGAGGAAAATAATAAAACACTTGAATACCATACCTCATTACCTCATTAACAATGTCTGACGTCATCTTATTCATCTTGTTGTATTACGTAACGTCATGTGGGTGTACGCATCGTGATCACCTGTCTGTGTATTTTTAGACAGGGATTCCCGTAACATTCAACCGCGATACTATACTCAGTTTCAAAATTTGCATTAAACACATTTTTTATTTAGCTTATTTATTTTTGTTCAATTCCAACCATGGATTAAAATACTGATTGTTTAGTTGATGTAATATGTCAATTTGCGCATTTCTACGCTCTCTTGAAGCTTGAATTGTCAAACAGCTCCTTTAACCTTTCCTACGCTGTTGACGGAAATTGCCGTCTGCTGTTTTTCATTTTCGCTTTAATTCTTAACAAAAACCTGGTTTTGACAGCACATGAGAATCGTCTCCACTGGAGACGATTCTCATGTGCTGTCAAAACCATGTTTTTGTCGAGAAATATTGAAAATAAAACATTTCCAGCAGACGACAACATTTAATTCAGCAAAAGTACATGCCCGCTCAGTAGGTTCAAAATAGGATATTTTATATGTGTATAATTGTGTCACTATTCCACCAGTTCTAACAATTACAAGTGCCCGCTATACAGATATATTCATTTAGTAATGCTTATTTCACTGATAGTGATGCTCGGTGGTATCAGGTTATTTTCATATACAAATGAGGCATGATATCTTTTTAATTATTTATACTATTTCATTTGTCGCCTGAAAAAATAATATTTTCGATAGATTATAAAGTATGATCATTGCACATCAAAAAATAAATACAGAGAATAAATAGTAATGCCCGTTAACATTTTAAGGAAACACGGTTATCGCCCCTGATATCAGTGTGAAAATTTACGTCTGATATAAAATGTATAATAATGACAATCAATACGTGGGGTAATGGTGAATGAATGTTTATTTTGCCAGAAAATGTCTCAGATGATGTCTCTGATATAAAGAACAGTTTGTGTTACTGAGTGGAAATTCACCTTTAAATTATAGGTGTTCATGTTTTGATCCATTTCACACTATATATTGCTCCTACATTCACCATGTTTCTTCTATGTCTTTGTCTTATATACTCATTGCAAGCTTATTTTCTATTTTCATTTGTTCTCATCAAAAACAATGTTTCACGCCACTTTAGACCGCATTATAGGAATCACGATTTGCCTGGTTTGGCCCTCAGGTACGTTATTTATCTTTGGTGCTTGTGTTACCTGGGAGTTGAATTGGGTTATTGCCCATTATAAAAGTAGTAAGATTATTACTGATCCTACTGCTTGTGGTAGGGGGCCCAAGTGATTCTGGTGTGGCGAAGACCTGGCACCAGATCAGGATTATTCTCATTTCAGGGCTGAATATATATTTTTGTATTGTAAATATTCAGTTCTGATTTTGGGATTTTCCCCCCATTTGTACATGTACATGTACATGTTCCATTTCACACTATCTATTGCTCCTACAGTCACCATGTTTCTTGTACGTCTTTGTCTTATATACTCGTTGCAAGCTTATTTTCAATTTTCATTTGTTCTTATCAAAAACATGGTTTCACGCCACTTTAGACCGCATTCTAGGGGTTAACAATGATAAGCACAGTAGGGGTAATTTACCTCGAGTGGGCATAATTTGTGGCTGTGACTGGAGAAATGGATCTGATGGGATTTGGGACCAGTGTAGCTTCTGATTAAATAGCACACTCGTGTGGCTTGATAACAATCTATAGTGCTTGTTAGACGCGTGATGGATGTTTTCTTGATGGAATGACGAACAGTGCAGATCCTGATCAGTCTGTGCGGATGCACAGGCTGATCTGGATCGACACTGGTCGCAAAACCAATAAGCCCCATTTCTCCAGTCACAGCCACATTTGTGACTTCAGTACTCGTGTATTGCTTGTTGGCTTTCTGTCGGGGCTGGGGAATTATGCAGGGGAATTATGCAATAATATCGGTCCCTTGCCAAATATGGATGTGACTTGAGAAATGGGGCTTATCGGTTTTGCAATCAGTGTATATCCAGATCAGCCTGTGCATCCGCATGAAAATGATCATCAATGAAACCCGGCATGCTTCGAACAAGGAATATAGATCGTTATCAAGCTACAGGAGTGTGATATTTGAACAGGAGCTACACTGGTAACAAATTCCATAGCCACCATTTTCTCCAGTCATAGCCACAAATAAGGAAATTTGACAAAAGGGGTATTATTGATTGTTTTACTAATGTAACTCATGATTGAATAGCACTCTCATGTCACCTAATGTGTTTATTTCTGTTAGAGACATGCCCGATGCAATAGCAAACAGAGTAGACCCTGACTGTGCATGCTGCTCTAGAGATACAATGGTCGCTCACTCGATAAAATATGGCCATGATTTGACAGAACCACGCTTTGTGCATTTCTGAACAATGTAGATTCTCATCAGCCACCACACTCTGAAAGCAACCTGATTGTCATCAAAATTGATGTTGTCAGTGGAAGAAAGGGGCACATCAGTGTATGTTATACGATAAATTATGACTGCGGCTGGATAAACAGTATTACTGGTACTGTCGGATGCGCCGGCTGGTCAAATCTACACTGGTCGCAAGTGGGTGGAATGTGGGTGCAAGCGATGGGTAATTTAACGATCGGTGTTCATCCTTACCGGAATTCCGACTGGAGACCTGGTTTGGCCCTCACATACGTCTTTGGCATTTTGTATGTGACAGTTGAATCTGGTTATACCCCTTATGTGAGTATTACGATTATTCGTAATCTTATTTTAGGGGAAGGGGCCAAGTGACTTTGGTGTGGTATGGACCTGCCACCAGGTCAGGTTATTCTAATTTCAGGGCTGAATATATTGTTTCTCGATGTAAATATTCAGTTCTGATTTTGGAATCCCCCCCCCCCCCAATGCAGCAGGTTAAAACGGGATCGAACCCGTTTGCCCGGCCTTACATGACCATAGCTATTGATAGGCCGTTAAACACCAATAAATAAACAAACACTGGTCGCAAAGGTAGTAAGCCCTGTTTTGTCGGATTATGGCCTATATGATACATGGTACAGTAGTTTCTGCGTGTTTGTTCCAATATATGTTTCACCCAAGTTTGGCACATGTTTCCGCTACATTGCAAGAAAGCTTTCTGTGTGCTTCCCCCGTTTTCTCTTCACTGCATATGTGCAAAGTTTTCATCGGAAAAGTGTAAACGTTTCTTGCATGTCTATACATGTTCAGCGTTTCAGGATAACATATTTTGCGTATCAGTGTTCCTGCACAAAGTTGTTTTAAGGAAACGCTATGTCATAAAAATGTGTTATGTTATCAATATGTTATGTTAATGTTATCAATATGGTATCACTGTGTCGTGATACTGGTATGAATATGTCAATCAATGTGCTGGAAATCTTGTACGGCATGTGTTTATATAGATATACAGTGGAACCTTTCTAAACCAGACATCATGTGAAACTCACAAGATTTCAGTTTTAGGGATTTCCCACTAGAATGCAGGGGGCCGTTTTACTAAACTTTGTACGACTAAAATGTTTGTAAGTGCAACATTGTGATTGTCTGTAAATTTCACATTAACAATGTTTTCTTGTATTAAACAATTATTGGATTTACATTTATTGAGCATAGGCTGCATATGCAGCCTATGCTCAATAAATGTAAATCCATCAATTGAAATTTCCAGTCGATCCTAAATTTGCACTTACGAACATTTCAGTCGTACAGAGTTTAATGAAATGGGCCTCTGGAATGTGAGGTATGATCAGTAGTTAATAACAGCGGCATCCATCATAACGAAAAATTGTGCAGTGTTCGGTATATAGAGGTTGTAGTGTTGAATTGTAACTCTTGAACAACATGTTTTTGCTAGTTATCTACCTGTGTTACAGCGGGGGCATATTGTCTAGTTGATTTTGTGTGAAAATTTGTTTGTCAGTCCAAGCAGTGGCCAGGGGTATTCAGGAGTCCCTGCTCACTTGCTCTAGTTTAAGTTATCATTTTACTTGTACTATTTTTCTCTCGCCCGCGAAAGCGGAAAGCGAGACTAAGTTTTTGCTTTTCCGTAGTCGTCGTCGTCATTATTCAATGTTAAGTTTTCGTGTTACGATCATTACTTCAACACCTTATCAGCTACAGTCATCAAACTTTATGCATACCTTTACTATGATATGTAGATGAATATAGGACTATTCTCGGGGCCCCAGGGTCAAGGTCAAGGCCCAGGGTCAATGTCAAGGCGGAACAAGGCGAGACATTTCATTCCGCGGAATTCTTGTTACTTTAACATTTTTAGCTTGACTATTCGAAGAATAAGTAGAGCTTATGTTGTCACCCCGGCGTCGGCGTCGGCGTCGGCGTCGGCGTCGGCGTCGGCGTCACCGTCACGCCTTGGTTAAGGTTTTTAGTCAAACTTGTATATGGAATACTACTGGCCCTACACCCACCATACTTGCACAACTTCATCTCCTAGTGATGTACATCAATAACCCCTGATCTATATTTGACCTTGACCTACATTTCCTCTTGAATTACTTTGTTAATTCCCCTTGGTTAATGTTTTTAGTCAACCTTGGTTAAGGTTTTTAGTCAAGCTTGTACATGGAATAATATTGTGCATACAGACACCATACTTGGACAACCTTTTATCATAGCGATGTACATCAATAACCCCTGATCTATATTTGACCTTGACCTACATTTCCTCTTGAATTACTTACTTAATTCCCCTTGGTTAAGGTTTTTAGTCAACCTCGGTTAAGGTTTTTAGTCAAGCTTGTACATGGAATACTATTGTGCATACAGACACCATACTTGGACAACCTTTTCTCATAGGGATGTACATCAATAACCCCTGATCTATATTTGACCTTGACCTACATTTCCTCTTGAATTACTTAGTTAATTCCCCTAGGTTAAGGTTTTTAGTCAAGCTTGTATATGGAATACTCCTGGCCCTACACCCACCATACTTGAACAACTTCATCTCCTACTGATATACATCAACAACCCCTGAACTATATTTGACCTTGACCTACATTTAACCTTGAATTACATAGTTAATTACCCTTGGTTAAGGTTTTTAGTCAACCGTAGTTAAGGTTTTTAGTCAAGCTTGTACATGGAATACTAGTGTGCATACAGACACCATACTTGGACAACCTTTTCTCATAGGGATGTACATCAATAACCCCTAATCTATACTTGACATTGACCTACATTTCCTCTTGAATTACTTAGTTAATTCCCCTTGATTAAGGTTTTTAGTCAAGCTTGTATATGGAATATTCCTGGCCCTACACCCACCATACTTGAACAACTTCATCTCCTAGTGATGTACATCAACAACCCCTGACCTATATTTCACCTTGACCTGCATTTAACCTTGAATTACATACTTAATTCCCCTTGGTTAAGGTTTTTAGTCAACCGTAGTTAAGGTTTTTAGTCAAGCTTGTAGATGGAATACTAGTGTGCATACAGACACCATACTTGGACAACCTTTTCTCATAGGGATGTACATCAATAACCCCTGATCTATATTTGACCTTGACCTACATTTCCTCTTGAATTACTTAGTTAATTCCCCTTGGTTAACGTTTTTAGTCAAGCTTGTATATGAAATATTCCTGGCCCTACACCCACCATACTTGGACAACTTCATATCCTAGTGATGTACATCAACAACCACTGACCTATATTTGACCTTGACCTACATTTAACCTTGAATTACTTAGTTAATTCCCCTTGGTTAAGGTTTTTAGTCAAGCTTGTATATAGAATACTCCTGGCCCTACACCCACCATACTTGGAGAACTTCATCTCCTAGTGATGTACATCAACAACCCCTGACCTATATTTGACCTTGACCTACATTTAACCTTGAATTACATAGTTAATTCCCCTTGGTTAAGGTTTTTAGTCAACCTTGGTTAAGGTTTTTAGTCAAGCTTGTACATGGAATACTAGTGTGCATACAGACACCATACTTGGACAACCTTTTCTCATAGGGATGTACATCAATAACCCTGATCTATATTTGACATTGACCTACATTTCCTCTTCAATTACTTAGTTAATTCCCCTTGTTTAAGGTTTTTAGTCTAGCTTGTATATGGAATATTCCTGGCCCTACACCCACCATACTTGGACAACTTCATCTCCTAGTGATGTACATCAACAACCACTGACCTATATTTGACCTTGACCTACATTTAACTTTGAATTACTTAGTTAATTCCCCTTGGTTAAGGTTTTTAGTCAAGCTTGTACATGGAATACTATTGTGCATACTAACACCATACTTGGACAACCTTTTCTCATAGCGATGTACATGAATAACCCCTGATCTATATTTGATCTTGACCTACATTTCCTCTTGAATTACTTACTTAATTCTCCTTGGTTAAGCTTGTACATGGAATACTATTGTGCATACTAACACCATACTTGGACAACCTTTTCTCATAGCGATGTACATCAATAATCCCTGACCTATATTTGACCTTGACCTACTTTTATCCTTACTTTCTTATTTCCCCTTGGTTAAGGTTTTTAGTCAAGCTTGTATATGGAATATTCCTGGGCCTACAGCAACCATACTTGGAAAACTTCATCTCCTAGTGATGTACATCAATAACCCCTGACCTATATCTGACATTGACCTACATTTAACCTTGAATTGCTTACTTAATTTCCCTTCGTTAAGGTTTTTAGTCAACCTTGGTTAAGGTTTTTATGCAGGCCGCGGCCACATTGACCTACATTTAACCTTGAATTACTTACTTAATTTCCCTTGGTTAAGGTTTTTAGTCAACCTTGGTTAAGGTGTTTATGCACGCCGCGGCCACCTTGTTTGTCAAGCTATGTGTACATCGACAACCCCCGTAGTCGAGCTATGCTGTTCTCCTACAGCTCTTGTTTCTTTATACCCCCTGGCATACGAAGTTTGTCGAGGGGTATTATATAGTTTTCACATTGCTGTCCATCCATCCGTAACATAAACTTAATTTCTGTTTTCGCTTTATGAAATACCGTACTTGGCTGATGTCTTACGAACATCCTCATGCACCATTCTGTACAAACTGCTCCACCTATATAATGTGCTTGCCCAAGATCAAGGTCAAATAACTTAAACAATATTTGGTGGTCGGACCAGGCTGCGGCTGAGGGTATCCGTGAGCCGCTGCTAACTTGGTGTAGTTTGTTGTTATCCAGTGCTCCAGATAAGGTGCGTATTTGCGTAAATACCCAATTAAAATTGCCAAAAAACCCAATTGAAATCAGAAGTAGTGAGTATCAAAAAGCAATGCAAAAAATGTGGTATATTTATCATGCTACAGAAAACAATACCACAAATATAGCATATTTTCTTATTTTTCCATGAAAACATATTTTGGTATTTCATTAGAATTGTCTCCAAGGAGACAATTCTAATGAAATACCATGATGTGTTTTAATTTATAAGCAAAGTATTCAATGAGTGCGGTGTGCTGACGTGTAAACAGTAGTGTTCTTCTATTTCACACAATTAAAATTTTGAAATACCCAATTGCTTCAGAAATGAAGGAGTGACAATACTCAATTACTAATTCCTTATCTGGAGCCCTGGTTATCCCCTCGCTGATAGGGGATATAGCGGTAGTCCATATGTGTGTGCGTGTTTACGTACGTTAGTAACACCTTTCATTTTTCAATAACTCATGAACCACTTCACTGATTTTAATAATATTTGGCCACAATCTGTGTCTAGGATGGTGCTTTGTTTTGCATATGACCCACATCCAACAGCCCATGGTGAAGGTCACTGAGCACCTGTGTTCACCTTGTTTGTAAGGCAAACATGTTTTATCAAGGCTGCCAGCGAGGGGATTAGCTTTGTGATAACGATGCACTTGTTTCTATTTAGTATTTCTATTCTCACTGTAGTCGAACCCCTGAGTACCTACATTTTTGCATGTTTTGATAGTAAGCGAGAATCATCTCCAATGGTGGTGATTGTAATGTGCTACTAATACATGTTCCTGTTAAAATTAAACAGATGTGAAGGCGAGCATCAATGTAAAACAGTTACCGGTATAACCATTTGAACAGCATTTAATTCATTATATGTGACTGAAATGGGGCTTTATATGGGTTTTTTTCTGATCCAGATCATACAGTGCATCCGCAAATACAAATCGTTATCAGGCTACAGGTGCCCGGCTTAGAGACCAGGGGGCCGTTTCACTAAACTTTGTACGACTAAAATGTTTGTAAGTGCAAAGTTATGATAGTCTATAAATTTCACATTGACATTATTTTCTTGTAAATAATTATTGGATTTACATTTATTGAGCATAGGCTGCATATGCAGCCTATGCTCAATAAATGTAAATCCATAAATTGAAATTTACAGACGATCTTAAATGTGCACTTACAAACATTTTAGTCGTAAGTAGTTTAGTGAAACGGGCCCCTGGCATTTGATCACTGTTGTGTGCTATGCGATAGCGAACAGACATTATCACCTGTGATAAATGAATGACCAAGAAATAGTGAGGCCGTTAAGCACAATGATTGTGCACTTCTGGAAACAAGTGTGACACTTTGCATACTGTTAGTATATGTGGTACTGAATATTTTAAGATCGAGTGCCAATTGATCCGAGCTCAATATTGGCTAAAATCCAAGATGGCCGCCATAATAGTTGACCGAAAATAGCATATATAGCAATGCCCATTTAAACTTGCCAATATGACTTAAAATGATGTTATTTGCATATATATATCTAGTATGCAGTTGTCCGTGTGTGATAAAATCAAAATATAATTGATAAATTAGCATAAATTAAAAATGGCCGCCAAAAGTTATAATATTTGATGAAAAATACATGTAAAATGAGGCTAGAACACTTATGATAACTATAAATTTGCATCTATTTGCACGCATTCAATGTATGTATGCATAAACACACACTAATACAATAACTAGAGAAAGTGAGCAGGGGCTCACGTATACCCCCGGCCACCGCATTGACACTAAAAAAAACAACAAAAAAAAACAACAAAAAACATTTGGCACAAATTTCAATTTCAAAGTAATTGAAACCGATGTACGTGGTGCACCATATTCATTAATTATGGTATATAAGTGTTGTTAGTTATTTTATAGTTATTTTATCTGGCTCTTCGGTCTTCTCTGTGTTCATATTCTCTATTTGACCTTGGGCACAGGGGCCGCATAGGTGGGGCGCAGAATGAAAATATATGGATGATGACAACGAAGTATGCAAAGTATAAAGTGAATCGCACCTGTGGTTAGAGAGATATAATGACTTAAAAAACTAGGTCGCAAATGCTACGGACGGACGGACGGACGGACGGAATTATGAAAACTATAAACCCCACGGCATACTTTGTATGCCGGGGGTATGAGGATGGTGATGAATTGTCAGGTACAGCACAGCAACTCAAATTTTGATTAATGTAAAATCGGTGGTAATGATGATAATGATGACGTCTGAAATGTAACAGCGGTTGGATTCGAGATGATCTCCACTCCCATCGAGAATTTAACCCACAACACGTGCCATGGTACCGTAAACTTGTGCTGACACTCACCATACATATCAATTAAAAATGGCCGCCAAATATTATATTGTTTCGATAGAACATGTGGATATGTTATATCAAACAAGAAATATGGCCCTAGTGAACCACATATGCCCCCAACATTTCGAATACAGTGGAATAGGGTTTCAAACGCAGTGTACATATACATGTATGAGATATCACATTCTGTGATACATATGCACATCTCGATTAAAGGTCTCAGTACACATATGCTATGCAAACTAATGCATGTACGTGAATTTACAATATTCCGATATAGTGTAAAGTGTCCCGTATTTCACCAGAAACATCACTTAATTTCAACTTTTAAGTTTCATTCTTCGGTCTAGATATGGCTTTCAAACTACGCATTCAATATGTATAGGTCATACAAACTAGACTACCAGTGTGTATGTCATATACATATTAAGTGCGTATGTTCTTTATACGACAAGTACATTATTAATCCCTGGTGCACTGTCCATCACAGCCACAAAGTGCAGTACAGTGAAGTGCAGATTTCACACATTTACACCGACTGAAGCAACCTTTCTTACAGCCACAACAAACAAGTTCTTTACAACATTTTGCTGCCTCTGGAAGCATTGTCCACAGAGGCTTGTAGTTCCGCCCATCGAAAGTCCATCCCCAGTCAACTGGGTCGGGCAGTGACGGCTTCAGAATCATGCATTGTCCCCAGATATGTCCACCCTGATAAACGGCACGCCTGACATGTTGGACCAACGCTGCATGTGTTGGTGGGATACCTTCTATCGATCGACCCTTCTTCGTGAATAGATACTTCCTGGCGTCGTTCACCTGGAAATTACGGACAACAGCGATTCAAATACTAGTTACATGTTTCAATGTGTCAGCTAATAAGTCGGTGTTAAGATCTACAAACCACTGAGCACAACGATCAGACAACTACATAGCGAGCATGATGTATTCTGTTCTCGTATCGCATTCACATACTACTAGAAAATATTAGTCATAGCATGTGACACATCCACTACATAGCACCGGACAAAGCGCTATTCAACGTACACATGAACACACATACATTATACATGTACTTGAAAACGCGCAAGTGATTCCTGCTCAGTACTCCCCTTAGGATTTATTCCTCTATTTTGCATCAATGATCAACGACGCAATCAATTACATCTGCTCATTTCCTGTACTACATACAGGCATCTGTATGTATTGCATAATAAGTTGACTCAGCCATTAGTTTTCATGTATAATCGCATGCATACCTGGTCCAATCCACTGTTGCGGTCAAACAGGAGCACGACAAATCGTTCCAGGACAGCGGTGTTCGTCACGGTCATCGGGTGATGTGGACAACTGTGAGAAGACATCCGTGACATCATCATGAGACATCCATACATCCCATGCGGTCTTCTTACCACGGCCAGCAAATGCAGATACAGTGTCACATCCCGTAATGGCATGAAACATTGGTAGTGCCATTGCTTTTGTCACTCCTAACTTTGATGAATATGCATGTGCGGATAGGTAACGAAAGTTTTTGCCAGTGCCAAAGGCAATCCATAGTTCTTCAAGTGATAGACGGTGATATGATGCAATTGCCAGAACAACAACGTCAGTATCTACTGTTCTAATCATGATTCGAGTAGTGTCCTTTACTAACTGTATCCACACAATGGACGAAAATACGTGTATCAGCCTCTTCATGTTCACATGGAGACAGTTGGGCTACATCCTCCCCGTCTGGTACACGGGTGACATGCTGGCCATCAGTTGAGATTACCAGTTTTCCCGGATAATCAATTTGTGCTAACTTTTGTGCTAGGAAGGCTGAACAGTTCTACTTTTGTTCTCCTCATCTTGTAGAAACTCCGCCCATTTACGAGGTATAGGTGCGGAAGCCACAACTTTGCGTCGACACCCGACACCTCGCATTTCTCTAGTTGAAGATTTCAAACTCGGTTTTTGATAGACGTCCCACACCACATCAACTCTGTCAAACCATTTTTAAGCCATCGCGTTATATGTGGCACAAACAACTCATCAGCATACTGTTGGAAAGTCTTGGTTATCCCGGGATTCAGCATATGTACAATAGTAGCTCCGTCCATGATCATTGCTGTTACTGACGGCTCATCTGTTCCTGTTTCATTCAGTTTCTCAAAACATTGAAGAAGGTCTGACTTTGTACCCTGTCGTAATTTCTCTCCATCCGAAAGAGCTGGGGGACATGCTTGGTTCTCGTGTTCAAAGAATTCATCTAGAGAACGCCACGTGTTTGGCAACCGATATATAATCGAGAGAACAGATTACAGTCCGTTTTTGCCGATTTCAGTTTGAGTTGGGGTTTCTGATGCATTCTTGGCCGATCTTTAAACATTGGAAGCTTGTTCTGTGGTATTGGGTCACCAATTGGCTTTGATCGATGGACTAATCTCTCCGTCACGAACTCGTTGTACTTTTGTGAGCCAATCTCCTTGATATCAGTTAGAGTTTTTATCACCGATTCATTTGCAACAACCTTACTGGACAATGATATAAGTTCGCCGCCTTCATCGAGGAACGGGTTGCCAAGTTCTGTGATAGTGTTAACCATAGATTGCACATGAGTTTTAAACTTAGATTGTACAGCTGGCGTTTGTTCATTATGTCGTAACTGATCTGGGGCGATTCCGTGTTCATTTTGTTCGAATTCGTTAACAAGGCTGGCAATTTGTGGCCCTGCTGTCATCCATCGCCGAAGTGCTTGTGGGTTTTTCCATCAAACCGATGGCCACCACCATCCCCTTTCACCATCTCATTGTTTTGTTCGTGGCACTGGTCTAGTGGAATAGCTGAAAATACATGCTGTGTCTTGTGGAATGTGAATTTACCTGCTTCAAACTCTTTCGCTACTTCTGGTTGCTTGACAGACAGTTCTTGCATGTCGCGTACATGCACGGAGAGCCAACGTGAATAGTTCGGACGATCAAGGGCGAAGAACCATGGCATGAGATTCACTAGGACGTCAACGTACATTTTGAAATTGGATGTCCTTAGAGATCTTACAAACATTAAGACTGTCAGTTTCCAATTCCAGAACAATAGACCAATATTTGAATAGAGGGTATTTCTCTGACATTTGCTGACACCTGTGGCAAAACGTCATTTGGTTAGTAGGCCTACCATCTTCATTCTCTAGTCCATCAACATAGACACTGTATGCCTTGTATTGCAGGATGTACATGCATGATGCAGTAACCTCGTGGGCAATGCCGCGTGCGTTTCAGATGGGAAACGTGGAGATATGAGTCGGCTTTGCCTGAAGTGGCAACGTCAGCCAGTGTCAGTACATCAGTCCAGCCACTACCTTCCATCCATGTCCCGACTGCTTTCCATGCCGCCATTTCTACATGTAATCCGCCAAACATAGCTACCAATTTCTGTTCACCGAATAACGATGGCCATGTCCACTGTATAGTTTTAGCCAATGCGTAAAGCGGTTGATCAAATGCTATTACGGGTGTCTGCTCGGGTTTATACATTGTATAGCATTCATTATCACCGTCATTGCATGTCGTATCATTTCGATTGAGTGTGCTGCATCTTTGAATAGGGGTAATAATGCACTGGAACCTTTAATGGGAACAGTCGCGGCTGGTGGCTTGCATGATATGCCGACCATGATATGTTGTCTCTTGTTCAGGTCTACCAGTCCTAACCCTCACGACTACTTCATTTTCATGTTCAACAGTCTCTACACATGTGACTACTTCAGTTTCAAGTTCGACAGTCCCTACGCTCGTGACTAATTCATTTCCAGTTTCAAGAGTCGTTACACTCATTACTAATTCATTTTCAGGTTCAATTACACTTGTGACAACATCAGTTTCAGTTTGAACAGTCTTTACACCCATGACTACTTCATTTTCAGGTTCAACAGCCCTTACAATCATGGCTACTTCATTTTCAGGTACAACAGTCCTTACATTTATCACTGCTTCATTTTCAGGTACAACAGTCCTTACATTTATCACTGCTTCATTTTCAGGTACAACAGTAGCTAAACAATATATTGACAAAAGTTGCTATAACTACACTGTTTATGTGCTGGTTGTCGCCTTTAAATGTACAATGGACAATCGTAGTTAGTGGTGTCAGTTTAGTAGGGAGAAAATGAAACAGATTTGAGACGTGTGAATGGGCTAGACGTTTTGGACCACCATCACCAGCAGGAGTAACAACCACATAGACAAGCAGCATACACAAGCAGCATATTTAATTAAAGCATCTAATAATAAATATGTGCGTATACAATTGATTACTGCATACCTGCATATGCTATATGTAAATATAGTGTTGTCATTGGGAATAATTTGTGATACATGTCCATCTTTACGAACATGTTGCTGCGCTCGAAACATAGGTAGCACCTATTACATATTAAATAACGGAAAAACTAAATGTTCTTGTGTGACAGAATTACAAATTACACATACTTGTCAAGGATAGAGCATTCCAAGGTGAGATTGGGGGTCCAGGGGGCGGTAGCACCCTGGTCAAGTTCCAGGGGCAAACTTTTTGGCCAACTGAAAATCTATGAAGGAGGCCGCTTTGACCAATTATGTATGCTAAACCGGAAGTTTTACCATGCGTGAGTTACAGTCAGTCAGTGATATGGGCACCAAATGTGTGTGTCTCACGCGCAATGCGTGAGACTTGACAGGTATGATTACAGACTGTCTTTTGTGTTTACCATGTGGTGGTTTGTAAACAAAACTTCAGTTGTTGTTGTTGTTGTTGTTGTTGTTGTATTCCACCGCTGAATTTTCGGCGCACCCCTTCAAGTCACAAGTAAATATACATACATATGTTTCCCCATTTACAGCCAAATTATGGCGGCCATTTTGGATTTTAAGACATTTGGTGGCACTATTCAATTGGCACTCGATCTTAAAATCTTCCCCACACCATGCACCAAGTGTATGCAAAGTGTCACACTTGTTTCCAGAAGTGCACAATATTGCCGTAAAAATGAGCTTAACAGCCTCACTAAAACTCATAAATAAGCGCACATGTTTTCTTGGTGTCCCGTTTAGAGAGGTTCCACTGTACATGTATATGCTATTTGACCAGGAGCTACACTTGTCACATATAAGCCCTATTTCTCCAGTCACAGCCACATGTATGTCTGTGGATATTTGTACGTCAGATATAGTATTATGCTTTGTTGCTTTATCAGATATACAACCATATTTGTGAGGGAACTGTAGATACCAAACAGACTAAGTGGATATGTAACATGACCTGGCGCACAAACAGCATAAAATTACATATGCCTGTTGCACATGTGAATTTTATACGCAGATTTTCCCCGAGACTATATAGGAATGACACAAAAATTGCACATCTATTATTAGAAGGGTCATTTATATAGATCCTCAATAAGCATACTGACTATTTCACTACTAATATATAACAAAAATATTTTATGTTCACTTGCCGCCGTAGGTAAAAAAAAAGGACCAAATACACGTTGACATTTGCAACCGTGTGTATTCACGTGATTACCCAGTGTCACCCTGGTTGTCCACCAATGAAGTCGGAGGGATATAGTATTCAAGTTGTCCGTCAGTGCCCGTGTCAGCTAGGCTCTCCGTCAGTCCGTGCAATCGATTATTGATGGAATGACGAACAGTGCAGATCCTGATCAGCCTGTCCGGATGCACAGGCTGATCTGGATCTACACACCGGTGGAAGACTCGGACCTATGACACCAACAAAAATGCCTATTAAAAAAATCCCATTACCCCACCCACTTGGTCTCGTACAGTACCATATGCTATATCGATATAGCATATGGTACTGTACGAGACCAAGTGGGTGGGGTAATGGGATTTTTTTAATAGGCATTTTTTTTTGTGTCATAGGTCCGAGTCTTCCACCTGTGGATCTACACTGGTCGCATAACCCATAAGCCCTATTTCTTCAGTCACCACCACAAATAATGTGTTTGGTTCTTATATGTCAGTTACTGTCCATAAATCATACAAAAACATGTGGTGAATTTCTGAGATATCATGTGAGACACGGTGCATTTAAGTTAAGTTACTGTGTCCTACTCCTACTTTTCTAAAAAAGTATGCATCTAGCCAGCACTTGAGGACCAGACATAGGTGCCATGTTAATGATGCATGCCCACTCAGTAGGGACAAAATGTTTTTTATAGGAATTAAATAAGTGTATAACTGTGTCACTATTCCACCAGTTCTAAAACTTACGAGTGCCCGCTATACATATATAATATTTTTTAATTATTTATACTAATTAAATGCGTCACCTGAAAAAATAATATTTTTAGAGAGATTATAATGTATGATCATTGCACATCAAAAAATAAATACAGAGAATAAATAGTAATGTCCGTTAACATTTTAAGGAAACACGGTTATCGCCCCTGATATCATTTTGGACATTTACTCCTGATATAAACTGTATAATAATGCCAATCATAACGTGGGGTAATGGTGAGTGAATTTTGCCAGAAAATGTCATATCTACAGAATATACAAACCTATCTGTCTCCCTATAGTATCACCTACAGAGTGGGCATGTACCTTTAAGTAGTTTGAGTGGTACAAATGAACTTCAGACCGTGTTATAAATAGAGTCAGACCAGTTCCCCGTTTCGCTAAACTTTGTACGACTAAAATGCAAATTTAGGAACGTCTGGAAATTTCAATTGATGGATTTACATTTATTGAGCATAGGCTGCATATGCAGCCTATGCTCAATAAATGTAAATCCAATAATTGTTTACAAGAAAATATTGTTAATGTGAAATTTACTGACCATCATAATTTTACACTTGTGAACATTTTAGTCGTACAAAGTTTAGTGAAACGGGCCCCAGTTGTTATCCCCTCACCTAGGCAAGAGGGTATAGCGTTAGTCCATGATCATACTCCCCTCACCTAGGCAAGAGGGGTATAGCGTTAGTCCATGATCATACTCCCCTCACCTAGGCAAGAGGGTATAGCGTTAGTCCATGATCATACTCCCCTCACCTAGGCAAGAGGGTATAGCGTTAGTCCATGATCATACTCCCCTCACCTAGGCAAGAGGGGTATAGCGTTAGTCCATGATCATACGTAAGTGCGTACGTACATTTATTAACACCTTTCATTTTTCAATAACAATAGCCGATTCACCGATTGCGATAATATTTGGCAACAATGTGTGTCTAGGGATGGTGCTTTGTTTAGCATACGACCCACGTCCGACCGCCCAAGTTGAAGGTCACTGATATCTTATTTTCACCTCGTTTCTAAGACAAAAATGTTAAACAAAAATAGTTTTCTTTTGTTATCAAGGCTGCCAATGAGTGAATTAGCTTAGTGATAACAATGCCCTTGTTGCTTTTATTTTACTCATTGTAAAAATAGTTCAGGCCAATTCTTGCTTTTGTTTACTCATTGTAAAAATAGTTCAAGCCAATTCTTGCTTTTGTTTACTCATTGTAAAAATAGTTCAGGCCAATTCTTGCTTTTGTTTACTCATTGTAGAAATAGTTCAGGCCAGTTCTTGCTTTTGTTTACTCATTGTAAAAATAGTTCAGGCCAGTTCTTGCTTTTGTTTACACACTGTAAACATATTTTGGAATATATTTCAGTTTGCTATATCAGATGATATGAGGTTATACATCTTAACCCTTAGAATGCGGGAAATATAAAAGTGTCGTCTGCTGTTGTTTCATATTTTGCCTTCTTATTTTTATGAAAAATATGGTTTGGCAAATGCCTAGTATCACTTCCATTGGAAATGATTCTAAAGTGCTGCCAAGCCATAGTTTTGTTGAGAAAAATAGAAAATAAAAAAGCAAACAGCAGACGACAAAATTAAATTCAACATTGTAAGGGTTAATGATGAATCCATCCTTAGGAATTCATATTTTAACCTGTTTCATGCTGAGAATACGCCATTATGTTTGCGGAAAATCCTAAATATTTTCCTTCTATGTGCTCAGAAGTATATGCCGTGACTACCATTTGAACTGTCTAGATTCAAATGTGTGGTCACAACATATACTTTCATTGGAAATAACAAAAACGAAATATTAAAAAAATGCTTACCCGTAAAGGTGTATTCCGCATGTAATGGGTTAATGATAGCTCTTACTGGGATTTACACCTGTGGCTAAGTGATCCGGTGTAGTAATGGTGCCTGGCACCAGATCAGGACACTGTATTTCAGTGCTGAAAGGTTTTGTTGTAATTTCAGCGTTGAATGTTCACCGGCCATACCGGTTCATTATTGTCTATATATGTATATGTGGCTGTGCCTGGGGAAATGGAGCTTATGGGATGTGTGATCAGTGTAGCTCATGATCAGATAGCACAATCCTGTATCCTGATAATGATCTACATTGTTTGTTAGAAGCATTACGGGTGTTTCATTGATGGAATGGCGAACAATGCAGCTCCTGAGCAGACTGTGCGGATGTACAGACTGATCTGGATCTAGACTTGTCGCACATTCCATAAGCCCCATTGTCTCCAGTCACAGAAATATACACATGTACTCTTGAACAGTTATAAAACCCAAATCAATCAATCAGTTATATCAATATACTTGGTGCTTATACTTCTAGTCCCAATCACTGTACAGTAATAAGCCTAATAATTCGGACACAATTTATTATAGGAAACACATACGTAATGATTCTAATAGATGCCCAGGCGTTTATTAGAATCACCACTGGCTCTGAAGTCCTGGGTGGGCGTTTAACTCTTTGCATGCTGGGAAACTTGTGGGCTATAAATATTCAAAACTAGCGGACAAAATTTCATCATATTTTCTTTTATTTCTCCTTGTAAATATCATGAATATGTCTTGGAATTTCATTATAATTGAATCCTCAGGACTCAATTCTAATGAAATTCCAAGACATATTTACAGAGAGAAATAAAACATATAGTCCTAATTTGTTTGGCGGATATGTTCGCCGCTACCATGCAAAGAGTTAATAGAGGCAAGTGTTATTCAGTGAAGGGAAAATTACAAAATATACGATTTTCAATGATATTTCTACTCTCTGAACAAAACAAAAAAAACGTAACAAAAGGACGTTACTCTCAACGTCGGCCGGATTGTCCTGTCTTTCAATTTATGGACATTTTCGGCCCACTTTTGGTCATTATGGTACAGTTGGTAAACTTGTTAAAATACTGGTCATTTATTTTTCAAAACAGCGTCAATCATTAATTGTGATCAGATATACGCCTAATACCGTTTCAGACCATGGACGTTTCGGCCTGTATTAGTGCGATTATTTTTCCCTAAGACTCCGTAACCGTGTAAATTCTGATCACGTATTCCGTTCTGATTTTGGGATTTTCCCCCCAATGCAGCAAGTTAAAACGGGATTGAACCCGTTTGCCCGGCCTTACATGACCTTAGCTGTTGATAGGCTGTTAAACACCAATAAACAAACTGATCGCCCAGTATCCGTGCAAATAGCTACTGCCGATGAGGAAATTAATGTGAGCCGGAAATAGTAGAATTACTATTTTTTTTTGATTTTCAAGCAATTTGCCTTTGAAAAACTCTGATTACAAGTATGCACTGGGCGTTATGACTGGAGTTTTGCGACCAGTGTAGATCCAGATCAGCCTGTGCATCCGCACAGTCTGATCAGGATCTGCACTGTTCGCCATTTAAACACCATTAAATAAATGTACTTAACCACAAACCCACTGGCTCAATGATTCAGCCCAAGGTATTCATCAAGGAATTAGTTACTACAATCACCTAAGTTAAGGTTGGTGGTTGGTCTTGCGAACGCCAGGCGCGGATCCAGGATTTCGGGTTAGGGGGGGGGGGCGTAACTATTTTGCAATATTTGACTATATTATCGAATGAGCTAAGCTCGTTCGATAATATAGTCAATTATTGGAAAATAGTCGACCGAGCGGAGATCTGGATAGCGCTAGGGGGGTCCGGGGGCATTCCCCCCCCCCCCCCCCCACCCAGATTTTTTTTGAAATCTACATCGCATTTCCACGTTCTGACGCATTTGGAGCAAAAATATTGACACTGCCATAGTATGTTTCGACATGATTTTTGATTGAAAACGTTTACATTTTGATACAATAACACAACGACCGAAAAATGCATGGAATACATGGCACTTGGCATGAAACGTGCCTTGTTGTAAAAATCTTACCCCCCCACCCCCCCCCCCCCCCTGAATCCGCCATGAACGCGACGGTGTAAATTAACGGTAGGGGTTCCTCCTTATAGGAATCACGATTTGCCTGGTTTGGCCCTCAGGTACGTTTTTTATCTTTGGCGCTTTTGTTAGCTGGGAGTTGAATTAGGTTATTGCCCATTATAAAAGTAGTAAGCTTATTACTGATCCTGCTCCTTTTGGGAGGGGCCAAGTGATTCTGGTGTGGCGAGGACCTGGCACCAGATCAGGATTATTCTGATTTCAGGGCTGAATATATTTTTTTTTATTGTAGATAATCAGTTCTGATTTTGGGATTTTCCCCCATTTGTACATGTACAGGTAATATATGGGATTTAGTACTAAACCCATTGACCCGGCCTTAAATGACCTTAGCTGTTGATAGACCATTAAACCCCAACAAACAAACAAACCTAAGTAAAGTGACATCCATTTCAAATCATATTGTATATGTTTTATCTGAAATGTATGCCACTTGGCTGATTGTAGTAAATAACTCTTGAAACATATAGTGGTTTTGGCAAACAGTGTAGATCCAGATGAGCTTGCTCGTGACAAGCCGTCTCATCATGATCTGCACTTTTTGCAAACAATTTTCATTTTTTGAGAGCAAAAACATCCACTTTTCATAAATGAACTAGTCTGAAAATCATTTTGTGATGATTTGATTGGTCGTAAAATTAACATATCAAAATCCATTCCAGTTACTTAGGGGTGAAAGGGTTAATAAATGAACCAATTCCCGATTTGAATACCGGGAATGGGCTGAAATGTTGGAACAATTGTTCAAATATCATTTCTTGTAGTGAAAGCATTTTTTCACTATGTGTGATGATCAGATAGATGAAAGCGCTGCTTACATGCTTAATTTATTCACTAGTGTATGGTATTGTGCTGCATATTCATCACGCACCTGAACTTTCTGGCATTTGCACGGGGCGATTCTTCTCCCTGCGTAAATTCCAGAGAATTTGGGCCATTTCATCACGTTCTTGGGTGTATGTATTACACGGTGGAGTGAAGTTTTATTTATGAACCAAATGCAATTAATTTTATATTTTAATTTGGGAAATAAAGTATTAAAGATGTAGTCCACTTGTACTGTTGTTCTATCTTTTGCCTGCGAAACTTACCTTAACGGTAGGGTTCATCCTCGCCTGAATCCCGATATCCCTGGTTTGGCCATCGGGTACAGTTTTGTCTTTTTTGCTACTTGTGAGTTGAATCCGGTTTATGATGCCCTTTATAAAAGTAGTAACATTAGTACTAAGTAAATTACTCTTTTTTATATAAAGTAGTAAGATAAGAACTAATTATATTACTTTTAGGAAGTGGGGCTTAGTGGCTCTGGAGTGGTGAGGACCTGGCACCCGGTCAGGTTATTCTAGTTTCAGGGCTAAATATACATTATTTTTAGCTCACCTGAGCGAGGCTCATGTGAGCTATTGTTACCGTAATGTGTCCGTCGTCCGTCGTCGTCGTCCGTCGTCCGTCGTCGTCCGTGAACATTTACAAACGTCTTCTCCTCGGTAACTATTGGGCCTATAGTCACCAAACTTCATGGTCATGGTCCTTAGGTAGGGAGATTACAAAGTTGTTAAAATGACGTCATTACGTAATCCAAGATGGCCGCCGTCTAAAAATAGCACAAATTCTTCAAAAATCTTCTTCTCAAGAACCGCCAACCGGATTTCAACAAAACTTGGTAGGAATGATCGATGTACAGTGATCTTTCAAAGTTGTTAAAATGGTGACCCCGGGGTCAAAAATGGGCGTGGCCCGTGGAGTCAAATTGGGGTCAAATTTTATTTTTCACCGAATATGGTCATGTCATATATCAAATCGAAGGTATCAACGAGGCGATCACTCTCGTGCATTTTTTGTCGACATCGGATGGTTATGTCATCCAAGATGGCCGCCGAAGTGTCAAAAGGTCGTTCTTTTATTAGAGATTTCAATTTTTTTCTTCGCATGAACCGCTTGGCCCATGGTAGCCAAACTTAAAAGTTATGGGTGAAGCCTTTTCAGATTTGTCAAAATGGAGGTCATCGCTAAAGCAAGATGGCCGCCGTCTAAAAATAGCATAAATTCTTATAAAATCTTCTTCTCATGAACCGCCAGCCGGATTTCGACGAAACTTGGTAGGAATGATCGATGTACAATGCTCTTTCAAAGCTGTTAAAATGGTGACCCCGGGGTCAAAAATGGGCGTGGCCCGTGGGGTAAAATTTAATGTTTGACCGAATATGGTCATGTCTATATCAAATCGAAGGTATCAAAGAGGCGATCGCTTTGGTACATTTTTTGTCGAAATTGGATAGTCATGTCATCCAAGATGGCCACCGAAAGGTCAAAAGGTCGTTCTTTTATTAGAGATTTCAAAATTATTCTTCACATGAACCGCTTGGCCCATAGTGACCAAACTTCACAGTTATGGTCCATGTGTGAAGCCTTTTCAGATTTGTTAAAACGGACGTCGTCGCTAATCCAAGATGGCCGCCGTCTAAAAATAGCGCAAATTCTTAAAAATAATGAATAATTCTCCTCTGGCTCTGGTGTTCATGGAGTCAGGTGAGCGAATTAGGGCCATCATGGCCCTCTTGTTTCTGTATATATTCCGATCTGATTTTGGGATTATCCCACACCCCCTGCCACACCACAGTAGGTGAATTATGGGATTCAACCCCGTTAACCTGGCTTAAAATTACATTAGCTGTTGACAGGCCATTAAATACTAAATAAATCTATCTTTACAGATCTTGTACAGATGCCCAAATGACGTAGAATGCTTAAAAAACAAGTTTCAAGTTTGTTTCTGACAACAGACAAAAAAGGTTTGACAAGAGTGGTGGCTTACAATTATTTTTTGCCTGGGTGACATCGTAGGAAAATGGTGCAATGGTCTGAAATTCAAGATGGTTGCCAACGTTGGCCATACTGTCTGTCTAGGGATGGTGCTTTGTTTCGCATACACCCCACATCTGAAGCCTCAAGGTCACTGAGGACTTCCGTTCACCTTGTCTGTAAGGCAATAACTGCTCAAACTCTTCACGAATTTCAATAATATTTTGCCACAATGTGTGTCTATGGATGGTTCATTGTTTTACACCCCACTTCTGAACACTCAAGATCAAGGTCACTGAGGACTTGTAGTAAAATACGTTGTTCGTCCAACCAAGTGTCAGTCTGTCCTTGTTGGTTTAGGAATTTGTCCAGAGCATAAGTCGCATATCACTTGGCATTTATTCCTGATGTGTACATCATGACCAAGATGCATGTCACGTGCAGTAAAGATAACTCTGGATTTTATACTTGTAGAGTTATCTCCCTTGAAAAGATGTTCACTTTGTTGGTCCTTGTCAGATCATAAGTCAGACAACACTTGGCGTTTATTCAGAATACTTCACACATGTGTACATCATGACCACAGGTATGCCACATGTAAGAAAAATGACTCTATAATTGTATTTTGTAGTTATCTCCCTTTGACAAAATGTTCACCTTGGTTTAGGTCCTCGTCCGGAGCATAACTCATTTACCGTTTGGCATATATTCATGATACTTCACACATGTGTACATCACGACCAAGAAGCGTGTTGTATGCAAGATAGACAACTCTGGATTTGCACTTTTGGAGTTATCTCCCTTTGACAAAATGTTCACCTTGTTGGTGTAAGTTCTTGTATTGAGCATAAGTTGTATACCACTTGGCATATATTCATGACACTTTACACATGTACATCAAGACCGAGAGGCGTGCAATAATATGACTCTGAATTTTGAACTTCATCTTCACACTCTATTTAACTTGTTTATTACGTCCTTGTCCTGATGATAAGTTGGAATATTATCAAGACAAGTCACACATGTGTGCAGGTAATGTCCTCTATTATTATGGCCCACTAGTTTATGTTGATATATGCTTACATTGGGTGCACCAGTGTCCAATGGCCACATTGCTAGTAAAATTTAATTCATATTCATGTACTGTTACTTTCTTTTATGGATCACACACCGCTGGTCATGGCGTGCATGTTTGTGCCGTGTTGAAACTTGCTTGACCACTGTTGTTTTCTATTTTAATACTTCTTTAGTGTGTGAGGCTGCAGACTGTGCATTTGTGAAATTATTTCCTAGATTTCAGGAAATTGTGCTAGCCTTACTTGTTTCAGCATCATTGTAAATGGTGGCACCCATATAGCGGGTTCAACCAACGTCAACAATGCAAATTCTGGATATTAGTGACATAGTCGATGATGTCGTGTCTAGTCCACACAAGGCACATGGCTACTAAATGCGAGCACATCAGCGGGGAATATGAATGCTATATTTGGCAAAGCTTGCGTTTGCAACGCTAGTTACATTTTCAATCATTATTTTCAGGTCATACATAGGGCCATATACATTCAGAATGCCCTTTTAACAACTGTTAGTCTCACATTTCATCCACATCTGAGACACCGGGCCTTTAATATGACATTGACATGTTAACCTTCACAACTATGTTTCTCAATACCTATCACTTTTGTTTTAATTAAGTTTAATTTTGTTTAATTAAGTTTGCTGCAGTTTCTGCAATCTGCCACCGGGTGCATTCGTATGCTGACAGGCCACATTTCTTGCTGATTTTGCCTCTATCGAATGCTGTTTGCATGCAATTTCTAAAATATGCCTGATTCCATTTGCAGAGTAGTCTCATTGTGCTTTAACAAAGTTGTATGTCTATTCCTTGCTAAATTGTTCAATATAATGGTGTTTAAATATATGAATTTAGCAAAATGATCGATGTGAAAATATAATTATTGATATTTGGCGGCCATCTTGGATCCATGCAATTGGGGTAAAATTACCTAGTAGATTAACTCAAAGAGTGTGACTATAGCAATTTAAATTAAATCTAGAAAGTTGTAGAACACTATTGACATTTGGCAGCCACTATGAATTTATGCAAATGAATCATACATCCGTCGTAGAGTTACTAGCACTATTTCCCATGTCGAAAAAAAGCAACAGCATATACCATTTTAAACCACTTAAAACTGTCAACTGCAGGTAAAAATTAGAAACAATATTTGAAACCTTTTGCCATTTGGTGGCCATCTTGGATTTATGCAAATGTTGAATTGCCTCATAGAAATTCTCAAACGATTGTACATATTTAAACAAACATAGCCGTTTTAAACACTTAAATGTCAATTTGAGCGCACTGCTATGGACAATTAAGGACATTTGGAGGCCATGCTATATATCTATCTATCTATACATAATGCTTGCACGCCCCTTGCGGGTATTATGAGCATGAGAAAGTGCACGTCGGATGTTTTAGTAGAAGAAAAGGGTGACAAGTAAAAACATGTTGGTGGCTAAGAGTAAGAGGAAATAAAGTGATAGTTGGTTAGTGAAGCATGAAAAGGACAAAAGAGAGATAAAAGCAACCGGTTCTGGTCTCCTAGCAATGGGCCGGGCCAGCTGGCCGACTGCCTGTTTAAATTGAACAGGGTCGGTCATTATGGCAATATTGTGAGGCAAGGAGTTCCAGAGAACAACAGAGTGCGGAAAAAAGGAAAATTTGTAGTAATTTGCATTGGGATGAATTTGTCTGATGGAGAAAGGGTGCATATTTCTTGTCAGTCTCATGGGCTGCTGCAGGTACGACGGCAGTATGACAGCTACCTGATGGTGGTAGATTTTGTGGAACATTGCCAATCTTGAGTCAGTACGCCTGTCAGTTAATGTACGCCATCCAAGATTGGTCTGCATGCTGGTCACACTGTCGTATGTAGAATAATTATGCTTAACCCACTGAACTGCCCGTCTCTGAACCATCTCAATGGTATTTGTATTGTGTGTAGGGCGACCACACCGTAGATGCATATTCAAGCTGAGGCCGAACTAAAGTTGTATATGCAAGTTCCCTGACTTTTTCATTTTTAGTTTCAGTATGTTACGTTTTAGAAATCCCAGAGTTCTGTTTGCCGAATTGGTAATACGATTTATATGAGTGTTCCATGTTAAATTTTGAGAAATGTCAACTCCAAGATATTTAGCATCATTTACTGTTGAAAGAATTTGTCCATGAAGTATATATTTATGTTTTATCGGATTTTTGTTTCTTGTAATGTTCATGACTTAATTTGTTTTGGCATTTCAGTGGGTTAAACTCCATATCCCATTTAGTTTCCCATATGACGAGGCGATCAAGGTTGTCGTGGAGAGATTTATATGCAGATGTGTTATCAAGTGTTAGGTAAACTGCTGTATCATCGGCGGATAAACGGACTTGTGATGTAATTGTGTCTGGAAGGTCATTTATGTAGAGAACGAAAAGCAATGGGCCGAGAACAGAGCCTTGTGGGACACCGGAGGTAACAGGGACTTCAGATGAGGTTTCACCTTCTAGGACAACGGTCTGAGATCTACCAATTAGGAAAGAATGTATCCAATTTAAAGTCAAGTCTGCATCTTGGATTTTAGCTATATATGTTACCAAACCCGAAGTTGTGTATTACTCGATCAGACCGTGAAGGAGGTGATATATCAAAGGTCATCTGGGCAAATTTTGGTGATTTCTACCACAAGTGCATACTCTTTCCCCATATTGGGTCAACTATTTTACCGTGTTTCATTCTGAAGATGAGGTGTGCCAGTATTGTTAGAATTTATACACCAACAGCGGTTTTGTCTGTTCCGTGCAAACTCGCTGTGGTTTTTCTCCGGGCACTCCTATTTGCCTCCACATTAAAACCAGGCCGCCGCCCGGCTGACTCTGTGCCAGCATGTGTCGTGTGTACATAGCAATTCCCTTTTTTTTTCCTCCGTAGTCTTTGTAGAGAGATTGAGGCGAAAAATAAGCGCCTAAATTATAGACATACAACAACAACAACAACAAGGCTAGATTTCCCATAGATTTCCGGTTTACAAGGAAACGAATTTTTGCCAATGTAGTTGACATATTCTCGTTTTCACGGCGATTCCCACGATGCCTGAACAGATTGCAGTCTCGACATTTATCGCACAAACATGGGAAGATTACAAGTCGCCGCCGACATCGACGTTCGACAAGAAAATGTTACTGTGCAAGAACACTGTATCTGCAATTGAGGAAGTATGTTACCTTCAAGTTAGCCTACAGTTCTTTAGGGTATAGCGGATTTTAGGGTATAGCGGATAGGTATATACTTTTTAACACAATATTTTTTTATATTGTACATTTAAAATAAATAAAATATTACCGTTAGGAACAGTGATCCATCTCCCACACAATGACATGTTTACTTTGATATAGCAGTTTCCTTGCCGTGCGTAAAGCTTCAAGAAACACAATGACGTAACCGGAAGTTTACACCAGGTAAAGCGAAAGTAAGTTGCTCCAGAGTAATTTCACTGAAAATGTATAAACAGTTAGTTTTGAAGAAACAAACTCTGTGAATAATATGATGTATAATCATGTCCTCTATAACTGGAAAGAAGCTTGGTTCATAAATCACACCATGTCACTGAACACAGACGTCAATAATAACGCACGTGCTTCCGGCAGTAACGGATCATCCTAATTTGCGTACAAATCAGATTTGCGGGGATCGTCTCCAAATCAATATGACCTGCGAACGATATATCAAATATTTTTGTTATGCCACCGGAGACACAGTGTTCGGACCGTCCGTCGATCCGTTCGTCCGTCTGTCCGTCCGTATGTCAGTCAGTCCGTCACACGTTTTGGTTAACCAGGTCGTAACAGTTTCTCAAACTGGCCATAGCATCTACATACGTTGCTTTTATGTACATACATGTATGTAGCTTCATTCTATCTTCATGAAAGAGGGGGTGTTTCATTGTAGAGAGATCAACACCACAGGGATTGAAAATTCTAATTGACATTGACAACTACAATTTTAAAATTTGTGAATATTTATTTTAAAGGCATTAATTTTCTAAATAAAAATAATACTGGTCAGGGCCGTAGCCAGGATGAGGCAGACGAGGCAGCCGCCTTGTCTCAGATTTTGCGTATCAGAGGCCATATACTACTTTTTATGATTTTTACACTCGATCGTTTTGCGGTATGTTTGAATTTCTGTAAAAAGTTGAGGCGAACTGTCGGCGCATGCTGGGTTGTTGACTTAGTGTTTTTTTTTTCACTCGACGCCAATATACATTGTTGCTGGAAAAAATAACAATAGCACATGTGTGCCCACCTCCCCTCGACATTTTTTTTCTGGGGCGACTTTGTTTTTTTGTTTACTTCCAACCCCAATGTTGCTGGAAAAAATAACATAAGCTCATGTGTGCCCACCTCCTCTCGCCAATTTTTTTCTGGGGTGTTGACTTTGTTATTATTTCTCTTCCAGCCCGAATGTTGCTGGAAAAAATAACAAAATCACAGGTGTTCCCACCTCCCTTCGCCAATTTTTTTTCTGGGGTGTTGACTTGGTGTTTTTTTTTTCACTACGCCAATGCTGCTGGAAAAATAACAAAAGCACATGTGTGCCCACCTCCCGTCGCCAATTTTTTTCTGGGGTGTTGACTTTGTTTTATTTTCACTACGCCAATGTTGCTGGAAAAAATATGCGATTTCAGGGCATTATATTTAATGCCGTATCCGGTGGTTCATGTTCATGATCAGTTTTCTTATCAGATTTTGGCGCTAAACAAAAAATATGTGGCAAACAGTGCAGATCCTGATGAGCCAGCTCGTTACTAGCCGGCTCATCTGGATGTACACTGTTTGTCAATACCACTATACATGCATGCGAGGTTTAAAGGGTTAATATTACATGTACATTCGTGAAGTTAGTCTGATTTATTAATTACTAATTACAGGGTGATGGTGTATATTGATAGACCAGCCCGTCGGTGCCTCGCGGTTTTGCGGGGCTCCGACGGGCGGGTCCATCAATAGACACCATCACCAATTACAGTTAATATACGGTTTACCACTACCTCGGCCCAACCCTTCATAGGACTTGAATCATTGTCGGGACTCAAATATAAAACATGTGTATCAAACAGTGCAGATCCTGATGAGACGGCTCGTTAAGAGCCGGCTCATCTGGATGTACACTGTTTGCCAACACCACTATATAGGCCTGTAAGGTTAAAAGGGTTTATATTACATGTACATTTGTGATATTATAGTCTATGATTTATTAATTACTAATTACAGGGTGATGGTGTATATTGATGGACCAGCCCGTCGGTGCCTCGCGGATTGACGGAATGAGCCAATCTGATTGGTTCATTCCATCATTTTGCGTGGGTCCGACGGGCGGGTCCATCAATGGACACCATCACCAATCACAGTTAATACACTGTTTACGGCCACCACCTCGGCCCAACCCTTCACAGGATTCGAATCATTGCCGGGACTCGTAGAAAATGTGTGGCAAACAGTGCAGATCCTGATGAGACGTTTTGATCATTAAGAGCCACATCATCTGCATGTACACTGTTTGCCACTACCACTATACATGACTGAGGTTAAAAGGGTAATGTTACATGTACATTTGTGAAGTTATTCTCTATGATTTATTAATTAATAATTACAGTTAATACACGGTTTACCACCATGTATGTATTCAGTATGTGTCGCGGGAATCGGCGCACCACTCCCCCCCCCCTCCCCCCCCCCCCCCCCCCACCCCGCAATCACCCTATATTGTAATTCAGTCTCATAACGACATTTATTTGTTTTTATGCCAAATTATGGCACCACCCATCACATTGCTTCAAGAAAATATTGGGATGAAAAAAAAGTTTAAGCAGTGTAAATATTTTTTTATTTTTCAGTTACACATGTACACATTACATGGTGAAACATATTTAATCAGTGTTAATGTGATACATATGCATGTAAGCATGTTTCCTAGTCATTTACAAAACAATACATGATTTGGAATGTTTTGAGACACCCCCTCAGCAACTGTCGCACACGTATCCGATAAACACCAAAGCTATCCGTTACTGACTAATTCAGTGCGTTAGGTAAACAAGGAATTATGCGAGGAAAACATTGGAATAAACTAAAAAAATAACCCAATTTGGAAAGAAGACACTTTTTCCTGTCTATTGGTACCAGGTACTTGTCCAAAGGTTCTACTTTAAAGACGTATGCAGCAATAATCTTCTTAGCTATCCGCTAAACACTAAAGAACTGTACCTTCAACTATATTTTAAATATCGATTCTCGGTAACATTCGCCGTGCTGGTGTAATCTGACATGGACATACCTCTGGAATGAGCAAAGCAAATGATGGTTTTGGTCAATAATAAGATGCCGTGTTCCGTCAACTAACCTGTTTGTCAACCGGGATGTTTCATCAACCCAGCATTGCCAATTTACAGATATGTCAATTATGCCATAACATTAATGGGTATGAGAAGTGTCAATTAAATGAAAGTGTTGAATATTAATTAATGATTAATTAGCTACGATTAATTGTCAATTAATGAAGGTGATGGAGAGATGTACAGCATATATGTACAGTGATTAAAAATGTTCATTAAATAATGAATGTTAAAGGTCCTGGATCTCAGATCTGGATTAATGAGAGCAAAACAGATGATAACAGAGCAATCACGTATTTTTCTATACATATGGGTGACCTGAAAAAACAAGAGTAAAAATAAAAAATATTATTGAAAAAATAACTAGAGTTTGCAACCCTAGTTATGCTAAATATAGCCGTCATATTTCCCACAGATGTAGTCACATGACAAACTTGTTTTGACTAGACACTATGTCAGCGATAACATTGCGTTATCACAATGTTAAATTTGGTTATTTTTGCTTAAAGGCCCAACTGGGATATAAAAGCCACCAGATGGTGCTGGGCAGGCTTTTTGATAATTTTATGCATGCTTCACTTCAGGGACACATTTTCAGATATTTTAGAAATACCACTGAACAAATAAGTACACTATTTCACACAGACATAGATAATACAACTTTGAAAGGTTTAGAAAAATTTGGATTTAAGAAAACAAATGTAAATGTGCTTTTGAAGTAATACAATGTACTCAACTGACAACTGATTCAAACTTGCCGGGCCGAGCGTAGCTGTTACATATGTAATTCATGCATAGAGCCGAGTTCATGACCCGACATTGTAAACAATCCCACGTGTTTAGTGATAACGCTAACTGCTATAACTGCCTGTATGGTCAATATCAGACAGTGTGCCAGCCGCACAACTTTGATTTTGGACAGTAATATCAAATTAAATGTGTGGTTGGTATGCACATAACAAGGTGAATGAAACAAAACCATGGTTTAATAGACCAGCAAGAGGAATATTTCGCCTAGAACTTGATACAGTGGCTGTGAAAATGCAGTATATATATACTAATTATAAACAGCATATACTCGGGTTAGTATGCACAGTCACAAAACAGCATGTATGCGCAGTCTGATCTGGAATTTACATGACTACATGAATTCAAGTTTGCTAGCAGCCTTATTTCCTGTATCCTAACACATACCAGTATGTATGGCTATTTCAATACTGGTCTCTAATTAGCTGTCAGCATATATTATATCTGCAGCAATGCAGTCTAACTGGGACAGGGTTATCTGTAGAATGACATGACACAGTTACACATTTTTATCAAATACCGACTTATTACAAACACATTCTTATATATCAGTAATTGGATATGCCACTCCTACAAAATTAGGTACAAGGGCACCGATTGTTGGGCCTTTAACCATTCCGGTATATAGTGTTTGTAGGGATTATATACAAGTGTGGAATGCTGAAAATATATTGTAATAAAACTCTTGGAAGAGTTTCAAGTGGGTGTGTCTTATCTGCAGCAAAGTGGTAGTCTGTAGGAACCATGAATAGGTAAACGGGATTACGTCACTACTCGCGTGGTTTTGCGATAGATCTGTGACACAATAGGCCTACAACCAAGTTCAAGTTTGCATGAAATTTCCTGGAGTTGATGTTTACTACAGTCAGAATTCGGTACAGCGACACATGTTACAGCGGCATATTCGCCTCCCGGCACAATAAGCCGCCAAACCAATCGGCATGCTCTTTAATCTGCTCGATATACCAGCAAATTCGGCTTCCGGCAACGGCAGACAATTCCCGCAAACGAATACACAGTTTAAGTCTTATTTAATGTGCGTTATAAATTACCCGCGTCGCTGGCACCAGCGCTGTTATCCGGCATTACGTGCCGGAAACCGATATTCAGAAACCAGTCACTGACCATATCTAAGCAATTTCACAGCTGATTAACCCCGACCTGCTGTCATAAATCGCGGCAGTTAACAACGTGTCGGTACCGGTACCTGCTGTGATGTACTATTTTGCAAACATCAATTAAGAAAAGAAATGAACAGTTAGCAACTAAATTTACAAGTGAATAAGTAACAGAGTAAGTAAATTAATCAATTAAATTAATAGGCCAATCATCGGCAGCTCTGTATTAATGCGATGTGTGCTGGCCATTGAAAATAATTAACATTTCAAATCACTTCATTCAGTTCATTAGTAAACATCGCATAGTGAACATTCAAATGGTGCCACCACGCAAACGCCGCTACCGGTGCTGAACATTTGGATGCTTTGTGGAAAGCAATGCACACATTGGACAGTGTTGGTGTTGGCAAACAGAAACTAATTGAGAACCTCTTTACACATGTGTGAACATTGTAGTTTAAAAACAAATCCAGCAAGGGCCGATAGATTGTAAATAAAAAAATATCATAATCGTGATCTATTTAAATAATTATCGTGTAACATTGCCTCTGGGGGGAGTTCAGATTGGGATGTAAATATTTAAAGGGAAACCACTCATGTTTTTGTTTTGTATTTTTATAAATTTTAGCATGTAAATTAAAACAAACTGTTTATATTAAAATCTGTGTTTTTTTCTATATGCACATGTTTGCGAATTGCTGACAATAAAGAAACAATTTCACAGATAGTCTGATATTCACCACGCGCGTCTACGTAATTACCAATTAACAAGAGGTTCGTCTGCAACCTTGACCTTGTCAAATACCGGATTAGCTTTGAATGTTGTTTGTTTCATTGATATAAATTTGTATACATATGCATTGCTTTATCAATGTGGTGACAAATAAGTATATGTCTCGCCGATAATGACAAATTATGCTAATGTAAAATTACAGCAAATAGCGTCGCTACAATGCGTGGTTACCAATTACCGAAAGGTTCCAATGAACGGAATTATCACGACAGTCTGATAGCGAAGAGAAATTTGCCGATTCTTTATACCGGCAGATTCGTTATAACGGCAGATTCATCTCTGACGAACTATGCCGTTTTAAGGAATGACTGATTGTATATCAGAAACTGACATTAAAATGCGATAATTAGCCGACAAATGCATGTTTATGACCAGTGGCAAGTTGCATCATCGACAAATCTCAACTGTTTTTTTGGTTCATCATTTGGTTGTTTATCTTCATCTTTGCTACCATATGTGAAGATCCAGTAATATTTACTTTAAATTGGCTGTATGCTCTCTTATTTGTCCCAACTCTCTATATAACCCACATTTTCTGTCTGTAACACAGGGCGACTTACAGCCAGAATGCACAAAGGTTCTTTTTCTGTCAACTCCGTCTGCGCCAGCGGGCGCATGGAGTTTTGCATTTAAACATCAATCAAATCATTCAAATATCAGAATTTCCTTCATACTACATGTTAATGGACATTTATCTCTTCAAAACACCACGTACCTGAAAAATTAAATCTCAGAAAACATATTTATTCGCATTATATCAATACTTGTCTTAACAACATTACCATGTATTAATGACATTCTCTACTTTCATGATATTGACTTAATTACTCCTCTTTAATTTCACCGACGTCGGACTCTACGCACTATAAACCAACCAAATGTTTTGCTAACACAACAGCCTGTGATTTTATTCCTGAAATAATTATTAATTTCAGGAACTTGACACAGATAGAAGTGAATTGACAAAGTTGAAGAAGTCTGTAAGGGCGCTGTATAACTCTACAAATAGTGAGTATTTGTGTTACAGTGATGGTCGATTGTTGAAATTTGAACAACATGGCGGTTTCAGAGCTATAAATTTGGGGTTGTTTTTTTTTATTCACCCGATGTATGATGATTTCCTTTGAATTTGTTTCCATCATAGAAGTCTGAATAACACTGGAACAGTTGAGACACGCCTTGTACCTTCGGACATCTGCATAATTTCATGAAATACGTTTACAATATTTTCCATACATGGCGTCAAAAGTTGACAAAATTTTCGGAGTACATGCGGAATAATTCCGCAAGTACTCCGAAAATTTTATCAACTTCTGATTTTATTTAGGAAAAATATTGTAAATTTTGTAAACGTATTTAATGAAATTACGCAGATGTTTGAAGGTACAAAATCACATGGCATGGTTCATTCGTAGGTAATCTCTCTACGAGCGCATTGTGTTTCATTTTGATTTTGTCTTTGTATTTTTAGCTCACCTGAGCGAAGCTCATGTGAGCTATTGTTACCTCTATGTGTCCGTCGTCGTCGTCCGTGAACATTTTCAAACGTCTTCTCCTCGGTAACCATTGGGCCTATAGTCACCAAACTTCATGGTCATGGTCCTTAGGTAGGGGGATTACAAAATTGTTAAAATGACGTCATTACCTAATCCAAGATGGCCGCCGTCTAAAAATAGCACAAATTCTTCAAAAATCTTCTTCTCAAGAACCGCCAACTGGATTTCGACAAAACTTGGTAGGAAGGTGATGTACAATGCTCTTTCAAAGTTGTTAAAATGGTGACCCAGGGGTCAAAAATGGGCGTGGCCCGTGGGGTCAAATGTGGGTCAAATTTTATTTTTGACCGAATATGGTCATGTCATATATCAAATCACTCTGATCACTCTGGTGCATTTTTTGTCGAAATCAGATGGTTATATCATCCAAGATGGCCGCCAAAATGTCAAAAGGTCGTTTTTTTATTAGAGATTTCAAAATTCTTCTTCACATGAACCGCTTGGCCCATGGTAGCCAAACTTAAAAGTTATGGTCTATGGGTGAAGCGTTTCAGATTTGTTAAAATGGAGGTCATCGCTAATCCAAGATGGCCACCGTCTAAAAATAGCATAAATTCTTTAAAAATCTTCTTCTCATGAACCACTAACCGGATTTCGACGAAATTTGCTAGGAATTATCGATGTACAATGCTCCTTCAAAGTTGTTAAAATGGTGACCCCGGGGTAGAAAATGGGCATGGCCCATGGGGTCAAATTTTATTTTTGACTGAATATGGTCATGTTATATATCAAATCGAAGGTATCAACGAGGCGATCACTCTGGTGCATTAATTGTCGAAATTGGATGGTTATGTCATCCAAGATGGCCGCCGAAAGGTCAAACGGTCGTTCTTTTATCAGAGATTTCAAAAAATTTCTTCACATGAACCGCTTGGGCCCATGGTAACCAAACCTAAAAGTTATGGTCCATGGGTGAAGCCTTTTCAGATTTGTTAAAATGGAGGTCATCGCTAAAGAAAGATGGCCGCCGTCTAAAAATAGCATAAATTCCTATAAAATCTTCTTCTCATGAACCGCCAGCCTGATTTCGAGGAAAATTGGTAGGAATGATCGATGTACAATGCTCTTTCAAAGTTGTTAAAATGGTGACCCCGGGGTCAAAAATGGGCGTGGCCCGTGGGGTCAAATTTTATTTTTGACCGAATATGGTCATGTCTATATCAAATCGAAGGTATCAAAGAGGCGATCGCTCTGGTACATTTTTTGTCGAAATTGGATGGTCATGTCATCCAAGATGGCCGCCAAAAGGTCGTTCTTTTATTAGAGATTTCAAAATTCTTCTTCACACGAACTGCTTGGCCCATGGTGGCCAAACTTCACAGTTATGGTCTATGGGTGAAGTCTTTTCAGATTTGTAAAAACGGAGGTCGTCGCTAATCCAAGATGTCCGCCGTCTAAAAATAGCGCAAATTCTTAAAAATAATGAACCGCCAGCCGGATTTTCGACGAAACTTGTTAGGAATGATCGATGTAGAATCTCTTTCAAAAGTGTTAAAATGGTGATCCTGAGGTCAAAAATGGGCATGGCCCATGGGGTCAAATTTTATTTTTGACCAAATATGCTCATGTCATATATAAAATTGAAGGTATCGATGAAGTGATTGCTCTGGTACAATATTTGTTGGAATCGGATTTTTATGTCGTCCATGATGGCCGCCAAAAGATACATTTATTCAAGATTTTGAACGTCTTTTTCTCGGGAACCACATGGCTGATGCTGGCCGATGCTGGCCAAACTTCATAGTAAGTTAAGATCCTTGGGTGAATCATTTCCAGATTTGGTAAAATGAGAGTCATCGCTTAATCCAAGATGACCGCCATCTAAAAATAGCACAATTTTTTTTAAAACACATATGAACTCAATGTCACATTCTCCTCTGGTGTTCATGGAGTCAGGTGAGCGAATTAGGGCCATCATGGCCCTCTTGTTTTACATCTGCCTACTTTCAGTTTATTGCTCACTACTTTACAATGACTGATTACTGTAAGACAATAATTCCAGCACAAAAATATTTACACAATTCCCTAACATTTGATTGGCCCGTAGCAAGTCTCTGTCCAAAATTTATATCCCAGTGAACTCCCACGCCGAACTACTTTCCGTAAGGCGCAGTTAAAATAATTCTTAAGAAAACGGAAAATAAACACATTTTCTTGTTGAATTTATTTCAAATGCTGGAATTATAAGGAATGAATGGCCTTTTTGTGGAATTTATCGGGGATATAAACTTGGAAAAGTCGCGGGAATACTGGACGAGGCCTTAAAAAATTACAATTTTCGAAAAAACAAAACAAAAAAATATCTTTTTTTTTCTTTCTTTTTTTCGAAAATTGTAATTTTTTATCGCTTCGTCCAGTATTCCCGCGACTTTTCCAAGTTTATACCCCGATAAATTCCACAAAAGGGCCATTCATTCCTATAACAGTTACGCCACTAATTGATAGGTGATGAAAAATCATTTATTGAGAATACTAGGCTAGTATCTTTTGATAATAAGTTGAGGCAAGGCTAGGAAACGCGAAGGAATTCCAAGGCTTTTTATCCGGTAACGTTTTAGGCTACAGAATGAGCAATTATGACATGATTTTCATTGAAAAAACACGCGGTAACGTCATGTGACGCCATTATACCAATGAAACATCAAGTTTTCAATTTGTTGTAACACGGATATTTGTATCAGGTCAATGTATCAGTTAATACAGATCCAGATCCAGATAAGCTTTGTGTCTAAAGCGTACTATACCCCCTGATTTCAAAATAATTGCGTATTTTACTTTTACAAATGAATTGTTGATTTTCTTCATTACTAAATTGGGAACAAATGATAAAAAATATAACAAATTTAAACATTCACTTATTTTAGCTGCAAAAAGCAAACACTTACTCAACGAAGTGAATGTTCAACTTTATGACAGTATTTTCACTACTCAATTTGAAAATAAATATGTATTTTCACATTGCTGTGTGTATTTTATACTCCCACTTTTGATATTAATCAATGCGTATTCAGCTAAAATAATTGCTTAAAATACGCCAATACGCACCTTATCTGGAGCTCTGGTGTTACCTGATAAAGCATTATGACCGTGTGTTTACAGAGCATGCGCAGAATGAGGCTGATATCGCCGAGAATCTCGACAGAATGGGCCGGATCAGCTCCAACCAACAAAGCGATATCAGTAAGTTTGGCACCACCTGTAGCCGATTTCACCAACATTGCAAAGCATACTTTTCAATTTTCGGATAAATTTATTAATTTTTATTATACTGAATTTATTACATTATCACAGCCATTATGGCTGTGATAATGTAATAAATTCAGTATAATAATTCTGCATACTTGAAATCATCAAATATCAGTAAGTTTGGCACCACCAGAACTTTGATTAACTTTGATTAACCCATTCCTTTCGGAATACACCTTTACGGGTATGAAATTTATTAAATATTTTATATTTGTTATTTCTCAATAGAAGTATATGTTGTGACCACTCATTTGAACCGTCAAATGGTTGTTGCGACATATACCGTACTTCTGAGTGCATAGAAGGAAAATATTTAGGATTTTCTGCAAACATAATGGCGTATCCTCAGCATGAAAATGGTAAAGGAATAAAAGCAACGACTGTTATAATTATTGTGGTACTGCACTTGTCAATAGAATTACATCCTAATAATTCCAGCACAAACATATTTACACAATTCCCTAACATTTGATTGGCCCGTAGCATGTCTCTGTCCAAAATTGATATCCCAGTAAACTCCCACGCCGAACTACTTTCCGTAACCGTGAGGCGCAGTTAAAATAATTCTTAAGAAAACGGAAAATAAACACATTTTCTTGATGAATTTATTTAAAATGCTGGAATTATAAGGAATGAATGGCCTTTTTTGGAATTTATCGGGATATAAACTTGGAAAGTCACAGGAATACTGGACGAGGCCTTAAAAAATTACAATTTTCGAAAAAAAATTGTAATTTTTTATCGCTTCGTCCAGTATTCCCGCAAATTTTCCAAGTTTATACCCCGATAAATTCCACAAAAAGGCCATTCATTCCTATAATGCGTCTGTATTATTACGCAGGTAGATGAGGAGCCTTAGTTATTCCAAACTGCCACAGTGGGCCTGTCAGAAAGAATTATTCTATCTTGGATAGAATAATCTCTGAGATAGAATAATTCTTTCTGACAGGCCCACTGTGGCAGTTTGAAACAACTAAGGCATAAATGTGGCTGTGACTGGAGAAATGGGGCTTATCGGGTTAATGATGTAGCTCCTGATCAAATATCACACTTCTGTTGTCTGATAATGATCTATATCGCTTGTTAGAAGCATGGCGGGTGTTTCATTAATGGCGAACGGTGCAGATCCTTATCAGACTGCAGATGCACAGGCTGATCTGGATCTACATTGGTCGAAAAATGCATAAGTCCCATTTCTCCAGTCACAGCCAGATAAGATGTGATTTAATGTGATCACTTAAGTCTTTATGTGCCTAGAGGAAATAAATTGTCTCGGGGTGGGGGGGGGGTGGGGGGGGAAACAATGACTTCATTTACGTTATTAATCATCTCCAGTGAAGGCAATGTATTCAACTTTCATTTTGAAATGCCAGATTTATTTCCCTTGATCTTTGTAAATCCTATAAAGAAACATCCAAAAGAAACATACTCAAATACATGTTCAGGGATTCCGCTGGGGAAAAAAAATCGCCACTTCCCGAAAATTGTAATTTTTTATCGCCAATTGCTTATTTTTATCGCCAATTGCGAAACTGTCGATCGCCAGCGGAATCCCTGCATGTTTCTATGATCTCTTGTAGATGCTGCATTCCATGATTTCGCCAAAGTAACAAAAGATTTATCAACACTGATTGAAGATCTGGTACGTTTCTATTTATGCCCCCTATGCGATAGCTTCACATTTTTGGGGAAACACTTTAATAGCCATTTGTTTGCGTCAAAATGTTTGTACAAGTTTCTTCATCATCATATAATATTAATATTACTTGATGGATTGCTTCAATATTTGGACACGTGATACATGTAAGCATTTGGAACACACTTATGCCGCCATAAACATGACCTTGACCTTTTTGACCTTCACGTGGTTGTGGAAACACTTAGCCATTTCTTTTAGTCAACAATTTTAATCAACCTTTATCTTTTCGTGTTTTAAGAATGCACTTCGCTGACGATTTTGTGATGCTTAACTTGGTACGTGCCCATAATCATGTTACTGTCAAATGCCTCGGCAGGCGTGGCACCGCTTCCGTGGCGGAATTCTTGTTATATGTTATTTGATTTGTATGTGGATATATGTACGAGTTCCGTAGTGTGCAATATCGTTGCGCGGATTAACGAATGGCATATTTCCCAATCCAAATCAAAGAACCGTTTTATTCTTTAATGTACATCACTCACAACTTATAAGCGGCTCAAACAATGGAATGGACTATTTTACGAGGTGAAAGGTAGTTCCGGCACTGACCAATATTAACTCACGAGACGTCAATATACAACAATATTAACGGCTTGCGTTCCACTGTGTTTTAATGGGAAATGAAAGTTATGTGTATTATTATGAATGATATTGCAACATTTTGTTTTCAGTCTAAGAGTTTGCACAACAGTCTACAATACCCACTGGAGTCATTCCTGAAGGGTGACATCAAGGAGGTGAAGGGGGACCTCAGGAAACCATTCGATAAGGCGTGGCGCGATTACGAAACCAAATTGTAAGTCAGGGCTCCAGATAAGGCGCATATTTTTGTGTACTTATACATTATATGCTTATACATGTATACCGTAAAGATTCTAATAGACGTCCATGCTCTAATAGACGCCCACCCCCCACTTTTTACGTTGAAAATTACAAATCTTTTGGCCGATTTTCGCGCAATTAGTGCCTTTGATAAACGCCCAGTACTAACTGGAAACAAATCGGAGCTAATTGTCCAACTAGATTTTTTTTCTTTCCAGTATTTCGAAGGCAACTTCCTTGAAAATCGGGGGAAAAAAACATAATTGCTACTTTCACTTTTAAAAGCGGAAGAGAAATTCGACTGTTTCCGTTGTCACAGTGAATTCCTCATCGACAGTAGCTATTTGCACGGACACAGGGCGATCAGAATTTACACGGTTACGGAGACGCCATTTTCAAAGCATCTCAAACCCATCTCGTATAATATTGGTGAAATTGACATCATGTTGGAATGTTGGCCGATATTTCCTAGGAGATGAGCAAAAATAAATATGGCTTGTTCTGGACGTGGCCGTGGGCCGAAATTAATCACACTGATACAGAACGAAACGTCCATGGGCCATGGTCCGAAACGGTGACAGTCCGAAACGTCCGTAGGCATAAATCTGATCAGCATTAATGATTGACGCTTTCTTGATATATACATTACCAGTATTTTAACATTTTTACAGACTGTACCATAGTGACCAAAGTGGGCCGAAACGTCTTGGTCCAAAATGTCCATAAACTGACAGACGCAACAATCAAGTCCGCTAGACATTTGAGAGTAACGTCCCTTCGTTATGTTTTTATTCAGATACATGTAGTAGGAAATCGTATATTTTTTATCATTTTCCCTTTGCTGAATAACACTTGCCTCTATTAAACGCCCACCCAGGACTTCGGAGCCAGTGGTGATTCCGGGCGTCTATTAGAATTTTTACGGTATTTCCTGAATCCGCATCAATTTTCAAAGTGTAAGTACAAAATTCACACAGCAAATTGAAAATACTCATTGACTGTCAAAACAGGGAGTAAAAATGCTCTGAAAAAAGTTGAATTACCGGTACATGTATTTGAGCAGGGAAAAAACTCAAACAGTTTGAATAAAGTATTCATCTTATCCAATCAAAAGATATACATGTATATGCTCCCCGCATGTAGCTACCGCTTCGTCCGTCCGCCTTCCGGCATCTGCACAATCCTTGTTTCCACGATAACTAAAAAAGTCTGATTCCCATCAAACTTTGTTAACATGCTTATATTGACGATATCCCGGATCAGTTCATAAACCACATATTCCACATGACTGGTTCCAGAGTCATTTCCCTTTGATTTTTCTGATTGGCTGTGCTTGTGACCACGATAACTCGAATAGTTTAAGTCCAATTTCCACCAAATTTTGTCAACATGCTTATATTGACCATATATATTACATGACCGGTTTCAGTTTGATTTCCACCAAGCATATTGACAAAGTTTGTATATGCAAAGTTTGGTGGAAATAAGACTTTTCAGGGCCCGGTTGCTCAAAACCTCTGTTAGCTTAACAGACTGTTAAATCCTTAGCAATGCTAAGGATTGAACAGTCTGTTAAGCTAACAGAAGCTTTGAGCAACCGGGCCCTGGTTATCATGATCAACATCTCAGTCAATCAGAAAAATCAAATGGCAATAATTCTGAAAGCGGTTAAAATCCCATAGAATTGTTTTTTTCCCCAATATTTGATGGAATTTTATCCAATAAAAGATATTGGGGAGGGTTACTTTTTTGTTATTTATGAAAAAGTGCTTACATTTAAATATTATTTAAATTTAATGTGCTTAATAGCCAAAAGTGCATTGGCAGAAAAACAGACAGTAGGTGTGAAATGGTTAACATGAGCGTCCATATTGCAGCTCGAAGCTGGAGAAGGATGCAAAGAAGAAGGCAAACGATGCGGGGATGTACCGGGGGGAGTTGTCGGGCAGTGAGGTTGCCGAGGAGATGGAGAAGGAGAGGAAGATCTTCCAGCTCCAGTTCTGTATCGTGAGTACCTCTCGAATAGTAGGGATGTGCCGTAGGGGTTATGGCCCCAAACAAACACATTTACCAAAGTATTTTACCACATCAAAGTCCCAATATCCCCTATTTATGGGATATTGGGACTTTGATGTGGTAAAATACCCGAATGTTATCTATATGTTGTATTTTCCAAGTGAGCCAGAGATGGGTCGTGACAACAAGAATAATGTTACGTCACTATTGACATGATATTACATCGTATTCACTGGTTTTCCCGCGTAAACCACGTTGACATTTTAGTGCGGAATCTTATTATTTTCACATTTTGCAACATTCCAGAGGATGTGTCAGAAGAAAAAAAAATATAAAAAAATATTTTTCAGTATTACACATGTATATATATTTCTGTCGCGCCCGCTTGCGGATAGCGCGATATAGTCGGCACATTGGCCTATGTACTTACGTACGTGCGTACGGACGTGCGTCCCAGTTAAAGTTTTTGGTTATAGATTTTAGTTAAAGTTTTTCGGTATACTATCAAAGCCTCGGTGGGCGCGACATGCGGGCCGCGGCCATCTAATTTTTTAACAATCCCCATTTTTTATTGGATTCAGAAATATGATATAAATTGACAATTAAAATATACTTCCTATGCTGTTTCATCATTTTCTAAACCCAATGCCTCTAACCCTTTCATGACTCTATCACGGCGTTTGCAAACAGTGTAGATCCTGACGAGCCGGCTCGTTAACGAGCCGGCTCATCAGGATCTGCACTTTTTGCAAGTAATTTTCATATTTTTTTTGAGAAAAAAACCACACACCTTTTATAAATGAACTAGTCTGAAAATCATTTTGTGACAATTGGATTGATCGGACAGCTGACATGGCACAGTCCATTTCAGTTATTTAGGGTTGGAAGCGTTAAGAGTTGAAGACCGAAACGTACACTGTTCCTTCATGCCTGTGTTGTAGTACCTGATCAAAGTGAACGAGATGAAGACAAAGAAGGGTGTGGACCTCCTACAGTCCCTGATTGGATATTATAGGGCCGTCAAATTGTACGTACACAAATACACCTATATGTCACTGTGACTGGAGAAATAGGGCATATTTGGTTTGTGACCACTGACCAGTGTAGCTTCTGATCAGTAGCCTATTTCACCAACATTGCAAAGTATACTTTCCTAGCAAAGTATACTTAGAGGGAGAAATTTTCAATTTAAGGATAAATTTATTAATTTTTAGCCAGGTTTTTTGAAAAAAAATCCAGGCTATTGGATTGGAGAAAGCCGGGCGGGCGGGTGGCGGGCGGGCGGCGTCCACAATCGATGTTAAGTTTTCGTGTTTGAGTCCATTTCTTTGTTACTGTACCACCTAGGGAAACCCCCCACAAAACTTTCACAGCTTCATAATCAAGGGGTGCCCACCACATATCACTATCCAACATGTTACTTTTTTAGCCATGTTTTTCGAAAAAAAATCCAGGCTATTGGATTGGCGAAAGCCGGGGTGTGCGGGCGGGGGCGGGCGGCGTGGGTGGGCGGCGTCCACATTCAATGTTAAGTTTTCGTGTTTTGAGTCCATTCTTTGTTACTGTACCACCTAGGACACCAAACTTTTCACAGCTTCATAATCAAGGGGTGCCCACCATATATTACTATCCAACATGTTACTTTTTTTTGAACTTGACCCATTTTTTCCGCGCAGTCGACTTAGCCATTTTGAATGTTAAGTTTTTGCGTTTACAATGTTAAGTTTTTGTGTTTAAGTCCATTTCTTGGTACTGTAAACACCAGACCACCAAACTTTCACAGCTTCATAACCAAGGGATGCCTACCACATAAAACTATCCAACATGTGACCATTTTTTTTACCTTCACCTATTATTTCTACGTAATTCACTTAGCCATTTTCAACGTTAACTTTTTAACGTACGTCTGGTTAAAGTTTTTTGGTTAAAAGTTTTTCGTTATACTATATCTCTGCAACTGCTTCGCTCATTACCTTGAAACTTCACATCATCCATATTTTCATTCGAACCCCCAACCGTGTGGCCCCTGTGCCCAATGTCAAGGTCAAATTACTTTGAATTTTTTTGTTAAAGTTTTTTCATGTACTATATCTCTGCAACTGCTTCACCCATTACCTTGATACTTCACATGGGTGTTTATCATCATTGTCGCACCCGCTTGCGGAAAGCGCGATATCGTCGGCATTTTGGCATACGTCCGTCCATCCGTCCGTCCGTACGTCTGTGTGTCCGGTTAAAGTTTTTTCGTTAAAGTTTTTCCATCTACTATATCTATTTTTTTTAGTGTCCATGCCTCGCCCCAAGGCACGACATGCAGGCCACAGCCATCTAGTCTACAAAAAGTGGGAATAATTATGTTATCCAAGTGTCTATGCTTGGAAAAAACCTGGCCTTCGTGGCTTTGCCTCGTTTCTTGTTATTATACTGAATGTATTACATTATCACAGCCAAAATGGCTGTGATAATGTAATAATTTCAGTATAATAATTCTGCATACTTTTAATCCATCACATATATGCAGTCGTTAGTTCTGTATGAAATAATGCATTTCCGGAATAATAAATGATTACTCCCTCAAAGTATACTTTGCTAGAAAAGTATACTTTGCAATGTTGGTGAAATCGGCTACTGATATCACACTCCTGTAGCCTGATAATGATCTATGGATAGGATTTCGCATTTGCTATGAAAATTTGTAACGTTTCGACGTCATTATTTTATGGAAAAGATCGTAAATTTTGTAAATATTTTTCATGAGTTATCGGACTTGTTCTTAATAGGTATAAAACCACCTGCGTGTCTCAAATATTCCACTTTATTGTATACCTGCCCATGAAATGCATAGCTATATGATGTAAATAAAACTTGTATATTCTCATCGGTGAAAATAAACAACTTCCGGTCACATATCATTATAGCCCCACAAACAAAGTTTGAGGGGGTATATAGTAGTCGGTCGGTCTGTCTGTTGGAAATTCCCTTCCGCTCTATATCTTCTACACCCATGCTTGGATTATCAAATGGCTTGGCACAAATGTTTCTCATGATGAGAAGGTGTGTCGCGATCAATAACCACGCACCTACATCCAAGGTCAAGGTCACAGTTGAAGGTCAGTCAAACCTATTGAGATTCCCTTCCGCTCTATATCTTCTACACCGATGCATGGATTATCAAATGGCTTGGCACAAATGTTTCTCAGGATGAGAAGTTGTGTCGCGATCAATAACCACGCACCTATGTCCAAGGTCAAGGTCACAGTTGAAGGTCAAAGGTCAAACCTATTGCAGGCGGCAGACAGATAAACTGCATAGTTTGTGTACACAACTCCTCTGAAACCGTTCAGTGGATTGATCTGAAACTATACACACTTTTTATGCCGAACAAATATTTTTTTTACAAAAATATTATCCTTATCATAATTTTTATCAGCCATTTTTTCTATTTTTAGCCAGGTTTTTTGAAAAAAAATCCAGGCTATTGGATTGGCGAAAGCCGGGCGGGCGGGCGGGCGCGGCGGCGGCGGGCGGGCGGCGGGCGGCGGGCGGGGGCGGGTCCACAATCAATGTTAAGTTTTCGTGTTTGAGTCCATTTCTTTGTTACTGTACCACCTAGGACCACCAAACTTTCACAGCTTCATAATCAAGGGGTGCCCACCACGTATCACTATCCAACATGTTACTTTTTTTTGAACTTCACCCATTTTTTCCGTGTAGTCGACTTAGCCATTTTCAATGTTAACTTTTCGCGTTTACAATGTTAAGTTTTCGTGTTTAAGTCCATTTCTTTGGTACTGTACCACCTAGGACCACCAAACTTTCACAGCTTCATAACCAAGGGGTGCCTACCACTTTTTTTGTTAAAGTTTTTTCGTGTACTATATCTCTGCAACTGCTTCACCCAATACCTTGTTACTTCACATGGGTGTTTATCATCATTGTCGCACCTGCTTGCGGAAGCGCGATCCTGTGCCCAATGTCAAGGTCAAATTACTTTGAATTTTTTTTTTAAAGTTTTTTCGTGTACTATATCTCTGCAACTGCTTCACCCAATACCTTGTTACTTCACATGGGTGTTTATCATCATTGTCGCACCTGCTTGCGGAAAGCGCGATCCTGTGCCCAATGTCAAGGTCAAATTACTTTGAATTTTTTTGTTAATGTTTTTTCGTGTACTATATCTCTGCAACTGCTTCACCCAATACCTTGATACTTCACATGGGTGTTTATCATCATTGTCACACCTGCTTGCGGAAAGCGCGATATCGTCGGCATTTTGGCATACGTCCGTCCGTTCGTTCGTGTGTCCGGTTAAAGTTTTTTGGTTAAAGTTTTTCCATCTACTATATCTATTTTTTTAGTGTCCATGCCTCGCCCCAAGGCGCGACATGCAGGCCACGGCCATCTAGTCTACAAAAAGTGGGTATAATTATGTTATCCAAGTGTCTATGCTTGGAAAAAACCTGGCATTCGTGGCTTTGCCTCGTTTCTTGTTATTAAATTGATTCATTGCGTTCTTGACAAACTCGGCACAGAGTTTTTAATCAAAATCATATTAATCCATTACTCTTGTAAGATCCTCTATAACTGATGAATGAATTTTCAAATGTTTTCAGATTATCTTATTTTCATTGACCACGTACGCAGATAAAAGGTCAATGTCACACATCTCTCAGGCCAGCATTAAATAATGATCATGAAATTTTTATTCAAACCTATAAAACTCTTCTAATGTTAAGCTATTTGTAAGTCCAACTCTTTGTGGGGGTATTACCGGTATCATCACTCCTGTGATAGTTCTAGTTAGTTCTGGTTTCTATCTATTCATATGCGCACCTGCCAAAACTGCAATGTCACGGTGAAACATTACTACTTCCGATATCTATATTCATATTTGCACCTGCGAAGCTGGCATAGGCTGCAATACCAATACAGTCTAAATAGCTGACTAATTTTCTTGGTGGGGTAGAAAATAAATACAATATTCATATTGTGTGCAAAGAAGATGTAGTGTGTAATATCCATATTCACTCGTGAAATATGGACATTTCACACCACTCGATGAACATATAATTATGTCGTATACGTTGCAAAACTATGAATATCTTTCCCTTCAGATTCTTTGACCAAGGTCAGAGTACGATAGAGAAGCAACAGCCCCTGATTGATAACCTCGGTCAGCAGCTCAAGGACATTAAGGATGTGCAGAGCCAGGAGCGGGTCAAGCTGACGGAACTGCAGACCGCGCTGAAGAACTCCATGTCCGGGTACAAGGAGGTAATGGCCACACTTGATTGTAGCACCCACACACTTCATTTCATCTTCACTTTTGTTTTTGTCTCGCCCGCGATAGTGGAAAGTGAGACTAAGAGTATCCATCATAGGCACTGGTGTGTGACAAGGATATTCCATCTGAGTGTCAGAATATGTTGTCAGAAACGAGGCTTTGCCGAGTTTCTGGTGACATACTCTGATCACGAGGAAGGAAATCTCGCATGGGCTTGACTATTAGGATATCCCTTGTGTAGGGGCACCTGGTGGGAGAGAAATAGCAATCACAATAAACTTGGAAAAGTCGCGGGAATACTGGACGAAGGCCGGAAGGCCTCGTCCAGTATTCCCGCGACTTTTCCAAGTTTATAATTCCAGTGCATGTGTCCAAATATTGAATATCTCCTGAGCTGTTAATCGGATCATTACCAAACTTCGTCAATAGCTTCCTCACATTGATGCCTATCCACCCAGTATCATCCACTTTATATACTTGTTTGTCACCGTCCATATTTTCATTATATAAACCGCCCATGTGTCCCCTGTGCTGAAGGTCAAGGTCAAATGACTTAAAAATGTGCAGTAAAGTTTTTGAGAGGTATGTCGTCCATCAGTATTACTGATTTCTTCCATTTTATTGGTCTAAACTGCAGACTGCGCAATCAAGTCTGTCCATTACCTTCTTGATTCTGGCCATGCAGTCGGCAAGCCCAGAATCAAGGAGGTAATGGACAGACTTGATTGTACAGTGGAGCCTCTCAAAGCAGCTCACTGTGGCTGGTACTGGGTGGTACCTAGGGTGTCCAGTTTGGTGAGGTTACACTATTATTTGTTGACATATACCGGGGGCCCGTTTTACTAAACTTTGTACGACTAAACTGTTCGTAAGTGCAAATTTAGAATCGTCTGGAAATTTCAGTTGATGCAGCAAATTTCAGCACATGCAGCCTATGCGCAACAAATGTAAATCCAATAATTGGTTATAAGAAAACATTGTTAATGTGAAATTTACTGACTATCATAATTTTGCACTTACAAACATTTTAGTCGTACGAAGTTTAGTGAAACTGTCCCCAGAACTTGTGAATCATATGGATACACATTTCAGTGGCACCCATCAAAATTAAATCCATTGAGGTTCATGGGTGTCTGTTTTAGAGGGGTACTGTAGTACCCTAAATTGCAGTGGGTGGTTGGTCGGGTGAAAGTGAAGGCGTACATTAATGGTAGGGGTTCCTCCTCATAGGAATCACGATTTGCCTGGTTTGGCCCTCAGGTACGTTTTTATCTTTGGCTCATTTGTTACCTGGGAGTTGAATTGGGTTATTGCCCATTATAAAAGTAGTAAGATTAGTACTGATCCTACTGCTTTTGGGAGGGGGCCAAGTGATTCTGGTGTGGCGAGGATTATTCTGATTTCAGGACTGAATATATATCTTTTTATTGTAAATATTCAGTTCTGATTTTGGGATTTTCCCCCCATTTGTACATGTACTTGTACAGGTAATATATGGGATTTAGTACTAAACCCATTGACACGGCCTTAAATGACCTTAGCTGTTGATAGGCCGTTAAACCCCAACAAACAAACCCTAAATTGGGTCAGTAGCTGTTAGTGCCATTTAGTGTTTACACTTTTAGTGTCAACACTTTTCTACAGTGTTCCGTAAAGCCCATATTAATATTGCGACCAGGGCCCGGTTGCTCAAAGCTTCTGTTAGCTTAACAGACTGTTAAATCCTTAGCAATGCTAAGGATTTAACAGTCTGTTAAGCTAACAGAAGCTTTGAGCAACCGGGCCCTGGTTGATACACTGACTCTTAGTATGATACCATGATGGCGATACCATAATGGCGATAGCATGATAGCGGTAGCATGATATCGTGACAGTACGATGATGATAGAATGATTCTACGATGACGATATCATGATAGCACGATGACAATACTACAATATAATATTGTCGTATCGTATTATTGCGTTGTCGTTCTACTGTACTATTGTCATTGTGGCATCATTTTTTCGACATAGTATTATCATGATTGTGCTGTCATGGTATTGACCCGATTGTGAAATAATGATGGCCTTAATTTGAACACCATACTATGGAACATGGTACTATGGAACACCACCATACTATGGAACACTGAACTCTGGAACACCGTTCTTTTCACATGTTTCTGTGTGACACAATGATGAGCCTTGGTGATTGTATACCTTCTAAATGTACCTGTATGGAGTATTTGATTGATTGGCTACGCCTGCCTAAGTCCCACCAATCGAATGGCTTAGAACATACTGGAGGTGTGTTTCCCCACAGTGAAATGGCTATTAAATATATTCTACATGTCTCTCTTAGCATGCACACTTCCGCTGGTCAGGAGGTTTATGGGTAATATATGTGTTGTTGCCATCGTGATGTGTTTATATTGTCAACAGTTTTAACCCTTACAATGCTGAATTAATTTTAGTCGTCTGCTGTTTATTTTATTTTTGCCATTTTTCGCATGAAAAGCATGTTTTGACAACACTTTAGAATCATTTCCAATGGAAATGATTCTAAAGTGTGGTCAAAATATGTTTCTTTTGAGAATTAAGACAAAATATAACGCAACAGCAGACAACAATTTTTGTTTCTCGCATTCTAAGGGTTATTACATGAATGTGCCCCAAAAAAATTGGATCTGTCTCGGCTTTGGCATATTTGACAGCTTGTTTTCCCCCACCAATCGTTGCTTATGTTGACCATTGGAAACAAATGGCATGTTCCAAGCTGTGTCCTGATATGTGGCGGCCATGACTAGAGAAATAGGGGTTATGTTATTTGTGGCCCATTTAGCTCCTTGGGCCCGTTTCACTAAACTTCTTGCGACAAAAATGTTCGTACAAAGATTTCTATGATTTTGCTTCCCCCATTAACGTCTTTCTCTAATGCTATCATTTTGTACCTATAGGTTCACGTCATTAAATGATAATTCCAGCACAAAAATATTTACACAATTCCCTAACATTTGATTGGTCCGTAGCAAGTCTCTGTCCAGAATTTATATCCCAGTAAACTCCATGCCGAACTACTTTCCATAACCGTCAGGCGCAGTTAAAATAATTCTTAAGAAAACGGAAAATAAACACATTTTCTTGATGAATTTATTTCAAATGCTGGAATTATAAGGAATGAATGGCCTTTTTGTGGAATTTATCGGGGATATAAACTTGGAAAAGTCGCGGGAATACTGGACGAGGTCTTCGTCCAGTATTCCCGCGACTTTTCCAAGTTTATACCCCGATAAATTCCACAAAAAGGCCATTCATTCCTATATAGGACATCCACAAAAGATTTTCCACAATCTGTTGTCATAACAAATGTTATTGTGAATTTCAATTTTGCACTTACAAACTTCTTAATCGTACGAAGTTTAGTGAAACGGGCCTCCAAACTGTTATTGCAGTCTGTCACAGGATCTATAGAGTAAAACTTGCTTTTAGCAAATATGAATTTTAGTTTGATATATCAGAGATTCTTTATATGGATAGAACCATTTTGTTATCAAATTTGCTAAAAAATCGCATCAAATGATTTATACAGGGATCCTCTAGATTATCGGACAAAAATGGCAGTTTTTTTATGATATTTTTCTTAAAATAGCAGCTACGGGCATAACATTTTCACAGAACAATCGTCGGTTCTTGCTTACTCAACGCATGCAAACTATTGAGCAAACTGTGCCATCTTTCTCACTTAAAATTGGGTCAGATCATCAGTCGTAAGATTGCCCCAAAATTAACATCGACAATCAATTATCCGGACAAATGTATAACCGTCTTATAACTTGTATTCTCACTTTAAAATCATAATTTTATCGCCTGAAAACCAATATCAACAGCATTGTGAAGTTTTGCAGAAAAAACAATCACCATTCGCTTCTTGAAAAACATCGTATTTATAGAATTTATTGTATTTATAGAACAACTCTGCAATGACGTAATGGGTGCACTTGATTGACCTCGTCATAATTTGGTAAAAAAATCCACGGTAATTAGGCCCATAAAGGAAATTCTGATCGTTTCCTTCACTGGTGTTTTCGCACCTGTCGATTTTACCCACAAATTAATATGGGTGCGAAATAGTGTGTTAATGGCTTGGGTCCGAAATGGCTTGGGGGGCGATTTGGCCTTGAAACATTTATTATTTGTTTTTGGATAAGTAGCTCTTCATTCTTTTTCTATCATGATACATTTTCGCATTCCTTCCTATCTGCTCTGTATTGTACATTGTGTATTAAAGTCTGAAAATGATATTGGAGGAATGCATCGTATCGTCTGCATACTTCACACAACAGAGTATTGAAAAACTCTATAGGGGCCTCAAATTATGCGCATGCGCAGTGTTAGATACAAGCCCCCGCGCGACTTTTGACGTTGTAAACAACTTTTGAACATAGTTTTCAGCAAATTTTACTAAAATGTTTACCTTGGCAATATATTATTCACACTGGCATGGAAACAGCAAGCACATGAGTGATTCAGATGTGTTTGTTGCAAAATCGGATCAAATGAATGCGTTTAATTAACAGCTATTTTCATTTGTCCGATAAATTGATTGTCCGGATAATTGGTATGACCCCTGTATACATGTACATGTATGTACAAGATACAATTGGGTATTTCAACATTTTAATTGGGTAAAATATAATCACACTACTGTTTACACATTAACAGACAGCAATTATTGAATAGTTTGCTTCAAAATGGAAACATGTCTTGGAATTTCATTAGAATTGTCTCCTTGGATGTGTTTTCATGGAAAATAAGAAAAATATGCTATATTTGTGGTCTGTTTATTGTTTTCTGCAGCATGATAAAGGCATGACATAATTGTTATTGCTTTATGATACTCGCTACTTCTGATTTCAATTGGGTTTTTGGCATTTCCTCTATAAATCCATATAATCCGAAAATGATTTAAGATAACCAAGAATCAAAAATGATTATTTATAAACATTGTTATTTTTGTTTATATTTTGCACCTGGGGACGGAAAAATCTCTTTGTACTAACCAATTAGTCGCACTAAACGGGTTCGTTCTATGCATATTATTTTGATAGTAATTAAGAATAGATTGGTCATGAATTTGCATACACTGTACTAAAAGAGAATTTGCACAAAGCAAGTTCTCACTAAATGAGTTTGACTGTACTGTTTGTTAGAAGTGTGAAATGTTTATAGCTGACTGAATGGTGAACAGTGCCGACCCTGATCAAACTGCAGGGGGCTGTTTCACTAAACTAAAATTATCATAGTCTGTAAATTTCACATTAGCAATGTTTTCTTATTATTGGATTTACATGCTCAATAAATGTCAATCAATCAATTGAAATTTCCAGATGATTCTAAATGTGCACTTATGAACATTGTAGTCGTACAAAGTTTAGTGAAACGGGCCCCTGATCCGCAGGCCAATCTGGGTATTACTGATCACAAAGACCTATTTCTCTAGTCAGACAGATGACAAAACTTATCTTATTGTTGTATTTCTGATGGCAGATTGGAAGCATTTGAACACAGTAGCCTATTGTGAAGAAATACTTGAAATACATTTTTGTCGAGCCCGTTTGCAGAAAGCGAGACATAGTGATCACAATGATGTCCGTGTGTCCGTCCGTCCGTCCGTCCGTCCGTCGTCAATGCGTCCTTCCGGGCACACATTAGGGTACTTATGTGGCTAGCCCCACAGGGTTATGGACTTAGTAAAGGATAGGGTTGGTTACAATTAGCCACCTAAAAAATCCTTTTATGTGGCTAAAAATCGTTTTATGTGGCTAATATTTAACATGTGATAAGCCACATAAGTATAGTACTGTAAGAACGTCCGTCCATCCGTCCGCCGTCCGTCCGAAATCTGTGTTAAAGTTTTTAAATACCTTATATCTCTGCAGTCCTAAGTCACATTGACTTGAAACTACATATGCTTATTAGTCATCATCCATATATTCATTCTGTGTCCCACTCATGCGGCCCCTGTGCCGAAAGTCAAGGTTAAATGACTTAGAAGTTTGCGTTAAAGTTTCTGTCAAAATTTGCGTTATAGTTTTCCCATACCTACTATCTCTGTAACCGTAAGTCAGATTTGCTTGAAACTTTGTATGCATCATCCATATATTCATTTTGTGTCCCACTCATGCGGCCCCTGTGCCCCAAGGTCAAGGCCAAATGACTTAGAAGTTTACGTTATTATAAAATTTGTATTAAAGTTTTTACATACCTTACGTCTCCACAACACTTATTCCGATTTACTTCCAACATCCAATACTTCTTATTCATCATCCATATTTTCATTCTATAACCTGCCCATGTGGTTCACATGCCCAAGGTCAAGGTCAAATCGCTTTGAAATGTGTGTTAAAGTTTTTACATACCTTATATCTCCACAACACTTACTCCGATTTACTTCAAACTTCAAATAATTCTTTATTATCATCCATATTTTCATTCTATAGCCCACCCATGCGGCCCACATGCCCATTATCAAGGTCAAATGACTTTAAAGTTTGCGTTAAAGCTTTTACATACCTTATATCTCCACAACCCTTAATTCAAACTTCAAATAAATAGACTCTGAGACCTCAAAATGCCTCGGCGGGCTTGACATACGGGCCGCGGCCATCTGGTTTGTCTTTCAATTTTCTTTGAGCGACATTTTCCATATTGTTATTTGGCATCATGTGACGGATTTTGACACAGAACATCATAAACTGAATGTACATGAGTATTGGTGTAAATGTACATTCAGTTTATGATGTTCTGTGTCAAAATCCGTGACATGATGCCAAATAACAATATGAAAAATAAACTGAATGTACGTGAGTATTGGTGTAAACTTTTGTCGGAATCTGTGAAAAATAGGAATGAACCCTTTCACCTCTTAGCTAACTCGAATGGATTTTGATATGCTAATTTTGCAACCAATCCAATCGTCACAAAATGATTTTCAGACTATACTTGTTCATTTATGAAATGGTTTTTTTTTTGGTTCTCAAAAAATATGAACAAAATTACAGAGCCTGATGAGACGGCTCGTCACGAAACCGGCTCATCTGGATTTACACTTTTTGCCAATACCGCTATAGTGGCTTGTAGTGTTGGTATAAACATATTTTATTAAATAATAATTACATCATTTTCGGTATACAAGCAGTGTAAAAAGGTTAAAAGGTAGTGTTGAAAGGGAGAATTTATGGAGAATTTATCGGGTATTTAAAGTATTAAAGTATTGTTGGAGTTTTAAAAGTTTATACCAAGATAATGTCTCCAATGTTGTTTATTATCTCCTCACTGATAGGCAAGAGGGATATAGTGTTAGTACATGTACATATGTACGTACATACGTATGTGCGTACATACTTTAGTAACACCTTTCATTTTTCAATAACTTATGAACTCTTCATTGATTTTGATAATATTTAGCCACAATATGTGTGCTTTGTTTTACTTACTTTTTTTTTTTTTAAATATGAAAATTACTTCCAAAAAGTGTAGATCCTGATGAGACAGCTCGTCACGAGCCGTCTCATCTGGATTTACACTTTTTGCCAATACCACTATAGTGGCTTGTAGTGTTGAAAGGGTTAGCCGATTTCACCAATATTGCATGTACGTACGTGCATACGTATGTGTGTATATACTTTAGTAACACCTTTCATTTTTCAATAAATTATGAATTCTTCATTGATTTTGATAATATTTAGCCACAATATGTGTGCTTTGTTTTACTTATCACCCATCTCCGACTGCCCAAGGTCAAGGTCACTGAGGACTCGTGCTCACCTTGTTTGTAAGGCAATTTTTTTTTTTATGTTTTATTGTCAAGGCTGCCAGCGAGCAGATTAGCTTAATGATAACAATGCCCTTGTTGCTATAGTAACACGATTACACTGTACGATTGCAGCCGAGCTTTTTAGTTTGGATGTTGATGCAAGATTGTGCTGTATATTTAATGAGCTTGGCCATTGGGCAGTAGTCAGTTGTGTGTCCCATGCTCGGATATTGTAGCCGGGTTGCACTGTATTCTGCTATATCAAGTTTTCATTGCAAGGACGTTGTCAGGGGAGGTTCGAACCCCCTTTTTGGAGCCAACAGGATTTTATTTTATGGTGAGATGAGGTCCAATTTTCAGTGCATGAATTCAAATGCCCTACTGACAAAACGCAAGTTAAGCACTGCCAAACGTAAGATGCCAATTTTCAGAAACATGCTTCTTTAATAAATTCACCCAAGACTCTTCAAGCCTAGCAACCGATCTCTGTAAGTGGTCCAGGGGTTGGTTAGAAATCAAAAACAGGTTTTGTTTTTTTTCTCAAAAAATATGAAAATTACTCGTCACGAGCCGTCTCATCTGGATTTACACTTTTTGCCAATACCACTATAGTGGCTTGTAGTGTTGAAAGGGTTAGCCGATTTCACCAATATTGCTAAGCATACTTTAGCTAAGTTTACTTTCAGGGAGTAATCATTTATTTTCCCGAAATGTATTATTTCATATAGAACTAACGACTGCATATATTTGATGATTAAAAGTATTCAGAATTATTATACTGCATTTATTACATTCATTATTACAGCCAAAATGGCTGTGATAATGTAATAAATTCAGTATAATAATTTGCTCAGAAAATTAAATAAAAATTTATAATTTTATCCTTAGATTTCTCCCTCAAAGTGTACTTAGCAAGATAAGTACACTTTGCAATTTTGATGAAATCAGCTACATGGGTCACCCTGGACCACTTGATTAAAAGAGAATTACTATACTAAATTTATTAAATTATCACAGGCAAAATGTCTGTGATAATGTAATAAATTCAATATAATAAAAATTAATAAATGTATCCTTTAATTGAAAATTTCTCCCTCAAAGTGTACTTAGCAAGATAAGTATACATTGCAATTTTGATGAAATCAGCTACAGGGGTCACCCCTGAACCACTTGCAGATTTTGGTTGCTTCACAGTTGAAAGTTTTCAAAATGCTGGTGATGCCCGTGCACTGTTCCATCGACAGGTGGGAGCAGGTGAAGGGTAAATTTAACGATGGGGTTCATCCTTACTGCAATCCTGGGGCCTGTTTCACTAAACTTTGTACGACTAAAATGTTTGTAAGTGCAACATTATGATAGTCTGTAATTTCACATTAACAGTGTTTTCTTGTAAACAATTATTGGATTTACATTTATTGAGCATAGGCTGCATATGCAGCCTATGCTCAATAAATGTAAATCCATCAATTGGAATTTCCAGACGATCCTAAATTTGCACTTACGAACATTTTAGTCGTACAAAGTTTAGTGAAACGGCCCCCTGATCTCCCTGGTTTGGCCCTCATGCACATTTTATTGTTGACTTTCTAGTTCCCTGAGAGTCTAATCCGGTTCTACCCATTAGTACTAATCCTATTACTCTTAGGGAGTGGAGCTAAGTGACTCTGGGGTAGTGAGGACCTGGCACCAGGTCAGGTTATTCTGATTTCAGGGCTGAATTTATATTTTTTTGTAAATTTTCAGTTCTCATTTTGTGATCACCCCCTCCCCCAACGGGTTAAATATGAGATTCGACCCCATTAACCCGTTCTGATTTTGGGATTTTCTCCCCAATTCAACAGGATAAATACGGGATAGAACCCGTTGGCCTGGCCTTAAATGACCTTTAAAAGATGTTGATAGGCTTTTAAACACCAATAACATCGACCTCGTTAACCTGGCCTTAAACGACCTTAGCTGTTGATAGGCTGTTAAGCACCAATAAAATCCGACACCATTAACCTGGCATTAAATGAGACACGCCATGTGATTTTGTACCTTCGGACATCTGCGTAATTTCATGAAATACGTATACAAAATTTACAACATTTGACGCCATTTACGGAAACTATTGTAAATTTTGTAAACGTATTTAATGAAATTACGCAAGTGTCAGAATCAAAATCACATGGCGTGTCTCAAATGGCCTTGCTGTTGACAGGCCGTTAATATAGGAATGGATGGCCTTTTTGTGGAATTTATCGGGGTATAAACTTGGAAAAGTCGCGGGAATACTGTCGCGGGAAATTGTAATTTTTTAAGGCTTCGTCCAGTATTCCCGCGACTTTTCCAAGTTTATATCCCCGATAAATTCCACAAAAAGGCCATTCATTCCTTATAATTCCAGCATTTGAAATAAATTCATCAAGAAAATGTGTTTATTTTCCGTTTTCTTAAGAATGATTTTAACTGCGCCTCACAGTTACGGAAAGTATTTCGGCGTGGGAGTTTACTGGGATATACATTTTGGACAGAGACTTGCTACGAGCCAATCAAAAGTTAGGAAATTGTGTAAATATTTTTGTGCTGGAATTAAACACCATTAAATACATAAATGAACCATTTGTAGCCGAGCTCTACGAAGCCCCCGGGCTACAGTCTCCACCAGCTGCAGGGCAACAAGAACCATGGCAGCCAGAAGGACGGCTACCTGCTCAAGAAGAGCGAGGGCATGCTCAAGAAGGTCTGGCAGAAACGGAAGTGCACAATCAAGGACGGCCTCATGTCCATCAGCCACTCAGACGTGAGTTAGAGTGCTGTAATAACCCTAAATATTCAGACATCCAGAGCTCCAGATAACCTGCTTATTCTCATAAATACCCAATTAAAATTGCTTTTTCATTTTTGCTTTAATTCTTAACAAAAAACTGGTTTTGACAGCACATGAGAATCGTCTCCACTGGAGACGATTCTCATGTGCTGTCAAAACCAGGTTTTTGTCGAGAAATATTGAAAATAAAACATTTCCAGCACACGACAACATTTAATTCAGCGTAGTAAGGGTTAAAGGTACATGCCCACTCAGTAGGCACAACATGTTCTTTATATGAATTAAATAAGTGTATAATTGGTGTCACTATCCAACAGTTCTAAACATTGCGAGTGCCCGCTATACAGATATATTCATTTAGTAATATTTATTTTACTGATAGGGACACGCGGTGGTATCAGGCTATTTTCATATGCAAATGAGGCATGATATTTTTTCATTATTTATACTAATTAATTGCGACACTTGAAAAAATGATATTTTTGACAGATTATAAAGTATGACCATTACACATTAAAAGATAAATACATAAAATAAATAGTAATATCCGTTAACATTTAAGGAAACATGGTTATCGCCCCTGATGTCAGTGTGGAAATTTATGTCTGATATAAAATGTATAATAATGCCAATTAATACGTGGGGTAATTGTGAATGAATGTTTATTTTGCCAGAAAATGTCTCCAATGATGTCTCTGATATAAATACCGGTAACAGTTTGTGCCTACTGAGTGGGAATGTACCTTTAATTCATTCTGCTACACTCTCAGAGCAGATAATATACCAGAGCAGGTTGTATAATCGTGTGTGTGTGTGTTTATTACAGGAGACGAAGGCACCCGTGATGCTCAATCTGCTTACCTGCCAGGTCAAGGTACGATCACTAATTGATTTAAACTTATCTTATTTGTTTGTTTTTGTTTACACCATTTGGTTGGCATTGTGACTAGTGTCTGTTTCACGAAACCTGCCAAAATATTACGGCTATACAGTATATATATATAAATATATATATAAAAAACGAAAACATTTGAAAATTGACTCCGAAACCTAGCTAGATAGCTTGGAAATGACCTAACTAAGAAAACAAAAGTTAAATTTTAAAAATCGGTTCAGATTTCTGAAATTATAAAAAATTTCCCCATGCTAAATCCCCATAGACATCTTCACTCTGAAGATGTCTATGGGGATTTAACATGGGGAAATTGTTTTTTCGCAATAAAATCAATATTTGACCAAATTTCACGAAATATAAAGAAGGCTCATTCTTAAATTTTCCTTTAATTTAATATTATCGAAAAAAAATATTGTTTTTGAATTGTTTCTATGGCCGTAAAATTTGGGCAGCTTTCGTGAAACAGACAGTAGATACAGTACAATACGAACAGGATTGGATTGAAAGCAAGATTATTTGTCGCGGTGACTGGATAAATGGGACTTGTATGATGTGTGACCAATGTAGCTCCTGACTGAATATCACACTCCTGTAGCTTGAAAGCGATCTATATTACTTGTTAGAAGCAGGACAAATGTTTCATTGCTGGAATGGCGAACAGTGCAGATCCTGATCAGACTGTGTGAATGCACAGGCTGATCTGGATCTACACTGATCGTAAAACCCATAATATCCATTTCTCCGATCACGGCCACATTTAAATCCTCTCCCGTACGCATCATTAGATATCACAGGTTGTTGAAACCAGGTCATTCTGCAATAAATATTTAAAAAATTCATACAGTGATAATCTTCCCAAACCATCAGCTGATCTAGTTTCAGCATCCACTGATACATTAACATTAAAGATGAAAATATGAAAGATACATACGGTAATTAAACATTTAACTGAAGAAGGTTGTGCTGTGAATATGACAAGGACACACATGTTTGAAGCCACCGTTCATCATTTCAGTGTATGCTGATATTGGGCAACATTTGATACAAATGATTTGTGCCCAATTTTGCCGAACATCAACATTCTGTGAATGACGTATCATTTCTGCCTCTGTTAAACATATTAGATCTGTGAATGTGCTATAGATAATAAACTGATTGTAACATTGAGCGTGTACTTAATCTTGTGATCAAAATTACAAAGTTTGATTGGTCAAGGCTGTGCTGTCTTCTTTGTCCTCAATCAAGATGCCTTATTTTGAGCACAAATTTCAAGAATTTCAGAAAGTTTTTTAAGCATTGGATCGGATAAAAGATCTGAACTCCAGTTAAAGCTATTTGATTGGTAGAGATCATCATAGTCCACCAATCAAATTACTAATCTTATCTAATCTAATCTGAAAATTAACTCTTCCTACGCTGTTGACGGAAATTGCCGTCTGCTGTTTTTCATTTTTGCTTTAATTCTTAACAAAAAACTGGTTTTGACAGCACATGAGAATCGTCTCCACTGGAGACGATTCTCATGTCCTGTCAAAACCAGGTTTTTGTCGAGAAATATTGAAAATAAAACATTTCCAGCAGACGACAACATTTAATTCAGCGTAGTAATGTTAACGTTATCTTGTGTTTAGCAATTAAGTTTAGTAAATTTCTCATACAATTGTGTATTGCAGTTGGTGTCGGACGACCCTGGCAAAAAGTGTTTTGATCTTGTCTCATCTCACGGTGAGTATAGGTCATTATCGGTTGTCTTAGGCTGACTGGCTGATAATGTCTTGGGCAAATGTTAAAATATGGTTTCTTCCGGTACCCACCCATCAAAATATCGCTCTACCTAACACATTCTGTTGACAACACAATATTTTTCCATTAACAGGGTCAGTAGAGGAAGGAATAAAGGGGCTAAGTAGTCTGTAATGGACTTAATGAAGGGGTCAGTGGAATAAATGGGCTAAGTTCTTATGCACTTAACAAAGGGGTCAGTGGAAAAAGGGTGCTAAGTCCATAAGGGACTTATTAAAGGGGCCAGTGGAAAATGGGAGTTTGGCCCCTTTTCCCCCCTGACCAAGACGTCAACATACCCCATACAAAAATATTCTATTCACATGTTTGTTTTTATGCCTCTGGTCTCGGTAGCGCCGGAGGCATATAGTGTTTGGACTGTGTGTCCGTGTTTCTGTGTCTGTCCGGCACATTAAGAAGTTTGCCAGAGTTTCTCAATTATATCATAACTTCTATATCCCTTGAAGGATTACTTAACTATTTCTAAACAGTATACATGTACATGTGGACAACTGCCACACATCCATGCTGCCCTTAATATGACCTTGACCTTTTGACCTTCACTACTTCGAATGTTTTCACACATTAAGTTCGCCGGAGTTTCTGTATTCTGTCATAACTTCTATATCCCTTGAAGGATTACTTTAATAGTTCAATATATCATAACAAATATCACAAATCCATGCTGGCCTTAATATGACCTTGACGTTTTGACCTTGACAACTTTAAACTTTTTCACACGATAATAAGTTTGCCAGAGTTTCTCAATTCTGTCATAACTTCTGTATCACTTGATGGATTACTTTAATTTTAATATTTCAATACATCAAACCTGTGGACAAATGTCACACATCCGTGCATCCATATGACCTTTACCTTTTGACCTTTTCAACTTTTAACCTTTTCACACATTAAGAAGTTTGCCGGAGTTTCTCAATTCTGTCATATCTTCTATATCACTTGAAGGATTACTTCAATATTTCAATACATGATACTTGTGTGCAAATGTCACACAATCATGCTGCCCTTATTATGACCTTCACCATTTGACCTTCACAACTGTGCTAATAATAGTTATCACTTTTGGTTAATTTGCCAAAATTTCTCCAATCTGCCATCGGGGACATTTGTGTGCCGACATGCCACATTTTCTTGTTAACCCTTACAATACTAAATTAAATTTGAACAAAATTATTAGTCGGATCATTAGTAAACTTCATCAATAACTTCCTCACATTGATAGCTGTCCATCCAGTGTCAATGAGGTGACCTTACCTTCACCTTGGTGACCTTAACTTTTGTGGGACGTAAATTTTGGACGTAACCAAATTTCCCATCTCTTGATTCGCTAGTCGGATCATTATAGGAATGAATGGCCTTTTTGTGGAATTTATCGGGGTATAAACTTGGAAAAGTCGCGGGAAGGCCTTTGTCCAGTATTCCCGCGACTTTTCCAAGTTTATATCCCCGATAAATTCAACAAAAAGGCCATTCACTCCTAATAATTCCAGCATTTTAAATAAATTCATCAAGAAAATGTGTTTATTTTCCGTTTTCTTAAGAATTATTTTAACTGCGCCTCACTGTTACGGAAAGTAGTTCGGCATGGGAGTTTACTGGGATATAAATTTTGGACAGAGACTTGCTACGGGCCAATCAAATGTTGGGGAATTGTGTAAATATTTTTGTGCTTGAATTATTACCAAATGACCGTTGTGTCAATAATTTTGTACATTTGTACAAATGTTCAATAACTTTCACACATTGATGGCTATCAACCCAGTATCTCATTCGGGTGACCTTGAACTTCATGTCAATAATTTTGGATGTACATCCAAACGTTGAATATCTCTTGATCCGTTAGTCGGATCATCTCCAAACTTCATCAATATCTTCTTCACATTGATGTATATCTACCAGTGTAATTCGGCTGACCTTCACCTTGGTGACCTTCACCTTGGTGTCAACAATTTTGGACATACGTCCAAATGTTGGATATCTCCTTATCATTACCATTACCATTGCTTCATAAATAGCTTCCGCACATTGACCTTGACCGTCACCTTCGTGACCTTGACTTTCTTGTCGATAAATTTGGATGTACATCCAAATGTTGAATTCGGATCATTACCAAACGTCACCAATAGCTTCTTCACTTTGGAAACCAATAAATTAAATAAATCAAATCCTGACTTTAATGGCTATCCACCATTGGACCTTGACCTTGGTGACCTTGACCTTTGTGGCGATCGCCTTGTTTAGTGGGTGAAACACTCTCACGCAAACGACCTTCTAAGGGTTAATTTTGTTCAGACATCAAATACCAAAGCCTGTTCCAAGTGATAGCAGTATAAATGTGTGTTCTCCATGTTATTCCAGGTAACAGAACTTACCACTTCCAAGCCGATGATGAGAAAGAATTGGAGAAGTAAGTTACAGCACAGGGGCCTGTTTCACTAAACTTTGTACAACTAAAATGTTCGTAAGTGGAAATTTCAATTGATGGATTTACATTTATTGAGCATAGGCTGCATATAGGCTCACGAGACATCAATACGGTAAAACATTGAAGGCTTGCTTTCTATTGTGTTTCAATGGGAAATGAATGTGCGTATATAATAAAAGCTGATGAGTTCATCCATCATAACTGACGGGACGTTTTCCAGGTGGATATCGGTATCAAGCAATGCAAAGGAGGACCTGTTGTTGAAAGCCTTCCAAGACTCGAGCTCGTCGCCCACGATTAATCCGTGTGTCCGCGAGCTCTCCACCAGTATTATAGAGACGATTCGCCGCCTGCCGGGCAACCGGGTCTGCTGTGACTGTGGTACACCAGGTTGGTCCATAGGGCCGAGTTATTCAGAGGCATGAATGAGATGCGCCATGGGATTTTGTACGTTGGGAATCTGCGTAATTTCATGAAATGCGTTAACAAAATTTACAATATTTTATGTAAATGGCGTAAAAAGTTGGCAAAAAGAGTACATGCGGAATTATATTTTGTCAACTTTTTATGAAAAATATTGTAAATTTTGTAAGCGTATTTAATAAAATTACGCAGATGTCCGAAGGTACAAACTCGCATGACGTGTCTCAAATGTGGTGTTGACTTGAGAAATGGGGCTTATGGGTTTTGAGACTACTGTCTGTTCCCTTTTTGCTGCCGAGAAACTTTTGGCTATTAAACACATTAAATCTAATCAATATTTAAATATATCGTAATAGCCCTAAATATTCGGACACAATTTGCTTTGGGAAACCCCTATTAAATAGCCCTATCAGCCTGTCAGTCTGTTACTCAATCATCAATCAATCTCCCTATATCAATTGACTCAATCTATTGATTGATTCATCAATCAATCAATCAATCAATAACCTCCCTATATTACAGACCCTGAGTGGTTATCTACAAACCTAGGAGTGTTAATCTGTCTGGAGTGTGTCGGATTCCATCGGAAAGTGGGCGTCCATATCTCGCGAACACAGAGCATCGTCATAGATCAACTCAACACTTCACAGCTACTGGTCAGTGTATATACGGTTTATCAGATAACCTGCCCTGTAGTGACCGAATACTGACTGATAACATGGTGTTGTATCAGGCATTGACGTGATACAAACATCCGGGTTACAACGAAGTGAAAACTGATGTTCCATTGGTCGGATGACGTAACATCATGTTACCATGATGATGTAAATAAGTCCGAGTTCTGTCCATAGATAACGATGTCGTCTGTGGTCATTTTCGAGCATAAAACGTTACCTGATAAATAGAATACCAGGCTACTGTCTCTTTGATATCAAGTTTATCAGGCTCGGCTCGGAAACGGTAGGAATTCCTCGGCAAGCCTCGAAATTCCTACGCGTTTCCTAGCATTGCCTGATAAACTTGATATCAAAAGACATTCGTGTGGTATTTATTTACTCAACAGGATGAGGTGATCATCGTGAAATAATTTGCAAGTGATTGGGCCCTATGCTAACTAGACAAGTCAGTGACAAGTGACAACCAAGGGCCCGTTTCACTAAACTTTGTACGACTAAAATGTTCGTAAGTGCAAATTTAGGATAGTCTGTAAATTTCAATTGATGGATTTACATGTATTGAGCATAGGCTGCATATGCAGCCTATGCTCAATAAATGTAAATCCACTAATTTTGCACTTACGAACAATTTATTCGTACAAAGTTTAGTGAAATGGGCCCCAAGTTCATTCAGCTGCGAGACCTAATCATTTGATCGTTACGTCATGATAATCAGCTCCCACTCGTTTAATTAACATATACTTAAACTTCACACAAGTTATTTTATAAAACAATCGCAAAAACCTAGAAGGATTATATTTGGGTACAATGTGTGTCTGTGCATGCTGCTTGGTTGTGCATTTGCCCCACGCCCGATTGTCCATGGTCAAGGTAACGGAGGATTTTGTTGAAGTTTCTCATTTAGCATTTGCCTTTATTTTAGTCCCTTATATGATTTAGATAATATTGGGTTACAGTGGAATTCGTTCAAGTGTCTTGTTTAGCATTTGCTTTTAGTTCTTTTATTTTGTCAATAAAATTTTAGTCCCTTATTTGATTTAGATAATATTGGGTTACAGTGGCAGGGCTCCAGATAAGGAATTAGTAATTGAGTATTGTTACTCCATCATTTCTGAAGCAATCAGGTATTTCAAAATTTGAATTGTGTAAAATAGAATCGCACAACTGTTTACACATCATTGATCAGCAGACCGCACTCATTGAATAGTTTGCTTCGAAATAAAAACACATCTTGCTATTTCATTAGAATTGTCTCCTTGGAGACAATTCTAATGAAATACCAAGATGTGTTTTCATGGAAAATATGCTATATTTGTGGCCTGTTTATTGTTTTCTGTAGCATGATAAAGATACCACAAACTTTTCATTACTTTTTGGTACATAACAGCAGACCACACTCATTTGAATAGTTTGCTTCGAAATGAAAACACATCTTGGTATTTCATTAGAATTGTCTCCAATTCTAATGAAATACCAAGATGTGTTTTCATGGAAAATATGCTATATTTGTGGCCTGTTTATTGTTTTCTGTAGCATGATAAAGATACCACAAACTTTTCATTGCTTTTTGGTACTCACTACTTCTGATTTCAATTGGGTTTTTGGCAATTTTAATTGGGTATTTACGCAAATACGCAGCTTATCTGGAACTCTGCAATGGAATTAGTTCAAGTGTCTTGTTTAGCATTTGCCTTTAGTTCTTTTATTTTATCTATCAATTGGGTTACACAAATACAGTGCAACCTCTCTACAACAGCCACCCATGGGAAGACGCAAAACTGGCTGTTGTAGAGAGAGAGGTGGCTGTTGTAGGGAGGTTAATGCTGAATTACATTTTATCGTCTGATGTTTATTTATTTTCTTCGATAATTCTCATCAAATACTTGCTTTGACAGCATTTTAGAATCATTTCCAATGGAAATGATTCTAATGTGCTGTCAAAACATGTTTTTATTGAGAACGAATGCAAAAGCAACATCAGACGACAATTTTCATACTCGGCAGTCTAAGGGTTAGATATAGAGGAAATCATCCATTTGGGATATAAAACACCGGCTGTTACAGAGAGGGTGTTGCTGTAGAGAGGTGGCCGTTCGACTGTAATAGTAAGAATAAATTCAATAAATGTCATCCTACATATATAGAATAGTAGGTTAGTGCCGTGAATGGGAAAAAATATCCAGCAAGGCTCAATAATTTCTTTATTTCTCATCAGAAGTATATGTTGTGACCACTCATTTGAACCGTCTCGCCGAGACGGTTCAAATGAGTGGTCACAACATATACTTTGGTTCAGAAATAAGGAAAATAGATAGAGAATAGTAGGTTAGTGCCGTGAATGGGAAAAAATATCTGGCAAGGCTTAGGAAACGGGATTGGGGGAGAAATATCTGGCAAGGCTTAGGAAACGGGATGGGCGAGGCTCTGCCGAGCACATCCCGTTTCCGTGCCACGCCAGATATTTTTTCCCATTCACGGCACTAACCTACTATTCTATTTATCCCGTCAACACCTACAAATGGCTGTAAAATGTAAAAATAGTATTGACTGGATATCAAAAATGTTTCACGGCACCGTGTTTCACGGCACATACGCACTGCGTTGACGGGATAAGAACATTTAGTCTTTGTCAAATAAAGAAATTTATGTGAAACAATCATATGGAGCACTGATATAAAATGACCATTTCAACATATATAGGAATTAAGTAAAAAGAAAAGTTGTCGTTTTCAATTTAAGATTTTATTTTTGTGAACATCTGGGTATATAATACTTAACCCTTTCACCCCTAAATATCTGACATCGACTGCTCCATGCTATTTTTTGGAATATTCCATTATTAGAAAAAGTGGTATTTGCTTTCAAAATGTTTAAAATCATGACAAATACTGTAGATCTAGAAGAGATTGCTCGCAACGAGCCACCTCATTTGGATCTACAGTGTTTGCACATGTTGACTTTATTGTCTGTGGGATTGAAAGGGTTAATGAGATGTTAAACTGCATTCACTCACACAATCTATCATTCCTTGCAGCTTGCTCGGGAGATGGGTAATGACAACTTTAATGAAGTATTAGAAGCCAAGCTCGATAGTGCCCTGAAACCCAAATCTGATAGTCCCATGTAAGTATTCACCTGGCGGCCAATACAGTGGAACCTCTCTGAACCGGACACCCTGGGGACCTCCCCAGGGTGTCCAGGTTAGAGAGGCTCCACAGTAATTAAGCACTCCATGAACAGTTTTTGTCATTTTAAATCATGAACAGACGTGACAATGACATAAATGACAGTGAAACCCAGCTAAACTAAACACAATGGGGGTCGTCAGGGTGTCCAGTTTAGAGAGGTTCTACTGTAATAACGGTTCATACAACAGCCATTGTTCATCATGACAAAGACTTCTCACTTGTGCAAGCAGTGTGAACACAGATCAGACTGCATGCATAGATCATCAGCAGCCTGCACATGCGTGCAGTCTGATCAGTTTCCGCAGTGTTCGCCATTCACTTTATGATACAGGTGCATTCCCGTCTGTATATGACCTTGCTGTTGAACGGATGTAAAACCCCAATCAATCGTTGAAGTCACTTGTCTATTGGCTGTGACTGGGGAAATGTGGCTATTTTTGCGACCAGTGTGAACACAGATAAGCCTGCGAATCCGCAGTCTGATCCGTGTCCGCACTGTTCGCCATTCAGTTTGTGATACGAATGCCAGAGTGGGAGGTATTCATCACAGGGGTTGAAATTTCACTCGCCCAGCTCGCCATGGCGAGTGTTTTTTTGTGGCGATCGAGTACTTTCTACCGCCACTCGCCCAGTTTGGCGAGTGAAAAATTTGGTCAGGATTTTTTTTTTGAAGAAATTGCCAATTAATTCCATCGATAACGGCCAACAAATGGTATTAATTCAGCGACCATTTGTTGTTTACAGTTTACGTCAGTTTGCCGGAAGTAAGATTCAAGCAGTGTCTATGTACACTGTTACGTGTAGAATTGCTAGCGATTTTGAACACGGTCCATATCGGGCAAATTTAATTCACAGATTATTTGTCGGCTGTACGCGGCCGGGCTAACAAATAATATGACTGCGAGTATAGACTAGTGTGTGTATTATCATACGCGGCCACATATATCGTCTCGTAACGCGCATTTCAGACGCCAAACATGACGGCTTGGGACGAAACAGTCGGGGCCGGGTCCGAAACCATTGAATTTAGTAATTAAGGCAGCGTGCAGCGCATGCAAACATAGCCACTATAAATAAAACATAATCTATGTCACTCTATTGATAGAAAATAAGAAGCGTGCAAGCCTCTGAGCAAATTCGACTGCTAAAAAACAGACATTTGAATGGGCATAAGCTACATGGGCCGAGACCAAAAGTGTCTGCTGACTCGGACACTGACCGACTTCAAGTCAGAGTGGCATTGATTTGTTTGTTTATGTTCATTTAATAATTAAAATATAAATAACAATAATAGTGAATATGTCATATCCGTTTTGGTAATGATCATATATATATGTACAAGCTTCTTTTTTTTTAAATAAGAGCAACATTACAAATAGCATTTTATTTAAAAAATAACTGGGCAAGTAACTTTTTGACCTGGGAAAGTACTTTTTATTTGTACTTGCCCAGCTGGGCGAGTGAAAAAAGTCTTCTGGCTTTAGCGACCAGTGTCAACGCAGATCAGCCTGCGCATCCGCACAGTCTGATCAGTGTTCATCGTGACAACCTGTTCCTAACTGACAGCTGTTGATGGGACGTTAAACCCATTCACTTTCATCTTGACAATGACCGCTCGCTTTTGCGACCAGTGTGAACACAGATCAGCCTGCGCATGAACAGTTCACCGTTCACTTTGTTCACGCCGGAGTGGGAGATGTTCATCATGTCAAATACTTCTGGCAGCCTGCACATCCGCACAGTCTGATCAGTGTTCACACTGTTCACCATCCACTCTGTGCAGGCTGGAGCGGGAGGTGTTCATGTCGAAGACTTCTCGTTTTAGCGACCAGTGTCAACACAGATACCTGCCCATCCGCAGGACTGATCAGTGTCCGCACTATTCGCAATTAACGACCAGTGTGAACACAGATCAGCCTGCGCATGTGCACAGTCTGATCCGTGTGCGTACTGTTTGCAATCCACAGGTCTGAGCGGGAGGTGTTCATCATGTCGAAGTACCTGCAGCACAAGTTCACGATCCAGACGTGTGACAACAACACGGAACTGCAGCTGCAGGACCTGCAGCAGGCAATCCAGACCCGCGACATCCAGGCCCTGCTGCAGGTCTACGCCGAGGGGCTCAACCTCATGACCCCGCTCCCCGAGTCTGTGAGTACTCTAGTCCCCCAGGGTTGAATATATAGTTTTTGTCGAGCCCGCTTGCGGATCACAATGACGTCCAGGTGTCCGTCCGTCCGAGCTTACAAATGGATACATATGTGGCTAGGAGAACAATAGGTTATGTAATATTCTATGGTTCCGTGATTTTATGTGGCTAAAAATGGATTTATGTGGCTACAGAACAATATGGATGAACAAAGGAAAAGGTTAGGGTTAGCCACATAAGTATCCATTTGTAGGAACGTCTGTCCGTCCGTCCGCCCGTCCGTCCGAAATCTGCGTTAAAGTTTTTAAATACCTTATATCTCTTCAGTACTAAGTCACATTGACTTGAAACTTCATATGCTTATTAGTCATCAACCATATATTCATTCTGTGTCCCACTCATGCGGCCCCTGTGCCCCAAGGTCCAGGTCAAATTACTTAGAAGTTTGCGTTAAAGTTTCTATCAAAATTTGCGTTAAAGTTTTCACATACATACTATCTCTGTAACCGTACGTCAGATTTGCTTGAAACTTTGTATGCTTATTGGGCATCATCCATATATTCATTCTGTGTCCCACTCATGCGGCACCTGTGCCCCAAGGTCAAGGCCAAATGACTTAGAAGTTTGCATTATTATAAAATCTGCGTTAAAGTTGTTACATACCTTATATCTCCACAATTGTTACTCCAATTTACTTCCAACTTCTAATACTTCCTTTTTTCATCCATATTTTCATTCCATAGCCTGCCCATGTGGTCCATATGTCCAAGGTCAAGGTCAAATGACTTTGAAATTTGTGTTAAAGTTTTTACATACCTTATATCTCCACAACAGTTACTCCGATTTACTTCAAACTTCACATAATTCTTTATTATCATCCATATTTTCATTCTATAGCCCACCCATGTGGCCCACATACCCAAGATCAAGGTGAAATGACTAAAGTTTGAATTAAAGCTTTTACATACCTTATATCTCCACAACCCTTAATTCAAACTTCAAATAAATACACTCTGAGACCATAAAATGCCTCGGCGGGCTCAACATGCGGGCCGCGGCCATCTGGTTTTATTGTAAATATTCAGTTGGGATATTGGGATTCCACTGCCCCTATCTGTACAGGTAATATATGGGATTTAGTACTAAATCCGTTGACCCGGCCTTAAATGACCTAAGCTGTTGATAGGCCGTTATACCCCAACAAACAAACTAAACAGCAGACGACAAATTTTAATTCAGCATTGTAAGGAGTTGCAGGGATAGGTTGTGACCATAGAGGTTTGGGCACTGGACTGCAATACCAGATGTTGCGAGTTCAATCCCCACTCTAGGCGTGAACAATGCTTTCATAGTAAGTATTTCCATCCCTCTGGTCCTTTGGCTGAGACTTGAAACCTAGGTCCAGTCCTTAAACGACCTTAGTTGTTGTTGGGATGTAAAACCCATTCAATTTCATTTTTAAGGAGTTGCTTAACCCTTTCAGTAACTGACGTGGTATTTCATGTTAAGTGTAAATGTACATGCCCACTCAGTAGGCAGAAAATGTTCTTATATCAGAGACATCAACTGAGACATTTCCTAGCAAAATAAACATTCATTCACCATTCCCCCACATATTGATTGGTATTATTATACATTTTACATCAGGGCCCGGTTGCTCAAAACATCCGTTAGCTTAACGGACTGTTAAATCCTTAACTGAATGGTTAAAATCTCTGTTAAAACAGAGATTTTAACCATTCAGTTAAGGATTTAACAGTCCGTTAAGCTAACTGACGTTTTGAACAACCGGGCCCTGATGTAAATTTCCACACTGATTACGAGCCGGCTCATCATGATCTACACTGTTTGCAACTAACAGGAGAGAGGACTCTAGTATTGAAAGGGTTAAGATAACAGTAATTTAATGTCATTCTTTTTGTTTCAGCGCGTGGCTGAAACTGGTCTCCATTTAGCAATAGCGGTAGAGGACGGAACGTCGTTACCAATAGTGGACTTCATTGTACAGAATTCTAATTCGTAAGTACACGGGTCCTTCTCTCAGGGGGTGGAAACATTTACAGGACATATTCTGAAATCAGGATTTGAGGTTCCTGGTAATTGCAGAAAAATGCTAATGTTTCAAGATGGGAAGCACACGTTTATGCATTTATGGATGCAAAAAATATGCTTGTTTAGCCATTTTCAGGATTTGGGAACTGTTCAGACCCCTGATTGCTGAAATGTGGCTGTGACTGAAGATATAGTGTTTTTTATAACATTTGTGTGTCCAGCCTAGCTCAGTAGCCGATTTCATCAAAATTGCAAAGTATACTTTTCTAGCAAAGTATACTTTGAGGGAGTAATCATTTATTTTTCCCGAAATGCATTATTTCATATAGAACTAACGACTGCATATATGTGATGATTAAAAGTATGCAGAATTATTATACTGAATTTATTACATTATCACAGCCAAAATGGAGCTGTTCAACTACTTATGCAAGCAGCCTGATAAAGATCTATACAGTTAGTTAGAAGCATGATGGTTATTTGTATGCATGGCTGGATGGTGAACAGTGCAGACCCAAATCAGACTGCGCGGATTCGCAGGCTGATCTGGGTCTACACTGTTCACATATATAAATACCAAAAGCCCCGTTTCTCTAGTTAAAACCACAAATATTGACACTGTCCTTACATTCATAAAGGAAACGCACATTCGACGTATTGCGTTTATATCCCAGTATCTTACATTAGCCCCACGTGACGTCGCACGACATTGTTGATTCGTTAAAGTTTGTTTGACGTCATTAAAACACATGACGTTCATCGTTGTTGTCAATAACGTCACGCTATGGACCGGCATCGTTGCTGTTCCAGTAATTGCAACAAAATGACGTAAAACAAGATTATTCTTAATTTTAACGCCACATTTGCTTATTCACATTTTTAGCTCACCTGAGCGAAGCTCATGTGAGCTATTGTTACCGCAATGTGTCCGTCGTCGTCCGTCGTCGTCGTCCGACATCGTCCGTGAACATTTTCAAACGTCTTCTCCTCGGTAACCATTGGGCCTATAGTCACCAAACTTTATGGTCATGGTCATTAGGTAAGGGGATTACAAAATTGTTAAAATGACGTCATTATGTAATCCAAGATGGCCACCATCTAAAAATAGCACAAATTCTTCAAAAATCTTCTCAAGAACTGCCAACCGGATTTCGACAAAACTTGGTAGGAATGGTGACCCCGGGGTCAAAAATGGGCGTGGCCCGTGGGGTCAAATTTTATTTTTGACCGAATATGGTCATGTTATATATCAAATTAAAGGTATCAACGAGGGGATTTCACAAGGCCTTTATCAAGGAATTAGTTTCTACTAAACACTATAAGTGGCATCCATTTGAGATTTCACAAATCTAAAATGGATGCCAGTTAGTGGTTAGTGGACTAATTCCTTGATAAAGGCCTTGTGCCAAAACATCTGTCACACATCTAAAATGGATGCCACTTAGCATTTAGTAGAAAGTAATTCCTTGATAAAGGCTTTGTGTCAGAAAAATGGTTTCCTGGTTTTTGCAGAATTGTTCAACATATCGTATTGTCATACCGCAGATAAGTTTCTCGGCTTTTGATTGGCTAGCTTGCCTGGTCATATATATTATATGACCTGCCAAGACCGTCGGACATACAGGAATTGCGATTACCCTCCGGCGCCTCGCGTCCAATGAAGAACATTTTGCAAGCGTCTACCGATTGCGAATTGTATTCCTCACTAAACACAATAAAACCCCGAATTTATCAATACAAGTAACAAATTGTACACTCAAAACCAGTCTATATTGCTTATTTTTCCATAAATATTCTTCGCTCATCAAAATATGAGCGAAAAATTAGCCAAAATAACGAAAATTGCTTTTCAAATCTAAACGGGCTTGCCTTCGTGACACGGCTATATTTAGGTCACAAACTATGGGTTCCACGCACGAAACCGCGGCGTAGCAATGACAGCGAATGTTTGGGAACCAGTCGCATTATTCTAGAGGCGCCAAAGGGGAGAGCAGATCGATAGAGCAGTGGAATATACATTAAATTACACGATATAAAAAAACTGTCATAAAGTCGTTTTCGATGGATTTCTTACTCCATATTTAGTTTGTTTTCGTTTAATAAAAAAACAAAATGTTCATTTACGCCTTTATATTAAGACTGACGGTAGAAAATCGAATCTTGGATTATTTTTCTTCCTGAAAAAACGCAAAGATCAAAATAAGAGATATGTTTATACGACCAAATACAGGATCTGCGGTATGACAAATACGTTATTGTGATTCTACACAGGCTATATGGTATAATATTGCCCGTCTGAAGGTATGTTCAACCTCGGCTATCGCCTCGGGTGAACATACCTCCAGACGGGCAATATTACACCATATAGCCTGTGTAGAATCACAATAACTTATATTATTGAGGATAGCTTACTACATATTATAGATATAGTTTTTGTATTTTCGTGCGTGCATATTCTGTCTGTTCATAAGAGACATGCGAGACAGAGACAGTATACCTGTCGACAAATTCCACGCATCCGTGTTGGCCTTAATATGACCTTTTGACCTTCACAACTTTGAACTTTTTCCAACATTAAGTTCACCGTAGTTTCTCAATTCTGTTGTAACTTCTACATTCGTCCGCCGTCATTGTCCGTGAACATTTTGAAACGTCTTATCTTCGGTAACCATTGGGCCTATAGTCACCAAACTTCATGGTCATGGTCCTTAGGTAGGGGGATTACAAATTGTTAAAATGACGTCATTACGTATTCCAAGATGGCCGCCGTGTAAAAATAGCACAAATTCTTCAAAAAATCATCTTCTCAAGAACCGCCAACCGGATTTCGACAAAACTTGGTAGGAATGATCGATGTACAATGCTCTTTCAAAGTTGTTAAAATGGTGACCCCGGTCAAAAATGGGTGTGGCCTGTGGGGTCAAATTGTGGTCAAATTTTATTTTTGACCGAATATGGTCATGTCATATATCAAATTGAAGGTATCAACGAGGCGATCACTCTGGTGCATTTTTTGTCGAAATCGGATAGTGCCGAAATCGGATGCCGCCGAAAGGTCAAAAGGTCGTTTTTTTATTACAGATTTCAAAATTCTTCATCACATGAACCGCTTGGCCCATGGTAGCCAAACTTAAAAGTTATGGTTCATGGGTGAAGCCTTTTCAGATTTGTTAAAATGGAGGTCGTCGCTAATCCAAGATGGCTGCCGTCTAAAAATAGCATAAATTCTTAAAAAATCTTCTTCCCCTGAACCGCTGGCCGGATTTCGACGAAACTTGCTAGAAATGATCGATGTACAATGCTCTTTCAAAGTTGTGAAAATGGTGACCCCAGGGTGAAAAATGGGCGTGGCCCGTGGGGTCAAATTTTATTTTTGACCGAATATGCTCATGTCATATATCAAATTGAAGGTATCGATGAGGCGATTGCTCTGGTGCAATCGGATGATTATTTCATCCATGATGGCCGCCAAAAGGTCCATTTATTTGAGATTTTGAACGTCTTTTTCTCAGGAACCACATGGCCGATGCTGGCCAAACTTCATAGTAAGTTAAGATCCTTGGGTGAAGCATTTTCAGATTTGGTAAAATGAGAGTCATCGCTTAATCCAAGATGACCGCCATCTAAAAATAGCACAATTTGTTTAAAACACATATGAACTCAATGTCACATTCTCCTCTGGTGTTCATGGAGTCAGGTGAGCGAATTAGGGCCATCATGGCCAATTTTAATCTTCGGACTCCACGCACTTTAAACAGATCAAATGTATTATACACCCCTGTAAACTCAACAGCCCATATTTTTATTCTTTAAATAAAGCTAAGCAGTGGCTACAATAGAAACCGGTATGTATTGTTCAGGGCTGTGTCACTTGTATGTACTTGTAGGTAGAAAATTATAGCATTTGGAAACCACGTTGATGTGAGAGGCAAATTATTAAAATTCTTCTTACAAAACTTTTCATCGTACAGGTCTGAGGAGGATGTTTTGATTCCACTACTGGAAAGATACTATAATTTCTCTGCTGTACACTACATTTTTCTTGAAAAGACATATGAGACACGCCATGTGATTTTATACCTAAGAAAATGTGCGATATTTCATGAAAAATGTTTACAAAATTTACGATAGTTTACGTAAATGACGTCAAAATTTGACGAAATGTTCATAGCAATATTTGCTATGAAAATTTTGTCATCTTTCATCGTCATCTTCAACGTCATTTACAGAAAATGTCATAGATGCTGTACATATCATTCATGACAGATTGCACATGTTCTTAGGTACAAAATCACATGGCGTGTCTCATAATTATGTATTAACTTGTAGACCGCTATCTTAATTATTTTTTTTTCGTCTGCTGTTTATTTTCTATTTTCCATTTTTATCATCAAAAACATGGTTTGACAGCACTTTAGAATAATTTACAACATGCTTTGAAATGATTCTGAAGTGCTGTCAAACCATGTTTTTATTGAGAAATAAGGCAAGACATAAAAGCAACAGCAGACGAGAATTGTTGTGTTTGTAGCGAGCGGTCTAAGGGTTAATCAATCAATGTTTCATTGCGTTCACAGATCTAGTTTAGGACGAGAAACGCTTGACGGCAACACACCTTTACACATATGTGCCCAGATGAACAAATCGGAATGTATGAAATGCATCCTGCGGATTAATGCAGAGGTGGCGCACGTCAAAAACAACGCTGGGCTCACAGCGTTAGATATAGCCCAAGAAAAAAACCACCAGCTCTGTGCTGAATTGGTGAGTAAAACTCGTATCTCAACCCTTTCCATCCTAAGTAACTAGAATGGACTGTGACATGTTAATTTTCCGACCAATCCAATCGTCGCAAAATGATTTTCAGACTAGTTCATTTATAAAAAAGGGGGTGTTTTTTTTTTTTATAAAAATATGGAAATTACTTGCAAAAAGTGCAGATCCAAATGAGACGGCTCGTTACGAGCCGGCTCATTTGAATCTACACTGTTTACAAACATCACAAAAGAGGTCTGTATTATTGAAAGGGTTATAGCAGTATACAGCATATGTATATGTTAAATTAAAACATTAAGATTGAAATAACATTTTTGTCGCGCCCGCTTGTGGACAACATGATATAGTCGGCACATTGGCATGTACGTACGTGCATCAGGTTAAAGTTTTTGGTTTATGTTTTTCGGTATACTATCAAAGCCTCGGCGGGCGCGACATGCGGGTAATTTTAAAAACACACCGCAGGCGCGGATACAGAAATAATTGCAGTGTGGGGAGGGGGGGGGGGGGGGGGGGGGGGGGGGGGGGGGGGGGGGGGGGGGGGGGGTGTGGGGGGGGGGGGGGGGGGGTGGGGGGGGGGGGGGGGGGGGGGGGGTGGTCTGTAATTACAAGTTGGGGTGTGGGAGTTTTCCCCCTGGAAATTTTTAGATGCCAGATCGCCGCAACTGCGATTTCCTGACACCTAGGCCACGAAAAAAGTCATCCAACTATTCGAGTATTGTAGATTTTTTATTTTTTATTTTTTTTTTTTCTTTTTTTTGCCGGGAGCAGGACCCCCTGGACCCCCCCCTCCCCCCCCCCTGTATCCGCGCCTGTATCCGCGCCTGCACCGCTTTCGTTTTACTCCTTAAAATGCCTGTTGGGAGGTCAGCTATTCCTATTTCCATTAACTTTTGGTGTGCACAACAGGTCTGTAGATAAGTTTTGTATCTAATGTGTATTATACCCCCAGATTTCAAATTCAATGCGTATTTTACTTTTACAAATGTATTATTGATTTTCTTCCTTATAAAATAGGGAACAAATGATAAAAAATAAAACAAATTAAAAAATTCACTTATTTGAGCTGCAAAAAGCAAACGATGTTTGCGGCTCAACTAAGTAAATTTTCAACTTTTGTATCATATTTTCACTACTCAATTGGAAAATCAATGCATATTTTCACATTGCTGTGAGTATTTTGTGCTCCCATTTTTGATAATCAATGCGTATTCTGCTCAAATAAATGGATAAAATACGCCAATACGCACCTTATCTTTAGCTCAGGCACAATCACTGTGTATGGGTTGAAAACATCAAAGGAAAATCCTACATTCTGAACTGGGGTAGAATGTTCATGCTTCGTCTGTCACAGAGCTCCAGATAAGGTGCGTATTTGCGTAAATACCCAATTAAAATTGCCAAAAACCCAATTGAAATCAGAAGTAGTGAGTATCAAAAAGCAATGAAAAATTTGTGGTATCTTTATCATGCTACAGAAAACAATAAACAAACCATAAATATAGCATATTTTCTTATTTTTCCATGAAAACACATCTTGGTATTTCATTAGAATTGTCTCCAAGGAGACAATTCTAATGAAATACCAAGATGTGTTTTCATTTAGAAGCAAACTATTCAATAAGTGCGGTATGCTGATGTGTAAACAGCAGTGTGATTTTATTTTACCCAATTAAAATTTTGAAATACCCAGTTGTTTCAGAATGATGGAGTGACAATACTCAATTACTAATTCTTTATCTGGAGCAGTGGGGTAAATTCTTATCTAATTGTATACATTGCTGAATTGAATATTTACCAAATCAATCACTCAATCAATTTCAATTACAGCTGAAGGCAGCCATGGCTGGGAAGAAAGATGTATTTGAGCATGTAAACATTGAATGGAATCTAATATCGGTGAGTAACTCCATTTGCCGGCAATCTAGCTCTGTCGCCCATTTCACCAGTATACTTTTTGGGAGTAATTTTCAATTTAAGCATCAATTCATTAATTATACCCCCGGCATATGAAGTATGTCGAGTGGTATATAGTTTTCGCAGTTCCGTCCGTCTTTCCTTCTTCTTTTGTCCGTCTGACTTAAAGTTTTTGTCTCGCCCGCAAAGCGGAAAGCGAGACATAGGTTTTGCTTTTCCGGAGTCGGCGTCGTCGTCGGCGTCGTCGTCGGCGTCGTCGTCATCATTCAATGTTAAGTTTTCGGTCATTACTTCAACACCTTATCAGCTACAGTCATCAAACTTTATACATACCTTTACTATAATATGTAGATGAATATAGGGCTATTAAAAAAAATTCCAGGCTCCAGGGTCAAGGTCAAACTCTATTTCTTTCTATGCTACAAACTGAACATTAATGCATGAAGACCCGTTTTCTCGTGCGCTCTGTACACCTTACCTGTAGAGAGAACAATAGCCTTCTCCAGTTGAACACTTCTGCATGTGCAAGCATGTGCAAATTTCCAGCTTGACCACTAAATGTCCAGCTAAATTATTACAGGTAATTATACCCCCCGCAACGAGGGGGGGGGGTATACTGGAGTCAGGTTGTCCGTGCGTCCGTGCGTCCGTGTGTCCGTGCGTCCGTGCGTCCGTGCGTCCGTAAACTTAACATCAGAGAAATATTGTTATAACTTCTATTTCCTTCATCTAAAATGCTTGATATTTCTCACATGCATTCCTGTAAGGCTCTACTACCATGCTGTGCCAAATCCACGACCGTCCAACCCCTGCAGATCCCAAGGTCAAGGTCAAATATTTAGTCCGTAAACTTAACATCAGAGAAATATTCTTATAACTTCTATTTCCTTCATCTAAAATGCTTAATATTTCACATTCCTGTAAGGCTCTACTACCATGCTGTGCCAAATCCACGACCGTCCAACCCCCGCAGATCCCAAGGTCAAGGTCAAATACTTAGTCTCTTTACAAAACTTAACATCAGAGAAATATTGTTATAACTACTATTTCCTTCATCTAAAATGCTTAATAGTTCACACATGCATTCCTGTAAGGCTCTACTACCATGCTGTGCCAAATCCACGACCATCCAACCCCCGCTGATACCAAGGTCAAGGTCAAATACTTAGTCTCTTTACAAAACTTAACATCAGAGAAATATTGTTCTAACTTCTATTTCCTTCATCTAAAATGCTTAATATTTCACACATGCATTCCTGTAAGGCTCTACTACCATGCTTTGCCAAATCCACGACCGTCCAACCCCCGCTGATCCCAAGGTCAAGGTCAAATACTTAGTCTCTTTACAAAACTTAACATCAGAGAAATATTGTTCTAATTTCTATTTTCCTTCATCTAAAATTCTTAATATTTCACGCATGCATTCCTGTAAGGCTCTAATACCATGCTGTGCCAAATCCATGACCGTCCAACCCCCGCTGATCCCAATGTCAAGGTCAAATACTTAGTCTCTTTACAAAACTTAACATCAGAGAAATAATTTCTATTTCCTTCATTGAAAATTCTTATTATTTCACTTGTGCATTCCTCTAAGGTTGTACTATCATGCTGTGACACATCTACGACTGTCCAACCCCCGCTGATCCCAAGGTCAAGGTCACATACTTAGTCTCTTTACAAAACTTAACATCAGAGAAATATGTTATAACTTCTATTTCTTTCATTGAAAATTCTTAATATTTCATATGCTGTGACAAATCCCCGCTGATCTCGAGGTCAACGTCACATACATACCGTATAACCTCGAATTAACGCCCCCTCCTAATAAAGCCAATTTCAAACACAAATAATCCTTAAATACTTATTTGTGTTTGAAATTGGCTGTCCTTGGTAAATTTATTTATTTATTTTTTAATTTGAGGTTATACAGTAGTCTCTTTACAAAACTTAACATCAGAGAAATCGCTTATAACTTCTATTTCCTTGCTCGGATCTGCTTCACATTTCACACACTCATTGCTCCAATGGACCTCTACCACCCTGTGACAAATTCACGTTCATGCCGCTCGCGCTAATCCCAGAGTCGAGGTCACAAGCCCACACACTTGGAAATTTTTACATATTTTAGGGGTACCTGGGCCCACGCTGGGGGGGGGGGGGGGGGTATTCCGTAAGCCTCGCTTACTGACCAATCTAGTTTATACAGGTAAATTATTGTACCTGGGTATTACAATTCCGTAAACTGTGTTGACAATATTGTGGCAATATGTGGACCTGTGCAGATATGATATGTAGATAAATATAGGACTATTATAAAAATTCTAGGCTCCAGTAGCGAGCATTATTTTTTTGTTAATTTTTAAACTTTTTGTTTCTAAACTTTTTTTCCATTTTTAGCCAGGTTTTTTTGGAGAAAAAATCATTTTAAACTTTTTTTTTTTAAACTTTTTTTCCATTTTTAGCCAGGTTTTTTTTTTAAAAAAAATCCACGCTATTGGATTGGCGAAAGCCAGGCGGGCGGGCGGCGTACTCGATCAATGTTAAGTTTTTGTGTTTCAGTCCATTTCTTTGTTACTGTAACACATAGGACCAACAAACTTTCACAGCTTCATAACCAAGGGGTGCCCACCACATATCACTGTCCAACATGTTACCTTTTTGAACTTGACCCATTTTTTCCGCGCAGTCAATGTTAACTTTTCGCGTTTACAATGTTAAGTTTTCGTGTTTAAGTCCATTTCTTTGGTACTGTACCACCTAGGACCACCAAACTTTCACAGCTTCATAACCAAGGGGTGCCCACCACATACAACTATCCAACATGTGACCATTTTTTTTACCTTCAACTATTATTTCTACGTAATTGACTTAGCCATTTTCAACGTTAACTTTTTAACGTACGTCTGGTTAAAGTTTTTTGGTTAAAGTTTTTCGTTATACTATATCTCTGCAACTGCTTCTCCCATTACCTTGAAACTTTACATGGGTGTTTATCATCATCCATATTTTCATTCTACCCCCCAACCGTGCGGCCCCTGGGCCCAATGTCAAGGTCAAATTACTTTGATTTTTTTGTGTACTATATCTCTGCAACTGCTTCACCCATTACCTTGATCATTACCTTGATACTTCACATGGGTGTTTATCATCATTGTCGCGCCCACTTGCGGAAAGCGCGATATAGTCCGCATTTTGGCATACGTCTGTCCGTCCGTCCGTGTGTCCGGTTGAAGTTTTTCCATCTACTATATCTCTTTTTTTAGTGTCCATGCCTCGCCCCAAGGCGCGACATGCAGGCCACGGCCATCTAGTCTACAAAAAGTGGCCTCGTTTCTTGTTGTTTTTTTTCAAATTCTTTTTCCATTTTTGTCTAGTAGCATAAGGTCGTAAGTGCTATATACCGACTATTATCATATACTAAAACAATTATTGACTAGTGAGCCATAGAATATAATAATGTTCGGGCCAGTGAAAATTGCTTTCTCTGCCCAGGCTCGAGGTCAAGGCGGCGGCGGGACAAGGCGAGACATTTGATTCCGCGGAATTCTTGGTATTTGTTAGTCTAGGCGGAGGCCGGGGGTATCTGTGAGCCCGTGATCACTTTCTCTAGTAATTGATTTAATGAAATCAAATATTTTTCTATTCAAAACAGTGGGTGGTTGGTCGGGTGAACACGACGGCGTAAATTAACGGTGGGGGTTCCTCCTTATTGGAATCACGATTTGCCTGGTTTTTATCTTTGGCTCTTTTGATACCTGGGAGTTGAATTGGGTTATTGCCCATTATAAAAGTAGTAAGATTATTACTGATCCTACTGCTTTTGGGAGGTGACGAAGTGATTCTGGTGTGGCGAGGACCTGGCATCAGATCAGGATTATTCTGATTTCAGGGTTGAATATATAGTTTTTGTATTTTAAATACTCAGTTCTGATTTTGGTATTTTCCCCCCATTTGTACATGTACTTGAACATTTACATGTACTTGTACAGGTAATATATGGGATTTAGTACTGAACCCATTGACCCTTTGACCCTGCCTTAAATAACCTTAGCTGTTTATAGGCCGTTAAACCCCAATAAACAAACAAACAAAACTATTCTAAACAATGGTTTTGATAATCTAAAAAAGCATATGAAAGCTGCATAATTTTAATCGTCAAATATAAACATGTGTTTAACTTTATATGAAATAATGCATAAAGGATAAATATGCTGACATGCAGCAATTTTGGTGAAATCAGCTACAGGCATTTACAGTTTGTTAAAATATATGACAAACCATTTGATTTTGAACTAAATGCTAAAAACATACTTGGTGTTCATAAACTACGTAATACCTCGGGGCAGATCTGTGGTCCCCCCCCCTCTTCCCCGTTCAGCCACAGAGTTTACATAGATCACAGTTTACCACCAGTTGGAGCCGTAAAACACAGGAAAGTGCATTTCGAAGAGCTCGAAAATAGGACAACCCCCTAGTTGCGAACGGTAACACTTGCAATTACTCCCGTACCGTCCGTAGCTAGCTAAAAGTTTCATTCATATGCTTCATAATACGAAAGTCCACTTGTTTTAAGCATACACAAGAGAGAAGTATAATATTGAGAATATTCCTTCCACAAAATTGGTATCTGAATGAATACGAAAAAAGTGTTTGTTACGGGTAACCCTCACATTTTTATCGATAAAACATCAAACCTTCATTTTTTTGGGAAAACATAAATAAGTCGTGTTTTATACAATATAAAACATATTAGAGTTGCTAAAAAACAAATTTAATAAAAATAAAATATATAAAGAAAATGCAAAATGCCCCCGACCTAACCTTTTTCGAGGTGTTAGGCCTAATCAATAATTATTAACGACAATCATTTCATCACGGCCGTTGCAGGACGACCACATGGATGGGTTAGACTTCAGCGACGACGAGAGTATAGACAGCACACTGAAACAGCGCTCACGACCCTCCAGCATAGTGGGCCCGATAGAGAACCTGAAGCGGGACAACTCGCCCCGGCGCCCCGTTGACCCCGACTCCATTAAACTGCACATGCCCGTCAGCAAAACCCGCAGTACGTAGACTCCAGTGAAAAAGTTGATGAAATTTTCAGAGCAAAATGTGAAGAAATTATCAGAGCAAGCGCATCGCGTTTGCTCTGATTATTTCATCAAATTTTGATGTTATTGACAGAAAATATCATAATTTTTGTAAAAATATTTCTTGAAAATCACGCATCTTCTAATATACAAAACCACATGGATTGTCTCGCATGCCTGGCAGCAAACGCCGCAGTAATTAGACTCCAGTGAGAAAGTTGATGAAATTATCATAACGTTTACTCTGCGCATCTTCTAAGGTACATTATTACATGGATTGTCTCACATGTCCGCCAGCAAACACCGCAGTAAGTAGACTCCAGTGAGAAAGTTGATGAAATTCTCAGAGCAAACGCGGAATGTAATTCCGCGTTTGCTCTGATAATTTCATCAAATTTTTATGTTACTGACAGAAAAATTGTGTGTCTTCTAAGGTATAAAATCATGGGTGGCAGGTGTGAGCATGCGATGGGTAATTTATCGATTGGTATTCATCCTTACTGGAATCCCGACCGGAGACCTGGTTTGGCCCTCGCGTACGTTGTTGGCATTCTTGTATGTGACCGTTGAATCTGGTTATACCCGTTATGTGAGTATTACGATTATTCGTAATCCTATTACTTTTAGGGGAATGGGCCAAGTGACTTTGGTGTGATATGGACCTTTTTTCGATATAAATATTCCGTTCTGATTTTGGGATTTTTCCCCCAATGCAGCAGGTTATATACGGGATCGAACCCGTTGGCCCGGCCTTAAATGACCTTAGCTGTTGATAGGCCGTTAATCACCTATGCACAAACAAACAAACAAATATTCTTTATGAAAAATCGCGTATCTTCTAAGGTACAAAATGGAATGTCTTACATGCCCTGCCAGCAAACACCGAAGTAAGTCGCAGTTGGGACTCGCAGTGTGTGAGATGGACGTTCAACGCCATTCAATCAATAACTCGCTCAGTGATCTGCGATTTGAGATATCTAGATGTAGTTGTGTATTTGGCTTGCCATATGAAGGTATAAACCTGTGGGTTGAAGTGAATCCATAAAAATGAATGTAGTCTTCAGAGCTCCAGTTAAGATGCGTAATTTGACCAAATATTCGAGGTATTTTTCTCAGTTCTTCACCAAAAATGGCAAGTTGGCAGTTCTTTAGACGATTCTAAAGCACTCCCAACTTGCCATTTTTGGTGAAGGAATAACAAAATTCCCCCAAAAGTGGATAAAATTACGCACCTTAACTGGAGCTCTGGTTTTCCAAAATGAATCCAAACTGCAACTGGCACCATTATTTATAAGAGCGGCCAGAAAATTAATTACGGCATTCGTTTTTGAATACTGTTTTTTTTAGCACCACAAAGGTAAAAGATTACAAGACAAGTCGAGCCGATTTCACCAAAATTGCAAAGTATACTTATCTTCCTAAGTACGCTTTGAGTGAGAAATTTTCAATTTAAGGATAAATTTATTTAATGAAATACAATATTTTGTGACCAATTATTGTACTGAATTTATTACATTATCACAGCCATTTTGGCTGTGATAATGTAATAAAGTCCGTATAATAGTTCACATACTTTTAATCATCAAATATATGCAGTCGTTAGTTCTATATGGAATAATGCATTTCGGTAAAAAAAAAAATGATTACTCCCTCAAAGTTTACTTAGCTACATAAGTATGCTTTGCAATTTTGGTGAAATCGGCTACACAAGTATACAATGCAAGTGCGGTTTTAATTCACATGATTATTTATTTCACAAACTGTGCTGTCGCAGATCATGTCACAAACGCCTCGTAGCACCGCCTTAAAGGTACATGCCCACTCATTAGGTGCAAAATATTCTTTATATCAGAGACATCATCGGAGACATTTTCTGGCAAAATAAACATTCATTCAATATTAGCCCACGCATTCATTGGCATTATTATACATTTTATACCAGACATAAATTTCCACACTGATATCAGGGGCGATAACCATGTTTCCTTAAACTGTTAACAAACATTACTATTTATTCTCTGTATTTATCTTTTGATGTGCAATGATCATACTTTATAATCTGTCGAAAATATTAGTATACCCCCCCACAACGAGTTGTGGGGGGGTATACTGGAGTCAGGTTGTCCGTCCATCCGTTCGTCCGTCTGTGCGGGCACACATACAGGGTCTTAGGTGGTTAGAGGCGTGGCCTAAGACAAAAGAATACAATAGATTTATTCCGTTGACCACTTAAGCCTATTGTTCCTTAGGTGGTCATTCCTTTGATCTTTTATATAGTAAAAACCACCTAAGGGATGTCACGTAAGGACGTCCGTCCGTCCGTGCGTCCGTAAACTTAACATCAGAGAAATATTGTTATACCTTCTATTTCCTTCATCTAAAATGCTTAATATTTCACACATGCATTCCTGTAAGGCTCTACTATCATGCTGTGCCAAATCTACGACCGTCCAACCCCCGCTGATCTCAAGGTCAAGGTCAAATACTTAGTCTCTTTACAAAACTTATCATCAGAGAAATATTGTTATAACTTCTATTTCCTTCATCTAAAATGCTCAATATTTCACACATGCATTCCTGTAAGGGTCTACTACCATGCTGTGTCAAATCCACGACCGTCCAACCCCCGCTGCTCCCAAGGTCAAGGTCAAATACTTAGTCTCTTTACAAAACTTAACATCAGAGAAATATTGTTATAACTTCTATTTCCTTCATCTAAAATGCTTAATATTTCACACATGCATTCCTGTAAGGCTCTACTACCATGCTGGGCCAAATCCACGACTGTCCAACCCCCGCTGATCCCAAGGTCAAGGTGACATACTTAGTCTCTTTACAAAACTTAACATCAGAGAAATAAGTTATAACTTCTATTTCCTTCCTTGAAAATTCTTAATATTTCACTTGTGCATTCGTCTAAGGTTGTGCTATCATGCTGTGACAAATCTGCGACCGTCCAACCCCCGCTGATTCCAAGGTCAAGGTCACATACTTAGTCTCTTTACAAAACTTAACATCAGAGAAATATGTTATAACTTCTATTTCTTTCATCGAAAATTCTTAATATTTCATGCATGCATTACTCTAAGGCTCTACTATCATGCTGTGACAAATTCCCGCTGATCTCGAGGTCAAGCTCACATACTTAGTCATCAGAGAAATCGGTTATAACTTCTATTTCCTTGCTTCACATTTCACACACGCATTGCTCCAATGGACCTCTACCACCCTGTGACAAATTCACGTTCATGCCGCTCCGGCTAAGCCCAGAGTCAAGGTCACAAGCCCACACACTTGGAAATTTTTACATATTTTAGGGGTACCTGGGCCCACACGGGGGGTTTTCCGTAAGCCTCGCTTACTGACCAATCTAGTTTTTTCAGATGACTCATTTAATGAGTATCAATAATTAAAAAAATATCATGCCTCATTTGCATATGAAAATAGACTGATACCACCGCGAGTCACTCAGTAAAATAAATATTACTAAATGATTATATCTGTATAGCAGGCACTCGAAATGTTTATAACTGGTGGTATAGTGACACAATTATACACTTATTTAATTCATACAAGAACACTTTGTGCCTACTGAGTGGGCATATACCTTTAAGCGAAACTCAATGCAAAAATGACACAATTAATAGCAATAAATAGGCAAAATCTGCTTAACCCTTTGAACCCAAAAGCCCGCTATAGTGGTTTATGCAAACAGTGCAGATCCAGATGAGCCTGCTCATAGCGAGTAAGTAATTTTCATATTTTTGAGCACAAAAACATCCCCTTTTCAGAAATGGACCAGTCTGAAAAGCATTTTGTGACGGTTGGATTGGTTGCAAAATCCATTCCAGGGGCCTGTTTCACCTAACTTTGTACGACTAAAATGTTCGTAAGTGCAAATTTAGGATCATCTGTAAATTGCAATTGATGGATTTACATTTATTGAGCATCGGCTGCATGCAGCCTATGCTCAATAAATGTAAATCCAATAATTGTTTCCAAGAAACCATTGTTAATGTGATTTTTAAAGATTATCATAATTTTGCATTTACGAACATTTTAGTCTTACAAAGTTTCGTGAAAAGGCCCCCAGTTACTTAGGGGTGAAAGGGTTAACTGTCGAAATGACAATCGTCTTCAAAGACCACCAAGGATTGGGAAAATAATAACATCACTGTAAAACGCACAGGGAGACTATTGACACAAAAGCTATTGAGTGAAACTTTTAAGAGGCGAGAAAGAATATCATGAAGTGTAGTATGACAAATGCAAAATTTTTGAGATGCAATTTGAATGAAAATTTTGATTTTTGAAATTGACAATTTGAAATTTATGGTAATTTTTGTCGCGCCCGCTTGCAGATAGCATGATATAGTCGGCAGATTGGCATACGCACGTACATGCGTCATCTATTTTTTATATCAACCCGATATATGGCTTTTTTATTGTGTTCTATGGATGCTTTGTCCTGTGTTTTCCACGCTGCTGTGCTTATCATTCCATCACATATTTTGTAGAACACCATCATTTAACTCATCCCACACGATACCGCAACAGTTTAAGGACGAGTAAGTCTGTAGCGATGATTATCTCCCCTAGCATTGCATCCTTGTACCTAGTATATAACCACAGAGCTCCAGATAAGGTGCGTATTGGAGTATTTTACGCATTTGTTTTAGCTGAATACACATAGAGTTTCAAAAATGGGAGTACAAACTACTCGAAAAACAATTGGAAAATACTCATTGATCTTAAAACTGAAGAGTGAAAATGTTCTAATAAAGTTGAAAATTCACTTAGTTGAGCTGCAAAAAGATCAAATAAGTGATTCTTTTTCACTTTGTTGGTTTTTTCTATCACTTGTTCCCTATTTCATAACAGAAAAATACAGAATCTCATTTGTAAGAATAAAATATGCATTGACTTTGAACTCGGGAGGTATAATACTCTTTAGACGTAAAGCTTATTTGGAGCTCTGTAGCCTACAGGGGCCTTGGGATGGTGACATGTGCTAGGTCAGACAACAGCAGATAAAACACCATTTTCACATTTCTTATTTGTTGCTGATTGCAGAAGTGGGGTTTGTGACATCTGTGGCCAGTCTAGCTCTCGCCCTGCTTGTGCACTCCTGTGGTCTGATCAGGAGATATACTTACTTCTATGTAGCATGACGGATGTTTGAGTGATTGAATGACAAACAGTACAGACCGTGATCACTACATATGCCATACGCCCTATTTTTCAGTCACAGGAACAGGTTTTCAACAATTTATGGATATATTTTTCACATAATATCAATGAATAATATTTCATGGCAAATGTGAAATAGCTATTTATCCTGTCAACACAGTGCGTATGTGCCGTGAAACACGATGCCGTGAAACATTTTTGATATCCAGTCAATACAAGTTTTGCATTTTACAGCCATTTGTAGGTGTTGACGGGATAAATAGAATAGTAGGTTAGTGCAGTGAATGGGAAAAAATATCTGGCGCGCCACGGAAACGGGATGTGCTCGGCAGAGCCTCGCCCATCCCATTTCCTCAGCCTTGCCAGATATTTTTTCCCATTCACGGCACTAACCTACTATTCTCTATCTATTTTCCTTATTTCTGAACCAAAGTATATGTTGTGACCACTCATTTGAACCGTCTCGGCGAGACGGTTCAAATGAGTGGTCACAACATATACTTCTGATGAGAAATAAAGAAATTCTTGAGCCTTGCCGGATATTTTTTCCCATTCACGGCACTAACCTACTATTCTCTATTTATACCCCCACAATGAGTTGTGTGTGGGGGTATACTGGAGTCATATTGTCTGTCCATCCATCCGTCTGTGCACACGATCGTGGTATTAATTGGTTGGAGGTGAGGTCTAAGTCAAAAGAAAACAGTGCATCTTATTCCATAATCACCTATTTAGCGGGTAATGCCTTATAATTTATGTTTACCTTCACAGAACTTCTTTAAATTTTTCACACCTGCATTCTTCTGGTGATCCTCCATCGTTTATGTGACAAATCTACGAGCCCCGCTTATGCCTACATCAAGGTCACAGACTTGGAACATATTTGCCTCAGGGCCCACACAGGGGGTATTCTGTAAGCCCTTGTTTACTGAAAAATATAGTTCATATTTGCTCTGACATTTATAGTATAAATGCCATATACATGTATGTCAAAAAGTGACCATGGTGTTTTTATAAAAACGGATGGCAATGGACCTTGGTCAAACCCCATGACTATATACAACTTTCTGATCATGTTCTCCAATCTCGTGCTCAAAACTAAGCAGTTCATTGGCTGCACTGGTTATCTAATATTTTAATAAACATAACCCTTACAATGCTGAATTAAATTTTGCGTCTGCTGTTTATTTTTTCATTTGCTTTTTTAGCAACAAATTGTTTTAGCAACAAAACCATAGTTTGGCAGTACTTTAGAATCATTTCCAATGGAAATGATTCTAAAGTGCTGACAACCCATGTATTTGTGGATAATAAAGATAAAATATGAAGCAACAGCAGACGACAACTTTTGTTTCCAGTATTCTAAGGGTTAACATTTAGAGAATGCGCTCAGAAAGTTTTATATAATCATGTAGCCTGGGCATGTGTTTATTAAACTGTCTGCCTGTTCTGGAAACTGGGGCCCGTTTCACTAAACATCGTACGACTCAAATGTTCGTACGTGTAAAATTATGATAGTCTGTAAATTTCACATTAACAATATATTCTTGTAAACAATTCTTGGGTTTACAGTTTTGATCATAGGCTGCATATATGCATATGCAGCCTATGCTCAATAAATGTAAATCCATCAATATAAATTTCAAGACGTTCCTAAATTTGCACTTAATAACATTTTAGTCGTACAAAGTTTAGTGAAACGGGCCCCTGTATTTGATATCTGACAATTGCATTGGTCAAGACTTGCACAATCAAACTTGCTGTTTTGAAGCATGACAAAGGAGTACATGGTCTAGAATATTTATAAACATGTGACTCAGTCGCCTGTGGAATTTCATCTTTCAGCGAAGATTTGTTGAAGGTTCCCAAACGAAACCAGCGAAATTTACATTGTTTTTAAATGGAAAATGATGTTTTCATTGGTTTAAACCTGTCCCACTTAAGCCAACGAAAACGCAAATGATGTCAAAACGATCGTTCGTTGTGGAACCAGGAACAGGGGGCCGTTTCACTAAGCTTCGTACGACTAAAATGTTCGTAAGTGCAAATTTAGGATCGTCGGGAAATTTCAAATGATGGATTTACATTTATTGAGCATAAGCTGCATATCCAATACTTGTTTACAAGAAAATACTGTTAATGTGAAATTTACAGACTATCAGAAGTTTGCACTTACAAACGTTTTAGTCGTACAAAGTTTAGTGAAACGTGCCCCAGATCGGTACTGTATGTGCACAATTATTAAGTAGTACCAACATATGTATGTAGAGTTCAATCCTATTCATTATACAAAGTAAATGTATTACCTACACGGTTATACGTAAATAACCATGAGTATTTATTCTAATAAACATTTTAAGTAGCTTTTGTGAACTAAAATACATTATTATATCACAAAACAGAGCTCCAGATAAGGTGCGTATTTGCGTAAATACCTGATTAAAATTGCCAAAAATCCAATTGAAATCGTAGTGAGTATCAAAAAGCAATGAAAAATTTGTGGTATCTTTATCATGCTACAGAAAACAATAAACAGACCACAAATATAGCATATTTTCTTATTTTTCCATGAAAAAACATCTTTGTGTTTCATTAGAATTGTCTCCAAGGAGATAATTCTAATGAAATACCAAGATGTGTTTTCATTTAGAAGCAAACTATTCAATAGGTGCGGTCTGCCGATGTGTAAACAGTAGTATGATTCTATTTTACACAATTAAACTTTTGAAATACCCAATTGTCAGAAATGATTGAGTGACAATACTCGGTTACTAATTCCATATCTGGAGCCCTGAAAAACTTGGAAAGCATTACATTTTAAATGGGTTAATGCGTGAGAATTACATATTTTACTGAAAATATGCAATGGGTCTACTATTATAGAGGGGGCAATTATTAGGATACATATGGCTGATATGAGAGGATGGCTTTTTTGCCTAGTGTTCTATATTTCATATTGATGTGTTGAATATCTTAACCCTTAGACCACTACACACCACAATTGTCGTCTGCTGTTGCTTTTATATCTTGCCTTATTTCTCAATAAAAACATGGTTTGACAGCATTTCAGAATCATTTCCAATGGAAATGGTTCTGAAGTGCTGTCAAAGCATGTTGTAAATTATTCTAAAGTGCTGTCAAACCATGTTTTTGATGATAAAAAATGGAAAATAGAAAATAAACAGCAGACGACAAAACATTAAGGATTAAATATGAAAATAATACACAAGTGATATTCAGTTCAATTCACAGAATGCTAGCATGTTAACCCTTAGACTGCTATCTTATTTTTTTTGTCGTCTGCTGTTTATTTTCTATTTTCCATTTTATAAATCTCCAAATATTTAAACTGATTATACATAGCATGCTATAAGGCCTGAATTTGTCTCAAATACTCTAACTGATATCGCATGTCATGAAACAAACAGAACATTTTCAAACAGCAGCTTAGTTTAAACATATTTTATTTCATTGTCAATGTCAATGTTACTATATACAGTACTATACAAATGGGATTGGATTGAAACAGCAGCTTGCTACTTACCCTGAAATAATCTGGAAATATTCAAATAGTTAACCCTTTCACACCTACAGTCTGTTTCACGAAAGCTGCCCAAATTCTTTTTATTTCGTGAAATTTTGTCAAATATTGATTTTATTGCGCAAAAACAATTTCCCCATGTTAAATCCCCACAGAGTGAAGATGTCTATGGGGATTTAACATGGGGAAATTTTTTTGAATTTCAGAAATACTGGACCGATTTTTAAAATTTAACTTGTTTTCTTAGTTAGATCATATCCAAGCTGTCTAGTCAGGTTTCGGAGTCAATTTCCAATTTTTTTCGTTTTTTGACTCCTCCCACACTTCCTTACCTCTTTTTCCCCCATGTTAAATTCCCATAGAGAAATCAATTTTTCGTAATAAAATCAATATTTGACCAAATTTCACGAAATAAAAAGAAGGCTCATTCTTAAATTTTCCTTTAATTTAATATTATCAAAAAAAAATTTATTTTGGAATTGTCTATATACATGTATGTAGCCGTAAAATTTGGGCAGCTTTCGTGAAACAGACAGTAAGTAACTGACATGGATTTTGATATGTTCATTTTGCAACCAATCCAATTGTCACAAAATGATTTTCAGACTAGTCCATTTATGAAAAGGGGGGTGTTTTTGTTCTCAAAAATATGAAAATTACTCGCAAAAAGTGCAGAGCCTGATGAGACGGCTCGTCACGAGCCGGCTCATCTGGATTTACACTTTTTTCCAACACCACTATACAGGCCTGTAGTGTTGAAAGGGTTAATCTGCAGCATGCTAGATGTACTGAAATGCTTTCAAAATTATGAACTGATTCTGAATGGCATGTTCAATGTCCTGAATTATTTCAAACAACTCAAATGGTAGCATGCTAAATAGCCTCGAAATCGTTCATGTAAATTTTCAGCGTATTTAAGTACATGCATGTAATTTGAGAATGGTGATTATAAATGTAAACAATCAGAAAACATACACACTCAGTGCATATACAGATGAACCGGCTCGTTACGAGCTGGTTCATCTGTATCTAGACTATTTGCAAACATTCGAATAGTGGTATTTGCTTTATACACATTTTATATGTATAAAATTTACAAGTATGGCATCAGTAGGAGTGCATTGTAAATACAGAATAATAATTCCAACACAAAAATATTCACACAATTCCCTAACATTTGATTGGTCCGTAGCAAGTCTCTGTCCAAAATTTATATCCCAGTAAACTCCCATGCCGAACTACTTTCCATAACCGTCAGGCGCAGTTAAAATAATTCTTAAGAAAACGGAAAATAAACACATTTTCTTGATGAATTTATTTCAAATGCTGGAATTATAAGGAATGAATGGCCTTTTTGTTGAATTTATCGGGGATATAAACTTGGAAAAGTCGCGAGAATACTGGACGAGGCCTTCCGGCCTTCGTCCAGTATTCCCGCGACTTTTCCAAGTTTATACCCCGATAAATTCAACAAAAAGGCCATTAATTCCTATAATACAAATGGTATTGGATTGACAGGAAGCTTATATAAATCCTCTCCTTAGCATGTGACATAGTATCACAGGCTGCCAAAACCAGGACATAACAAACATAAATAGTACTGTTATTAGTATAACATGGGATTTTAATGTTAAGTTATGTTCCCAGTTTCTGCTTCTTGCGATACCCGGTAGTGTAGATGACAATATATATTTAGTGTGTAAAGGGTTATGTCAGCAGGAGAACACATACCATCTGATTTCTGTCCCCCCATATACCGGTATCATCATTGTCTTTGTTGCTGTCTAATTCCCAAACAGGGGTGGGGATGGGGGTGAGGCGTTAACCCTCTCACCCCTAAAGATTCAACATTGCCTCTTTTCCATGCTTTTTCATTAACCCATTTCATACTGAGGAGATGCCATTATGTTTGCGGAAAATCCTAAATATTTTCCTTCTATGCGCTCAGAAGTATATGTTGCCACCATCATTTGAACCGTCTCATCGAGCCGGTTCAAATGAGTGGTCACAACATATACTTTCATTGAGAAAAATAAAATAATTAATCATTAAAAAATTCATACCCGTAAAGGTGTATTTCGCATGCAATTGGTGAAGAAACAAGAAAATGTAGCCTGTTAGTACATAAATGTCCCTGGTGGCATATTGGAGGAACTGCGGCAATATAATTAACCCTTAGACCGCTACTCACAACAATTGTCGTCTGCTGTTGCTTTTATATCTTGTCTTATTTCTCAATAAAAACATGGTTTGACAGCACTTCAGAATCATTTCCATTGGAAATGATTCTGAAGTGCTGTCAAAGCATGTTGTAAATTAATCTAAAGTGCTGTCGAAGGATGTTTTTGATGATAAAAATGGAAAATACACAAAATGTAGAAAATAAACAGCAGACAGCAAAAAAAAATAAGATAGCAGTCTAAGGGTTAACCAAAAAAATTTATTACAATTTTTATTTATAGAAGTTATGACAGAATTCAGAAAATCTGGCTAACAATTGGTAGAACGGACACACGTTCAAAACACTATAATTTGTTTCAGAAATATGATACAAATCAACCATTAAACAAGTTTTCCTATTCTGTTTTAACACTTTCTAGGCATATCTGAGATACTACGGTATTAATTAGGAATTGTTATTTATGTTACCAGTACTTGGCCGCATGTGTGAGTTTGTATTCAAAATATACATTTAGGTGAAAATACAAGTGTGTGTAAAATATACATGTTTCTCACTTCAGACTTTCTGAATGGTAAGATAGCTTGACAAATATGCACATGTCTTATTGCTTGAATGGTATTCTGTAAGAATGGTTTGCAAATGTTCACAAATTCAAGAAAATTTCATAAATTTTAGCATTTACGAAATTTCAAAGATAATTTTAGCCCACACAATAACTGGAGGATCTACAATTAATGATTTTATATGACATTTATTTCACTGGTTTATTATAATTTGTAATACCGGTACACTGTATTTGCACTGAGAAAGCCTATTTTATGCAACAAGACATATTTTTCCATTGTTGGTTCATGTGTGACATTTATCCCGTCACATGTGCCGTGAAACATTTTTGATATCCTGTCAATACGACCTAATCACTGCGTATGAATATGTGCGGTGGCTGGGGTTATTTTTGTTTGCATTTTAAAGCCATTTGTAGGTGTTGACGGGATAATTAGAATACCGTAGTAGGTTAGTGCCGTGAATGGGAAAAATATCTGGCGTGGCACGGAAACGGGATGTGCTCGGCAGAGCCTCGCCCATCCCGTTTCCTAAGCCTTGCCAGATATTTTTTCCCATTCACGGCGCTAACCTACTATTCTCTATGACATGAGAAAATCTGTCCAGATGCTTTCCACCAAATATACCCCCAGATCAGTAGCCGATTTCATCAAAATTGCAAAGCATTCTTATCTAGCAAAGCATTTATATTTTCCGAAATTAATTATATCCTATAGAACTAACGATTGCATATATTTGATGATTAAAAGTATGCAGAATTATTGAACTGAATTTATTACATTATCACAGCCAAAATGGCTGTGATAATGTCATAAATTCAGTATAATAAAAATTAATAAATTTCTCCCTAAATTGAAAATTTCTCCCTCAAAGTATACTTTGTTAGATAAGTATACTTTGCAATGTTGGTGAAATAGGCTACTGACTGCCCATTCCAGTCAGATAAGGGTCTACAATGCCTGGAGTTTTGTTAGTGAACCATCATTGGCGTTTCATACGATTTACATTCACCCGGGCTGCACTCCGAGCCAGCGTAAACTGTTTTATGTCGAAAAATGCACCAGTTTCCTGACGAGATGCCACTCCTCTCTACTTAGAGCTATCACATAAATGAATTTTGCATCTAGTAACCGGTGCAAATTGCTAGCGCCAGTTAGTAGATGAAATTGTGTTTGTGCAGTGTCTTCTGCTTGTAGCTGAATGGGAATTTGGCGCCTATTTCGACATGAAACCGTATACTCCGGTGCTGAGTGCACTGCGCCCGTGACATTACGTCAGGCCGTATGAACTCTACAAATGGACTCATTTTGTCATTGTGCTGTCACATATGTTGTTCATTAACCCTTTCACCCCTAAGTTACTGGAATAGATTTTGATACATTAATTTTGCACCCAATCCCATCGTCACAAAATGATTTTCAGACTCATCCATTTATAAAAAGGGGGTGTTTTTGTTCTAAAAAAATATGAAAATTACTTGCAAAAAGTGCAGATCCTGATAAGACAGCTCGTTACGAGCCGGCTCATCTAGATCTACACTATTTTCCAATACCACTATACAGGCCTGTGGTGTTGAAAGGGTTACCATTTCACCCCTAAATACCGTAAAGATTCTAATAGACGCCCATGCTCTAATAGACGCCCACCCCCCCCCCCCCCACACTTTTTACGCTGAAAATGACCTATTTTTTGGCTGATTTTCACGAAATTTGTGCCTCTAATAAACGCCCAGTACTAACTTGTAACAAAATCGGAGCCAATTGTCCAACTAGATTTCTTTTTTTTCCAGTATTTCCTTGAAAATCGGGAAAAAAACTAACATAATTAATTGCTACTTTCACTTTCAAAAGCGGAAGCGAAATTCAACTTTTTCCGGTGTCACAGTAAATTCCTCATCGGCAGTAGCTATTTGCACGGACACAGGGCGATCAGAATTTACATGGTTATGGAGACGCCATTTTCAAAGCATCTCAAACCCATCTCGTATAATATGGGTGAAATTGACATCATGTTGGATTGTTGGCCGATATATCCTAGGAGATGAGCAAAAATAAATATGTTGATCTTGTTCTGGACGTGGCCGTGGGCCGAAATTAATCACACCGATGCGGACCGAAACGTACACGGGCCAAAACGTTCATGGTCCGAAACGGTGACCATGCTGACAGACACTACAATCAAGTCGGGTCAGACGTTTGAGAGTAACGTCCCTTCGTTGTTTTTGTTCAGATAGTAGAAAATCGTATTTTTATCATTTTCCCTTTGCTGAATAATACTAATGCCTCTATTAAACGCCCACCCAGGACTTCGGAGCCAGTGGTGATTCTAATAGACGCCCGGGCATCTATTAGAATCTTTACGGTATGTTGATATTCCATGCTCATTTGTGGACTATTCCATTAATCAATATATAACGGGGATTTAACTCTTACACCGCTATCTTATATATTTTTTTCATCTGCTGTTTATTTTCTACTTTCCATTTTTAACATAAAAAACATGCTTTGACAGCACTTTAGAATAATTTACAACATGCTTTGACAGCATTTCAGAATAATTTCCATTGGAAATGATTCTGAAGTGCTGTCAAATCATGTTTTTATTGAGAAATAAGGCAAGATATAAAAGCAAAAGCAGACGACAATTGTTGTGAGTAGCGGTCTAAGGGTTAATAAAAAAAAACGCTGAAGGTCCTGTTTACATGCTGGCTCATCCGGATGTATAGCGTTTGCAAATGCTTCTTTCATGGTCTATAGGCTTGGAAGGGTTATTGTGGTGTTGCGATATAGTTCCATCAGTGAAGTTGTAAGTTGTACTACATGTACCATCGTTATTGTTTTGTTTGGTGTAATATTGTTATTTTTCCTAATTAGACGCTACTGGTAATTAATGATGGCAGGGGGTATAGGTACATTGTATGCAGGGATTCCGCTGGCGATCGCCACTTTCGCAATTGGCGATAAAAATAAACAATTGGCGATCAAAAATTATAATTTTTGAGAAAAAAAAAATCCTTTTTTTTTTGTTTTCGAAAATTGTAATTTTTTATCGCCAATTGTTTATTTTTATCCTATTGGTTATTCCTTTTTTTTTTTTTTTTTTTTTTTTTTTTTTTTTGAAGTGCCGATATTTTTATTTTCCCCAGCAGAATCCCTGTGTATGTAGTTGTCATAACTGTTATACTAGTATATGACCATGCTAAATAAAGTCCATCCATACATGTACATCTTTAATTACATCAATGTTTTTAAATTCTATCTCGGCAATCATTGAATCATTGAATTCATCTCTATGTATCATTCGTAATTTCATCAATGATGAAAGTACGAATGATACATAGATATGAATGATGATCATTTGTACAACTGGCCTTGAAATGTGTTTGAAGTTTTGCTTTAGCTACCCATTAACCCTTCCTACGCTGTTGACGGAAATTGCCGTCTGCTGTTTTTCATTTTTGCTTTAATTCTTAACAAAAAACTGGTTTTGACAGCACATGAGAATCGTCTCCACTGGAGATGATTCTCATGTGCTGTCAAAACCAGGTTTTTGTCGAGAAATATTGAGTATAAAACATTTCCAGCAGACGACAACATTTAATTCAGCGTAGTAAGGGTTAATGCATGTACATGTAGTAATTGATGTTTCATAAGGTATATACCTTCAAATTGCCATGTCTCAAAAACTATACCAGCAAATAAAAAGGTACATGCCCACTCAGTAGGCACAGAATGTTCTTTATATCGGAGCCATCATCTGGCAAAATAATTCACCATTAGCCCACGCATTGATTGGCATTTTTATACATTTCATATCAGACATAAATTTCCCCACTGATATCAGGGGCGATAACCTCAATAAATGTAAATCCAATCATTGTTTACCAGAAAACATAATTTTGCGCTTACGAACATTTTAGTCGTACGAAGTTTAGTGAAGCTCGCCCCAGGCACCTTAGTTACAACTTATGTAATAATAGAAGATCTTGACCATGTTGTAAATTCACTGATACTTTCCGCCGCCGCTAATCTTTCCATTATTTCCCAATTTCTTTATTTCAAAATATTTTGCTTTAAATCAAGCAGCTTGATTGTCTGAGCCTGAGCCTGAGCTGTAGCACAGCCCATACTCGGACAGTCAAATTGCTTGAATGCGAGTTGCCATTGCCAATAGATTTTCAGAAACATTTATAATCTTACAGGTGGAAGACTTGGACCTGTGTCATAAAAACTGCCCATTAAAAATCCCATTACCCCACCACCTGGTGTCGTCCTATTCACTATGTTAGCTATAGACTATAGATCAGGTATTGTACAGTACGACACCAGATGGGTGGGGTAATGGGATTTGTTAATGGGCATTTTTATATGCTACAGGGGCCCGTTTCACTAAACTTAGTAAGACTAAAATGTTCGTAAGTGCAAATTTAGGATCTTCTGGAAATTTCAATTGATGGATTTACATTTATTGAGCATAGGCTGCATATGCAGCCTATGCTCAATAAATGTAAATCCATTAATTGTTGTTAAGAAAACGTTAATGTAACATTTACAGACTATCATAATTTTGCACTTACAAACATTTTAGTCGTACGAAGTTTAGTGAAACGGCCCCAGATCTGTGTCTTCATAAAAAACGTTGATAATCTGCACAAGTTTAACGCAGGCAGCCGTGTTGTACCAAGCCTACCGCGTTGTTTGAATTGTAAACAACGTGGGTAATGATCTGGGTCTGTGCTGGTCACAAACATCATAAGGTGTCTTTTCTCAGCAGGCAGCTCATATGTTAGTCCCGGCTCATTGTGATGGAAAGCATGCTACTATACATGGCAATAAGATTTGCTCTTTTTTTACTTTTCCATTTTTCTTATCAAAAACATGTCTTGACAACAGTTAAATTTATTTGTTGGTCATACCAGGGGGCGGCTAGGGGTATCCGTGAGCCCCTGCTCACTTGCCCTCTTCTGTCTGTTTCACGAAAGCTGCCCAAATGTTACGGCCATATAGACAATTCAAAAACAATATTGTTTTCGATAATATTAAATTAAAGGAAAATTTAAGAATGAGCCTTCTTTTTATTTCGTGAAATTTGGTCAAATATTGATTTTATTGCGAAAACAAAATTTCCCCATGTTAAATCCCCATAGACATCTTCACGGAGTGAAGATGTCTATGGGGATTTAACATGGGGAAATTTTTTTAGAATTTCAGTAATCCTGGACCGATTTTCAAAATTTAACTTTTGTTTTCTTAGTTGGATCATTTCCAAGCTATCTAGCTAGGTTTTTTGACTCCTCCCACACTCCTTTGCCTCTTTTTCCCCCATGTTAAATTACCATAGACAAATCAATTTTTCGTAATAAAATCAATATTTGACCGAATTTCACGAAATAAAAAGAAGGCTCATTCTTAAATTTTCCTTTAATTTAATATTATCAAAAGAAATCTTGTTTTTGAATTGTCTATAAGCCGTAAAATTTGGGCAGCTTTCGTGAAACAGACTATAGTATTCTCTATGTCTCCAGTTCCAGGCGTGGGCGTGAACCTGCAGGACAGTTTCCCGATCCAGCTGAGCCAGCTGAGCCAGTCGTTGCCTAACACGACCCAGGGCCCGCAGTCGCCCAAGAAGCCAATACTGCCGCCCCGCCGGCAACCCGTCCCTATACCCGGTCAGTGTATATTTCTAAAGTCGCTTACTCTATGATACTATGAGCTACTCTCCTAAAAATAGGGTTATCATTACCACTTGGGGGAGGGGGTGGGGGGCAAATTGATCAATCAGTCTAAAACTTTACACACGTCTTCCATACATATTGAACATGTGCACCATCATCATGAAAATGGTTGAAAAGAGGGTATGTTTGTCAAATTGACAAACATACCCTCTTTTCAACCATTGTCCCACACTTTTGCATACAATCCCGTGTAAGGTATAAGTTGGTGTAATCAACTTTCTGTCAATCAATAACTCAACGGGTATATTTGGTGACTGGTGGCACTCTTGCAAGGACTTTTTTTTACCAATCACTGGCTGATCAGTAGACGATTTCATCAAAATTGCAAAGTATACTTTTCTAGCAAAGTATACTTTGAGGGAGTAATCATTTATTTTTCCCGAAATGCATTATGTCATACAGAACTAATGACTGTATATATTTGATGATTAAAAGTATGCAGAATTATTATACTGAATTTATTACATTATCACAGCCAAAATGGCTGTGATAATGTAATAAATTCAGTATAATAAAAATTAATAAATTTATCCTAAAATTGAAAATTTCTCCCTCAAAGTATACTTTGCTAGGAAAGTATACTTTGCAATGTTGGTGAAATAGGCTACTGATCTGCACTAGTTACAAAACCCGTCAGTCCCATTTCTCCAGTCACAGTCACAGTCACATATGCCTGATTTGATTTGCAGTGGAGCCTCTCTAAACCCGACTCCCTGGAGACCTCCCAGAATGTCCAGTTTAGAGAGGTTCCACTATATAATCAGGGATGGCCAGTGACCAAGGGATATGCACAGGTTGAAGTAACGGACCGAGGTCTATAAATACATTAAATATGCCTAAAAGCATCAATAAATGAATAAAAAAAAAAAAGCTAAACAATTTTGTTTCACTCCCTCCATGAATAAATTGGATACAATTTTTTTTTTTTGAGGGAGTTAAAAAAATAAACTTTTATCTTATTTTGTTCTTTTTCATTTATTGATGCTTTTAGGCATATTTAATGTATTTATAGACCTCGGTCCGTTACTTCAACCTGTGGGGATATGGTATTGGACATAAATACCGGAGGTTGGGAGTTTAATTTCTAGGCATGAAAAATACATTCATAGTATTTCCATCCCGCTGGTCTTTCGGATGAGACTTTAACCCTTACTATGCTGAATAAAAAATTGACGTCTGCTGTTTATTTTTTATTTCCATTTTTGCTCATCAAAAACATGGTTTGACAGCACTTTAGAATCATTTCCAACGGAAATGATTCTAAAATGCTGTCAAACCATGTTTTTACTGGGAAAAGAGATCAAATATGACACAGCAGCAGACAACTATTTTCGGTTCCCGCATTCTAAGGGTTAAAACTGAGGTCCCGTCTTTATATGACCTTACCAGTTGGCGGGATGTTTAACCCCATTCTCTTTCACTTTTTCTCCAGTCCCATACCATGTCTGATGTGCAGTGGAGCCTCTCTATACCGGACACCCTGGGGACCTCCCAGGGTGTCCGGTATAGTGAGGTTCCGATATATAACCATTTTGTGGTTTGTACATTTTTTTGGCTTCCTTGTTACTTGAGAGTCGAATCTGATTATGCTTATTATAAAAGTAGTAAGATTAATACCGTACTAATTGTATTACTTTCAGGGAGTGGGGCTAAGTGACTCTGATGTGGCGAGAACCTGGCACCAGTAGCCTATTTCACCAACATTGCAAAGTATACTTTTCTAGCAAAGTATACTTTGAGGGAGAAATTTTCAGTTTTAGCATAAATTTATTAATTTTTAGCCAGGTTTTTAAAAAAAAAAATTCCAGGCTATTGGATTGGCGAAAGCCGGGCGGGCGGGCGGGCGGGCGGGCGGTGGGGGCGGGCGGGTGCGGGCGGGCGGGCGGCGGGCGGACGGCGTCCACAATCAATGTTAAGTTTTCGTGTTTGAGTCCATTTCTTTGTTACTGTACCACCTAGGACCACCAAACTTTCACAGCTTCATAATCAAGGGGTGCCCACCACATATCACTATCCAACATGTTACTTTTTTTTTAACTTCACCCATTTTTTCCGCGCAGTCGACTTAGCCATTTTCAATGTTAAGTTTTCGTGTTGGAGTCCATTTCTTTGTTACTGTAACACCTAGGACCACCAAACTTTCACAGCTTCATAATCAAGGGGTGCCCACCACATATCACTATCCAACATGTTATCTTTTTTTTTAACTTGACCCATTTTTTCCGCGCAGTTGACTTAGCCATTTTCAATGTTAAGTTTTCGCGTTTACAATGTTAAGTTTTCGTGTTTAAGGTCCATTTTATTCCTTTGGTACTGTACCCCACCTAGGACCACCGCAAACTTTCCACAGCTTCATAATCAAGGGTGTGCCCACCACATTTATCCACTATCCTAACATGTTTACTTTTTTTTTATTTTTTTTAACTTGTACCCATTTTATTTTGTTCCGCGCAGTCGACTTAGCCATTTTCAATGTTAAGTTTTCGCGTTTACAATGTTAAGTTTTCGTGTTTAAGTCCATTTCTTTGGTACTGTACCACCTAGGACCACCAAACTTTCACAGCTTCATAATCAAGGGGTGCCCACCACATATCACTATCCAACATTTACTCTTTTTTTTTTAACTTGACCCATTTTTTCCGCGCAGTCGACTTATTATTTCTACGTAATTGACTTAGCCATTTTCAACGTTAACTTTTTAACGTACGTCTGGTTAAAGTTTTTTGCTTAAATCTTTTTCGTTATACTATATCTCTGCAACTGCTTCGCCTATTACCTTGAAACTTCACATGGGTGTTTATCATCATCCATATTTTCATTCTACCCCCCAACCGTGCTGCCCCTGTGCCCAATGTCAAGGTCAAATTACTTTGAATTCTTTTGTTAAAGTTTTTTCGTGTACTATATCTCTGCAACTGCTTCACCCAATACCTTGATACTTCATATCGGTGTTTATCATCATTGTCGCACCCGCTTGCGGAAAGCGCGATATCGTCGGCATTTTGGCATACGTCCGTCCGTACGTCCGTACGTCCGTTTAAAGTTTTTCGTTAAAGTTTTTCCATCTTCTATATCTATTTTTTTAGTGTCCATGCCTCGCCCCAAGGCGCGACATGCAGGCCACGGCCATCTAGTCTACAAAAAGTGTGTGTAATTATGTTATCCAAGTGTCTGTGCTTGGAAAAAACCTGGCCTTCGTGGCTTTGCCTCGTTTCTTGTTATTATACTGAATTTATTACATTATCACAGCCAAAATGGCTGTGATAATGTAATAAATTCAGTATAATAATGCTGCATACTTTTAATCATCAAATTTATGCAGTAGTTAGTTCTATATGAAATAATGCATTTCAAGGAAAAATAAATGATTACTCCCTCAAAGTATACTTTGCTAGAAAAGTATACTTTGCAAGGTTGATGAAATCGGCTACTGGTCAGGTTATTCTAATTTCAGGGTTGAATATATTGTTTCTGTAAATATTCAGTTCTGATTTTGGGATTCAACCCCGTTATGTGGACCTAAAATGATCTTAGCTGTTGACAGGCTGTTAAGCACTACAAAATGAAATGTATAACCGTTACTTGTATCCATCAGTTGTCAGCCATGAGAGGAACGTGTCGGACCCCGAATCGAGCTCATTCGTGTTTCAACATCGGCGCACGCCGTCCGAGCCTCCTCTCAGGACCTCCGGAGATGCCAGTAACCGCAGAACTGTCGCCATTCCAAACTGTAATTTTAGATATGCAGCTCTGATAAACTTACAAGATGACACTTGCCAATTACAAAAATGACATTTATGTCATTTTCAGCACTGTTAGCACACAGGCATTAGGCGTGTTTCGGCTTTCATCGGTTTAACTCTATATATATGAACAAGGCTTCTAACTTTGGTCGGATACGACCTCGTATCATAACAAAATAACATATTTATACCCCCCGCAACGAGTTGTGGGGTGTATACTGGAGTCAGGTTGTCCGTCCGTCCGTCCGTCCGTCCGTGCATGCGTGTGTGCGTCCGTCCGTCCGTCCGTCCGTCCATAAACTTAACATCAGAGAAATATTGTTATACCTATTATATACCTATCTATTTTTCCTTCATCTAAAATGCTTAATATTTCACACATGCATTCCTGTAAGGCTCTACTACCATGCTGTGCCAAATCCACGACCGTGCACAACTCCTGCTGATCCCAAGGTCAAGGTCAAATACTTAGTCTCTTTACAAAACTTAACATCAGAGAAATATGTTATAACTTCTATTTCTTTCATCAAAAATTCTTAATATTTCATGCATGCATTCCTCTAAGGCTCTACTATCATGCTGTGATAAATCCCCGCTGATCTCGAGGTCAAGGTCACATACTTTTAGTCTCTTTACAAAACTTAACATCAGAGAAATAAGTTATAACTTCTATTTCCTTCATTGAAAATTCTTAATATTTCACACATGTACTGTCATGCTGTGACAAATCTACGACTGTCCAAACCCGCTGATCCCAAGGTCAAGGTGACATAGTTAGTCTCTTTACAAAACTGAACATCAGAGAAATATGTTATAACTTCTATTTCTTTCATCGAAAATTCTTAATATTTCATGCATGCATTCCTCTAAGGCTCTACTATCATGCTGTGATAAATCCCCGCTGATCTCGAGGTCAAGGTCACATACTTTTAGTCTCTTTACAAAACTTAACATCAGATAAATCGTTTATAACTTCTATTTCCTTGCTCGGATCTGCTTCACATTTCATACACGCATTGCTCCAATGGACCTCTACCACCCTGTGACAAACTCTCGTTTGTACCGAGCCCGCTAAGCCCAGAGTCAAGGTCACAAGCCCATACACTTGTAATTATTTTTTACATATTTAGGGGTATCTGGGACCACGCGGGGGGTATTCCGTAAGCCTCGCTTACTGACCAATCTAGTTGATTTTAGTCCATGCGTTGTAAACTAATTGCTACATGATAATTATACCCCCGCAACAAGTTGTGGGGGGGTATACTGGAGTCAGGTTGTCCGTGCGTCCGTGCGTCCGTGCGTCCGTGCATCCGTAACTTAACATCAGAGAAATATTTTTATAACTTCTACTTCCTTCATCTAAAATTCTTAATATTTCACACATGCATTCCTGTAAGGCTCTACTACCATGCTGTGCCAAATCCACGACCGTCCAAGCCCCGCTGATCCAAAGGTCAAGGTCAAATACTTAGTCTCTTTACAAAACTTAACATCAGAGAAATATTGTTATAACTTCTATTTCTTTCATGTAAAATGCTTAATAGTTCACACATGCATTCCTGTAAGGCTCCACTACCATGCTGTGCCAAATCCACGACCGTCTTACTCCCGCTGATCTCAAGGTCAAGGTCAAATACTTAGTCTCTTTACAAAACTGAACATCAGAGAAATATTGTTATGACTTCTATTTCCTTCATCTAAAGTGCTTAATATTTCACACATGCATTCCTGTAAGGCTCTACTACCATGCTGTGCAAAATCCATGACCGTCCAACCCCCGCTGATACCATGATCAAGGTCAAATACTTAGTCTCTTTACAAAACTTAACATCAGAGAAATATTGTTATAACTTCTATTTCCTTCATCTAAAGTGCTTAATATTTCACACATGCATTCCTGTAAGGCTCTACTACCATGCTGTGCAAAATCCACGACCGTCCAACCCCCGCTGATCCCATGGTCAAGGTCAAATACTTAGTCTCTTTACAAAACTTAACATCAGAGAACTATTGTTATAACTTCTATTTCCTTCATCTAATATGCTTAATATTTCACACATGCATTCCTGTAAGGCTCTACTACCATGCTTTGCCAAATCCACGACCGTCCAACCCCCGCTGATCCCAAGGTCAAGGTCAAATACATGGTCTCTTTACAAAGCTTAACATCAGAGAAATATGTTATAACTTTTATTTCCTTAATCTGAAATGCATAATATTTCACACATGCATTTCTGTAAGGTTCTACTATCATGCTGTGCCAAATCCACGACCGTCCAACCCCCGCTGATCCCAAGGTCAAGGTCAAATACTTGGTCTCTTTACAAAACTTAACATCAGAGAAATATTGTTATAACTTTTATTTCCTTAATCTGAAATGCATAATATTTCACACATGCATTTCTGTAAGGCTCTACTATCATGCTGTGCCAAATCCACGACCGTCCAACCCCCGCTGATCCCAAGGTCACGGTCAAATACTTAGTCTCTTTACAAAACTTAACATCAGAGAAATATGTTATAACGTCTATTTCCTTCATCTAAAATGCTTAATATTTCACACATGCATTCCTGTAAGGCTCTGCTACCATGCTGTGCCAAATCCACGACCGTGCACAACTCCTGCTGATCCCAAGGTCAAGGTCAAATACTTAGTCTCTTTACAAAACTTAACATCAGAGAAATATGTTATAACTTCTATTTCCTTCATCTGAAATGCTTAATATTTCACACATGGATGGATTCCTGTAAGGCTCTTCTACTACCATGCTGTGCCAAATCCACGACTGTCCAACCCCCGCTGATCCCAAGGTCAAGGTCAAATACTTGGTATCTTTACAAAACCTAACATCAGAGAAATAAGTTATAACTTCTATTTCCTTCATTGAAAATTCTTAATATTTCACACATGTACTGTCATGCTGTGAAAAATCTACGACTGTCCAACCCCCGCTGATCCCAAGGTCAAGGTGACATAGTTAGTCTCTTTACAAAACTGAACATCAGAGAAATATGTTATAACTTATATTTCTTTCATCGAAAATTCTTAATATTTCATGCATGCATTCCTCTAAGGCTCTACTATCATGCTGTGATAAATCCCCGCTGATCTCGAGGTCAAGGTCACATACTTTTAGTCTCTTTACAAAACTTAACATCAGAGAAATCGTTTATAACTTCTATTTCCTTGCTTGGATGTGCTTCACATTTCATACACGCATTGCTCCAATGAACCTCTACCACCCTGTGACAAACTCTCGTTTGTACCGCGCCCGCTAAGCCCAGAGTCAAGGTCACAAGCCCACACACTTGTAATTATTTTTTACATATTTAGGGGTATCTCGGCCTACGCGGGGGGTATTCCGTAAGCCTCGCTTACTGACCAATCTAGTTGATTTTAGTCCATGCGTTGTAAACTAATTGCTACATGATAATTATACCCCCCGCAACGAGTTGTTGGGGGGTATACTGGAGTCAGGTTGTCCGTGCGTCTGTGTGTCCGTGCGTCTGTGCGTCCGTGCGTCCGTGCGTCCGTAACTTAACATCAGAGAAATATTTTTATAACTTCTACTTCCTTCATCTAAAATTCTTAATATTTCACACATGCATTCCTGTAAGGCTCTACTACCATGCTGTGCCAAATCCACGACCGTCCAAGCCCCGCTGATCCCAAGGTCAAGGTCAAATACTTAGTCTCTTTACAAAACTTAACATCAGAGAAATATTGTTATAACTTCTATTTCCTTCATCTAACGTGCTTAATATTTCACACATGCATTCCTGTAAGGCTCTACTACCATGCTGTGCAAAATCCATGACCGTCCAACCCCCGCTGATACCATGGTCAAGGTCAAATACTTAGTCTCTTTACAAAACTTAACATCAGAGAAATATTGTTATAACTTCTATTTCCTTCATATAAAGTGCTTAATATTTCACACATGCATTCCTGTAAGGCTCTACTACCATACTGTGCAAAATCCACGACCGTCCAACCCCCGCTGATCCCATGGTCAAGGTCAAATACTTAGTCTCTTTACAAAACTTAACATCAGAGAACTATTGTTATAACTTCTATTTCCTTCATCTAATATGCTTAATATTTCACACATGCATTCCTGTAAGGCTCTACTACCATGCTTTGCCAAATCCACGACCGTCCAACCCCCGCTGATCCCAAGGTCAAGGTCAAATACATGGTCTCTTTACAAAGCTTAACATCAGAGAAATATGTTATAACTTCATTTATTCTTAATATTTCATGCATGCATTCCTCTAAGGCTCTACTATCATGCTGTGACATATCCCCGCTGATCCCAAGGTCAATATCACTTACTTAGTCTCTTTACAAAACTTAACATCCGAGAAATCGGTTATAACTTCTATTTCCTTGCTCGGATCTGCTGCACATTCACGTTCGTGCTGCCCCGGCTAAGCCCAGAGTCAAGGTCACAAGCCCACACACTTGGAAAATTTTACATATTTAGGGGTACCTGGGCCCACGCGGGGGGTATTCCGTAAGCCTCGCTTACTAACCAATCTAGTTCACACAGGCAAATGGGACAAGCCATGTACCTATAAATGTCTCTGATTTTTCATCACTATTCACAGAAACTGATATTTTCTGTAAGTGATGTTGAAAGTTTACATTTCGTAAACTACGGAAAATATCTTATAAAGTTTGTGAATATTTTCATGAGATATCGCACATATTCTTAGTTACATGGCGTGTCTCATATAATTATGACCTAAAAATAGTTTGTGTGCAAGAAAGATAACTCTTTCTAATTGCAGACAAGTTTAGCCCGGTAGAAACAGATAAGCCAGCTGTTCCACCCAGGCCCAGGGCTTTTTCAAGTTCAGACGGTTGGTTCATAGTTTATTATAGGAATGAATGGCCTTTTTGTGGAATTTATCGGGGTATAAACTTGGAAAAGTCGCGGGAATACTGGACGAAGGCCGGAAGGCCTCGTCCAGTATTCCCACGACTTTTCCAAGTTTATATCCCCAATAAAGTCAACAAAAAGACCATTCATTCCTTATAATTCCAGCATTTGAAATAAATTCATCAAGAAAATGTGCTTATTTTCCGTTTTCTTAAGAATTATTTTAACTGCTCTTCACGGTTACGGAAAGTAGTTCGGTGTGGGAGTTTACTGGGATATAAATTTTGGACGGAGACTTGCTATGGGCCAATCAAATGTTAGGGAATTGTGTAAATATTTTTGTGCTGGAATTATACAAAATTACAGTCCACTCACAGAAAAACATACAACTCGGACTATCACGATATTTTATGTGGCTGTGACTGGCGAAATGGGGCTTATCGGATTTTTTACCAGCTTGGGTAGCAATTCCTTGTTAGAAACATGACGGGTGTTTCATTGACGTGTGTTTCAGATCCTGATGGTTGCACAGGCTGTCTATTTCACCAACATAGCAAAGTATACTTATCTAGCAAAGTATACTTTGAGGGAGAAATTTTCAATTTAAGGATAAATTTATTAATTTTTATTATACTGAATTTATTACATTATCACTGCCATTTTGGCTGTGATAATGTAATAAATTTAGTATAATAATTCTGCATACCTTTAATCGTTAAATACATGCAGTCGTTAGTTCTATATGAAATAATGCATTTCGGGAAAATAAATCATTGCTCCCTCAAAGTACACTTTACTAGATAAGTATTTTTTGCAATTTTGATGAAATCGGCTACAGGATCTAAACTGGTCTCAAAAACCCTATTGTTTTCATGCTACTTGAAGGTGCTATTTGATAATAAGCTACACTGGGCACAAATCCCATCAGCCCCATTTCTCCAGCAACAGCCACAGATATCCCCTGCCTGCTTGCCCTGTATACCGAGTGGTATAGAGTTCTCAGCTTCCCATCAATCTGTACTTCAATCTGCAACAGTGGGATTAGTCGTGACTTCAGGCCAACATTAAAATATATTTGTTTCCCCTCCCACTACCCAGGTCATATATACATAACACAACAATTGAGGGATATGGCGATAGTAATCTCCTTTGCAGAAATATAGCAAATGATAAAACAATACAAGCTCTACCAGTCTATAGCCTAGGCTTATGTTGCATAGTAACATAAATGTAAGCGAAGTCATGCATCAATGACTGCACAAAATCATGCCCAATATGACACAGGGGTCAGCTATCAAAATTCTCGTGCATACATTTCTACATCGTTGCAATCGTCGTTACGCACAGTTTATAACCGGATTACATTGTTTAGGGCCATTATGGAGCGACGTCGACGTCTGACGGACGAACAACGTTGGCAAATTATTGGTCAACTCAACATTGGCCACCTTCAATCTAATGTTGCTGGTCGGTTTAGAGTCTCCCAAATCAATATCCATATCCCTCAATTGTTGTTATGTATAGGTGTGGGTAGGTTGGTAGGGAAAATATATTTTTTTATTCTAAATAATAATAAATAAATATTCTATTTTACATATTGTTTTAAAGTCACTCTTTTTATTAGCTCACCTGAGCGAAGCTCATGTGAGCTATTGTTACCGCAATGTGTCTGTCGTCGTCCGTCGTCGTCGTCCGTGAACGTCTTCTCCTCTGTAACCATTGGGCCTATAGTCACCAAACTTCATGGTCATGGTCCTTAGGTAGGGGGATTACAAAATTGTTAAAATGACATCATTACGTAATCCAAGATGGCCACCGTCTAAAAATAGCACAAATTCTTCAAAAATCTTCTTCTCAAGAACCACCAACCGGATTTCGACAAAACTTGGTAGGAATGATCGATGTACAATGCTGTTTCAAAGTTGTTAAAATGGTGACCCCGGGGTCAAAAATGGGTGTGGTATGTGGGTCAAAGTGGGGTCAAATTTTATTTTTGTCTGAATATGGTCATATCATATATCAAATCGAAGGTATAAACGAGGCGATCACTCTGGTGCATTTTTTTTGTCGAAATCGGATGGTCATGTCATCCAAGATGGCCGTCGAAAGGTCAAAAGGTCGTTCTTTTATTAGAGATTTCAAAATTCTTCTTCACACGAACTACTTGGCCCATGGTGGCCAAACTTCACAGTTATGGTCCATGGGTGAAGCCTTTTCAGATTTGTTAAAATGGAGGTCGTCGTTAATCCAAGATGGCCGCTGTCTAAAAATAGCACAAATTCTTAAAAAATCTTCTTCTCATGAACTGCTAGGCGGATTTCGATGAAACTTGGTAGGAATGATCGATGTACAATGCTCTTTCAAAGTTGTTAAAATGGTGACCCCGGGGTCAAAAATGGGCGTGGCCCATGGGGTCAAATTGGGGTCAAATTTTATTTTTGACAGAATATGGTCATGTCTATATCAAATCGAAGGTATCAAAGAGGCGATTGCTCGGTTACATTTTTTGTCAAAATTGGATGGTCAAGGCATCCAAGATGGCCACCGAAATGTCAAAAGGTCGTTCTTTTATTAGAGATTTCAAAATTCTTCTTCACATGAACTTCACAGTTATGGTCCATGGGTGAAGCCTTTTCAGATTTGTTAAAATGGAGGTCGTCGCTAATCCAAGATGGCTGCCGTCTAAAAATAGCACAAATTCTTAAAAAATCTTCTCATGAACCGCCAGCCGGATTTCGATGAAACTTGGTAGGAATGATTGATGTACAATGCTCTTTGAAAGTTGTTAAAATGGTGACCCCGGGGTCAAAAATGGGTGTGGCCCATGGGGTCAAATTGGGGTAAAATATTATTTTGACTGAATATGGTCATGTCTATATCAAATCGAAGGTATCAAAGAGGCAATCGCTTTGGTACATTTTTTTGTCGAAATTTGATGGTCATGTCATCAAAATGGCCACCGAAAGGTCAAAAGGTCGTTCTTTTATTAGAGATTTCAAAATTCTTCTTCACACGAACCACTTGGCCCATGGTGGCCAAACTTCACAGTTATGGTCCATGGGTGAAGCCTTTTCAGATTTGTTAAAATGGAGGTCGTCGCTAATCCAAGATGGCCGCCGTCTAAAAATAGCACAAATTCTTAAAAAATCTTCTTCTCATGAACCGCCAGCCGGATTTCGATGAAACTTGGTAGGAATGATCGATGTACAATGCTCTTTCAAAGTTGTTAAAATGGTGACCCCGGGGTCAAAAATGGGCATGGCTCATGGGGTCAAATTGGGGTCAAATTTTATTTTGACTGAATATGGTCATGTCTATATCAAATCGAAGGTATCAAAGAGGCGATCACTCTGGTACATTTTTTTGTCGAAATTGGATGGTCATGTCATCCAAGATGGCCACCGAAAGGTCGTTACAATGGTGACCCCGGGGTCAAAAATGGGCGTGGCCCGTGGGGTTAAATTTTATTTTGGACAAAATATGGTCATGTCATATATCAATTTGAAGGTATCTGCTCTGGTGCTATATTTGTCGGAATCGGATGATTATGTCATCCATGATGGCCTCCAAAAGGTCCATTTATTCGAGATTTTGAACGTCTTTTTCTCAGGAACCACATGACCGATGCTGGCCAAACTTCATAGTAAGTTAAGATCCTTGGGTGAAGCATTTTCAGATTTGTTAAAATGAGAGTCATCGCTTAATCCAAGATGACCGCCATCTAAAAATAGCACAATTTTTAACACACATGAACTCAATGTCACATTGTCCTCTGGTGTTCATGGAGTCAGGTGAGCGAATTAGGGCCATCATGGCCCTCTTGTTAAATTACTGATTTTTTATTAAATTATTGAATTTAATAAAAAAGAGTGACTTTAAAACAATGTGTATTAAATGTGCTTCCCTTCGGAAGTTATTGGAAATTACTATTCTATTTTATGTTATTATTTGTTTGTGATAGATACGGTAATTACACCTTATACCATTTCTATTTGCCCAAACTCTGTATTATTAAAAGTTACAGATGGGATCTATGTCTTATCACAAGCAAATATACTCACCAATTTGGTCATGAGTGGGTTATTGAAACGAAATAAAATATTTTACCTACCCAACAACCCAAAATTTATTTTATTTCTGATGATTTTGGTGGGTAGATAGCTGGAGGGGAAACAATTAAAATATTATGTTTGGCCTCATGATTGCCCCCTGTATTGATACACAGTCATGATGACTTAGCTTACTCTTGTAAAGTGGCATTTTCCTGTGGAATTTTCAAAAACAGTGATAAAATATAAAATTTACATATTTTTAAATTAAATAACTTATTTCAATATGCATGTAAATAGTAGTTGTGAAATATTTGAAGCTTTTATTGTTTATAGAAAAAAATTATTGACAAAATTCATGAATGTCTGAGAAAAAAACATGTTTTTTTTTATAAAAAATTGTATTCATATCAACAATATAATCCTGGTGTATGTTTGTAAATGTAAACTACTGTCTGTTTCACGAAAGCTGCCCAAATTTTACGGCCATATAAACAATTCAAAAACAATATTTTTTTCGATAATATTAAATTAAAAGAAAATTTAAGAATGTGCCTTCTTTTTATTTCGTTAAATTTGGTCAAATATTGGTTTTATTCCGAAAAATTGATTTGTCTATGGGAATTTAACATGGGGGAAAAAGGTAGAGGAGTTGTGGGAGGAGTCAAAAAACTATTTTTTTTGGAAATTGACTCCGAAACGTAGCTAGATAGCTTGGAAATGATCTAAGAAAACAAAAGTTAAATTTTAAAAATCGGTGCAGTATTTCTGAAATTCTAAAAAAATTTCCCCATGTTAAATCCCCATAGACATCTTCACTCCGTGAAGATGTCTATGGGGATTTAACATGGGGAAATTTTGTTTTCGCAATAAAATCAATATTTTACCAAATTTCACGAAATAAAAAGAAGGCTCATTCTTAAATTTTCCTTTAATTTAATATTATCGAAAATAATATTGTTTTTGAATTGTCTATATAGCCGTAAAATTTGGGCAGCTTTCGTGAAACATTCAAGTGTTTATACAGTGAAATGCTGTATATGTTCAGTTTTATTAAAAAATATCAAATATCAATAAACTAGCAGCCATCACGACCCAACTTGATTGGGTCGGTGATGTTCTCTACTACAGTGGGATCAAAGTTTTCACCTACTTATTATCTGCAAACGTAAGTTGCAAGGTGCATGATCACGTGATTACAACAACAACAACGTCGCCCACTCCAAAGTAAGTATTATTTGATATTTTCCTTAATATGCAACGGATTTTGATGAAATATGGCGCAGCAAACGCGTCTTCATGAGCTGCATTTGGTGGTATAGGGAGTTTGGCACAGACTTATGTCGTTTTTGCGAAGAATCGATTTCCGTGTCTTTGACACGGAAATCGATTCTTCGCAAAAAACGACAGAAGTTTGGGCGAAAATAAAGAGACCACCAAATGCATCTTACCAGGACACGTTTGATGCGCCATATTACATCAAAATCCGTTGCATATTAATGGAAATATCAAATAATACTTACTTTGGAGTGGGCGACGTTGTTGTTGTTGTTGTTGCGACTTGAAACTGATGTCCCGTCCCTAAATGACCTTAACTCTTGCTGGGACTTTAAACTTATTCACTTTTGAAGGGATCGGTTGTGGCCTAGAGGTTAGAACACTTGACTTCAAATCCGGAGGTGGCGGGTTCAAACCTTGCCATAGGCATCCAAAAAAGACTTTCATAGTATTTCCCTTGCACTGGTCCTTCAGTAGTCTATTTCACCAACATTGCAAAGTATATTTTTCTAGCATGTATACTTTGAGGGAGAAATTTTCAAATTTAGGATAAATTTATTAATTTTTATTATACTGAATTTATTGCATTATCACAGGCTGTGATAATGTAATAAATTCAGTATAATAATTCTGCATACTTTTAATCATCAAATATATGCAGTCTTTAGCATGGTTAGTTCTATATGAAATAATGCATTCAGGCTTCCAACTATTTAAACGCCTTTCTTTCAACTCATCATTTTGATGCCCGCGTTCAAGGTAAGATGACTGACATCTGTTTCAGACAATCGCCCACCAACGCCAGACCGGAATACTGCCAGTAGCCGAGTGCCAGACATCCCACCCCCTATACCAATAGCCAGAAAGGTAACTCAAATACGGCGCTCAACATAAAGCACATTTCCTTTCATTTATTATTCAACACTTGCAGTGAAGAGGAACACACTCAGATATTACACTCCAATAATTCCAGCACAAAAATATTTACACAATTCCCTAACATTTGATTGATCCGTAGCAAGTCTCTGTCCAGAATATATATCCCAGTAAACTCCATGGCGAACTACTTTCCGTAACCGTGAGGCACAGTTAAAATAATTCTTAAGAAAACGGAAAATAAAAACATTTTCTTGATGAATTTATTTCAAATGCTGGAATTATAAGGAATGAATGGCCTTTTTGTGGAATTCCACAAAAAGGCCATTCATTCCTATAGTAGCCTGATAATGATCTGTATTCACTGTTCCAAGCAGTATGGGTGTTTCATTGATGTGTTGGCAGACAGTGCAGATCCTGATCAGACTGTGTGGATGCACAGCCTGATCTGGATCTACACTAGTCGCATAACCCCCATTTCTCCAGTCACAGCCACATTTAGTAACGAGTCAATTTCAGGACTGAATATATATTTTTACTGTAAATAGTCGGTTCTGATTTTGTAATCCAGCCCCCGCCTCCGCCCCCTATCCCCATCACAACATGTGGTGAAATTGGGATTCAACTTCGTTAACCCGGCCTAAAATGGCCATTGGCAGGCCATTAAACACCATTAGATAAATGAATAATTTATTGAAATGAACCAACAAGTTATTACAGAACAGAGTCCATGTGTTTCTGTATCCACTCCAGCCTTTACCGCTGAAGAAGAGATGCCAAGCCCTGTTTGACTGCGACGCTGACAATGAAGACGAGCTCACATTCCGGGAAGGGGAGATAATCGTTTTGCTACGAGAGGATGAGGAGGAGTGGTGGGTAAGTTATCTCCCTTTACACAGGTATTATCGCTTTAGTCCATGCGTAACACCTTTCATCAGGGCTCCAGATAAGGAATTAGTAATTGAGTATTTTCACTCCATTTTTCATTTCTGAAGCAATTGGGTATTTCAAAATTTGAATTGGGTAAAATAAAATCACACTACTGTTTACACATCGACAGACAGTAATTATTGAATAGTTTGCTTCGAAATGAAAACATGTCTTGGCATTTCATTAGAATTGAGACGAAATACCAAGATGTGTTTTCATGAAAAATAAGAAAAATATGCTATATTTGTGGTCTGTTTATTGTTTTCTGCAGCATGATAAATGTACCACAAAATTGTAATTGCTTTTTGATACTCGCTACTCTTGATTTCAATTGGGTTTTTGGCAATTTTAATTGGGTATTTAAGCAAATACACAGCTTATCTGGAGCTCTGTTTCATTATGCCCCACCATGATAGTGGAGGGGGCATTTAGTGTTATATGTCCGTCACCAACCTTGTAACTCGTAAGACTTTTAAACCGTACTAGCTACAGTCCTGAAACTTAGTATGTAGCTTCCTTATGATGAGTAGATGCGCAGAGTTTATTTTGATTTTTGATTTTTGATTTGACCTCCGCGTCATTGACCTATTTTTGCTGCTTTGACACTGAGCCATGAATTATCTCCCCCTTTTGGACTTGGAAGTTTACCTCGTTTAAAGTGCTATATGGGGCATCCGTGTTCTTTGAACGCATTTTCTAGTTTCTTAATAACTTTTGAACCACTTCTTAGAATGTGCTTGTATGGATGGTACTTTGTTTCCCATACACCTCATGTCCAAATACCCAAGGTCAAGGTAACTGAAGACTTATGTGTACAGTCGGTGGCAGGTGGGAGCATGAAATGGGTAATTTAACGATCGGGATTCTTCCTTACCGGAATCCCGAACAGAGACCAGTAGCCTATTTCATCAACATTGCAAAGTATGAGGGAGTAATCATTTATTTTTCCTGAAATGCATTATTTCATATAGAACTAACAAATGCATATATTTCATGATTAAAAGTATGCAGAATTATTATACTGAATTTATTACATTATCACAGCCAAATTTGATAATATAATAAATTCAGTATAATAAAAATTAATAAATTTATCATAAAATTGAAAATTTCTCCCTCAAAGTATACTTTGCTACTAAAGTATACTTTGCAATGTTGATGAAATCGGCTACTGGTTTGGCCCTCAGGTACGTTTTGACATTCTTGTATGTGAGGGTTAAATCTTGTTATACCCCTTGTATGAGTAATACGATTATTCCTAATCCTATTACGTTCAGGGGAAGAGGCCAAGTGACTTTGGTGTGGTATGGACCTGGCACCATGTCAGGTTATTCTAATTTCTAAGGTTGAATACGGGATCGAACACGTTGGCCCGGCCTTAAATGACCTTAGCTATTGATAGGCTGTTAAACACCAACAAACAAACAAACACAACTTATGTTTACCTTGTTTGTAAGGCAAAATGCATTAATAAATTGTGTTCACAATAATTGCTTAACCTCTTCACCGATTTTAATAATATGATTAAAAGAGTAAATATGTGCAGTTTATTTCGGATCTAAATTTATGATTTTGGCCATCCCACTTCACACTTAGAATGCGGGAAACATAAATTGTTGTTTGCTGTTGTTTTATATTTTGTCTTCTTTCTTAATGAAAGCATGGTTTGACAGCACTTTAGAATCATTTCCACTTGAAATGATTCTAAAATGCTGTCGAGCCATGTTTTCATCAAGAAAAAAGGGAAATAATCAAAAAAACGGCAGACGACATTTAATTCAGCATTGTTGTTGTTGTATTCCAGGAGGGAGAGGTGGAAGGACAGACACACAGACGGGGCCTCTTTCCACTTAGCTTTGTCACTAAGTTGCCCGACTGACACCATCCTACTGGAGCTGTCCCTACTTAGTACCCATTCCTTTCAGAAAAAGGCTGGAAATGAATAGTGTCGTCTGCTGTTTTTTCTTTGTTTGTCTTTTTCTCAGTAAAAAGCTTTTCCCCTCAGCTTTGTCAAGAAGTTGCCCAACTGACCCGTTCCCAGACTGACCCGTTCCCACTCGAACTGTCTCTACTTTTCCCCATGCCTTCTAGAAAAAGGTGGGAAACGTATATTGTCATCTGCTGTTTTTATATCTTTGTCTTTTTATTAATAAATAGCTTACTTTAACAGTTCATGAGAATTGTCTCCAATGGAAATGATACTTGTGACTTGTCAAAGAATCTTTTTGTTCAGGCAAATTGGAAAATTGAAAACAAGCAAAAGACGACCAAATTTATTTTGGCATACTAAGGGCTTATTGTGGATGAGGGATGCTGGAAATAAAATACCTGACCGTTTGTAAAAGTGTTAAATGTTCAAATGCTTATATATTCATGCGATTATTAAGCTTCTTGAGTGTGTGCTCGGTGATATCTCATGCCGAAAATAAAGAAGTTTGACTGTGAGCTTGAGCTTCCCAAACAAATTGTTTAATTCATTCACTTTTCGAATAGCCGAAAAGACATTTCTGTGTTGATGGGTCACTAATCACCATTCAAATTTTCAAGCACATTCTCAGGAAGTTTTATAATTCTGGCCCAGTCTATTGTCTATACTCATCGGTGTGAGTCATTAATTGCAAATGTTTTTTCTGTCTAAGACTCTTTGTTTTGTTGTTAATCAGACTTTAAATACCATTCCGTCAATCAGAATTTAGATGTTTTTATTTTGTCTGGTGGGTATTGGGTATTATGTTAATCTGTCTCCTTGATTACGATCCTAACACAAAATATTCGGACACCACTTGTTTTGGGAAACCCTTATTTTATAAGGGTTTCCCAAAACAATGGTGTCCGCGAATACATTGTTATTATGATAAACGAGTACAACCATACTTACCCTAAATATTGGGACACTCTTCATTATGGATAACCAATATTCTTTGTGTTTCCCCCAGAATTAATTTTTTCCCTTCTTTTTATTTCGTAAAATTTGGTGAAATATTGATTTTATTATGAAAAATGGTTTCTCTATGAGAATTTAATATGAGGGGAAAACAGTTGAAAATACATAAATTTTGGAAATTGACCCTGAAACGTGGCTAGATCTTGGAAATGATGTAATTTTGAAAATCGGTCCACTATTTCTGAAATTAGAAAAATTCCCCATGTTAAATCCCCATAGACATCTTCACTCTGGGGATTTAACTTAGGGAAATTGTTGTTTTTTTTCGCAATAAATTCAATATTGGACCAAATTTCACGAAATAAAAAGGCTCATTCTTAAATTTTGATAAAATTTAATATTATAAAAGAATACACTGTTTTTGCATTGTTTATATAGCCTAAATTCTGGGCAGGTTTTGTGAAACAGACGGTAGGGTTATCATGGAATCTCGTGTACCACAATGCAACAATCTGCCTGGTAATCAGGAGCCCATTTCAATAAACTTTGTACAAATAAAATGTTCGTAAGTGCAAATTTAGGATCGTCTGGAAATGTCAATTGATGGATTTACATTTATTGAGCATAGGCTGCATATATGCAGCCTATGCTCAATAAATGTAAATCCAATAATTGTTTACAAGAAAACATTCTTAATGTGAAATTTCATAATTTTGCACTTACAAACATTTTAGTCGTACGAAGCTTTGTGAAACGGGTCCCTTTTATGGTGTAACAAATAGTCGCCAGAGATGGTTGTAGAAATGGTAGGTATGTGAATTTCTGCTAATATCAATTGTAATAATAGTAAAATGTTCACTTCAAAATAGGCACCGGATTCATGACTAATTCCCAGTCAACTACATGTAGAAGATACTGCATCAACACATTTTCATCTAGTAACCGGCGCAAGAAAATTTCTTGCCGCAGTTTCTAGACGAAAAATGTGTTTATGCGATAACTCTAAGTAGGGCTGAGTGGCCTCTCGTCATGATTCCGGTGTATTTTTTTATGTGAAACATTTTACGCCGGTGCGGGGTGCAGCACTAGCGAAGGTGTTAACTAGCAACCGTGTACATGTACTTCCATGTTTAAAAAGTCTCGTGTCCAACAGCTTTTCAGACAAATGCTTATTAGGCAGCACGTTGTCGTGTGCATCAAAACCCTGAATATACGGAAGTCAAATAAGTAAAGCTAGCTCTAAATAATTAGAGCTTGCATTAAATATTTAGAGCTAGCTCCAAATGATTTAGAGAGCTCTTCAAATCATTTGGAGATAGCTCTAAATATTTAATGCTAGCTCTAATTATTTAATGCTAGCTCTAATTATTTAGAGCTTGCATTAATTATTTGAGTTTATGTAGATTTGGCGTTCCATATGAATAGAAATCCATAAGTTGCATAACAAGTGGATGTAAAAGGATATCGTGACAGGAGGAAGAGGGGTGACTACCTTTCCTTTGGCTGTTAGAATGAAACCTGTTTGTCCCCATTCAGAGCTCCAGATAAGGTGTGTATTGGCATATTTTACGCACTTATTTTAGCAGAATAGGCATTGATTATCAAAAGAGGGAGTACAAAATACTCACAGAAATGTGAAAATACACATTGATTATCAAAAGAGGGAGTACAAAATACTCACAGAAATGTGAAAATACACATTGATTTTCAAAACGAGTAGTGAAATAATACAATACTTTATACACAAAACTTATCAGATATCTGGAGCTCTGCCCCATTAATATACAACAGTTGTAAAACTATAAGTATATTTTGCTTGTTTTGGTACACAAATATATGTTTTGATGACTCATTAGAACCATCTCGACAGGCGATGATATGATTAATTGATGTGTTCTAATGCCTTGGAGATTCTTTTTCTTTCATTGATACTTCATTTTAAGCGATGCATATTTATTACGCAATATATATACAAAAAATCATGTCAAATAGCTCATTGAATTTGGGTGTTTGTGGTTTTCACCCATGTATCATATTGTTGTTAGATTGCTTATAATACCTATATATATATTTACATATTATCAGCCAGCTTGTGTATCACATACCACTTTGAGCCACATAACCTTCAAATGACCTTAACCCTCACTACGTGGGAGACGAAAATTGTCGTCTGCTGTTTTTCATCTTTGCCTTAATTCTTAACAAAAAAACCCGTTTTGACAGTGCTTGAGAATCATCTCCATTGGAGACGATTCTCATGCGTTGCCAAGACGAGTTTATCGGGGAAATATTGAAAAGCAGACGACAACATTTAATTCAGCATAGTAAGGGTTAGCCTACGTTTTATGCCCCACCACGATACTGGAGGGAACATTTAGTGTTACCAAGACTGGGTCGTCCGTCTGACCCATCCGTCACAAACCTTATAACTTTTAACTTTTAAACAGTAATAGAGACTTGAAAGTTTTTATTTTAATTTCAGTTCTGCTTATATAGTGTTCTCCCATTCAATGTATTCCAGTCTGTATATGACCTTGCTGTTGAATGGATGGAAGACTACAATCAATCATTGCAAGGAAATTACCTACAGTCGAGCACCAGTATCTCGAAGTCGAAGGGAGATCGTATTTTAGTCGTGATATGACTAGGTTCAAGATAGCGATGAAGTGACATGGTCAAATATTTTATACAAAATAATTGATTATGACATTAGTCGAATATTTTATACAAAATAATTGATTATGACATTAATCACCATCAGATTGAATTGAAGAAAAAAAAGTATTCATTAATTTACTGACAAATTTTAATCACCAATGAACTAATGACCAAAGGTAGTAAACTACCCAATATTACAGGTGGCATCACAACCCATGTGATTGAGATAGCAAAGTGATTTTTAACATATCTTTATATGAAGGGGACGGAATGAACAGTCGAGATGGAGAACATACACGAGATAGGGCATGGTCGAGATAGCCGAGGAAAGTTATATTAAACAAATAAGGATATAATTTGGGACTTTAGCGAATCATCGAGATAGGGGATATCATCGAGATACTGATGTTCGATGTACCGGTGCTCGACTGTAGTAACTCTTTGCATCTTAGTGGTGAATAACATCCAACAAATTATGAGCATGTTTCTGGTAAATATGTCGTGGAATTTCATTAGAATTGAGTCCTCCGGACTCAATTCTAATGAAATTCCAAGACATATTCATTATATGTATAGGGAGAAATAAAAGAAAATATTGTCGTCTGCTATTTTTGAATTATTTATATCTCAGAAATTTCCCAGCATGCAAAGTTAATCAAATTGTGCTCCATTTAAATATAGTTGTATATTAGCATTGAACTACACCACTGCCATTTCATTGTTGCATTCCATTGTACATGTTATTTTTCATACACTCATGGGATAATTAGCTTGACCTTGACCTTTTCGACCTTCGAATAATCGCTGAAACATAGCATATTTTTACGTCAAAATGTTTGACATGTTTGTTTTCATTTTTTTTATGGTCCAGTATGTCAAGGGGCACACCCATGTTTTGTAAACATAATCTCTAGTTATTTGTCTTATTCTCAGTAAATCCGTGTTCAAGAAAAAATTGAAATGAAACATACGGTAACAAACAACAGTCAAGCATTCTAGGGGATAGAATAATAATGCCATATCTACACCTTACTGTGTGATATACTGGGACCACAGAAGTCAGCCCTCTAAATATACCTTGTATACACTTTACAGGTGGGAAACAACATTTGTTGTCTGGTCTCTTTAATACAGTGGAACCCCTCTAAACCGGACACGCTGAGGACCCCATTGCGTTAAATTTAGATTGATTTCAATGTCATTTATTTCATTGTTCTGTGTTCACGACTGAAAATTACAAATATTAGTCATTGAGTGCTTAATTACAGTGGAACCTCTCTAAACCGGACACCCTGGAAGTCCCCAGGGTGTCCGGTTTAGAGAGGTTCCACTGTATATGCAAACCGTATTATGTTTTACCGTCCAGTTGGTAGAAATCATAGAGCATAAGTGGTATACTACTTTGAATATCTTCATGATACTTCATAAGTTTGTTGATATCAATTGGCACACATATTGACAGTGAGGTTCATCCAGCCAAGGTCAAGGTCACCTGTGCTAAAAATAGATTAATTTCTCTTTGTACTGCATACTTTGTGTAATCAGCTATTCTGACAGCTTTCACTGGATGAATCTGAAACTTTACACGCGTCTTCTATACATATTGATCATGTGCACTGGGTGGTGTTTTAATGACAATTATTTTTCTTTCAAAAATACTACCTTAGTCATTTTACTACAGTTCCTGCATAAATTCTGTATGTGGTATAGAGTTTGTGTTAACGATTCCTCTGACAGCTTTCTGTCAATCTGAAACTTTACACACCTCTTATTTCCCACTTTTTTTTTTTGGACAAAAATCTGCTTTGACAGTACATTGAATCTTCTCATATGGAGATGATGACTGTTATTTATGAACAAAAATAATAGAAAATAAAGACAAAAAAGTCTGTTCCCACCTGTAAAGAGTACTGTCGGGTATTTTCTACCATTTTCCATGTCTGCCGGTGTATATACATGTAATGGGGATCGTAGCTAGTTATCTCCCATTGAATTTATTTATAGAAATCCGGTCTGTGTAATTTAGGCCCTTAATGCTTGTACAAAGGGCGAATGTTTCATGATTTGTTATGAAAAGAAGCAATTATACTGATTTTGACACGTCTTGATCATCCTACATATCTGCACAATCTGATCCTGGACTGCATTATTTGCCAGATTCATATTTTCACACTGATTAGTGTTATTGCAAACAGTGTAAACTCAGATCAGACTGCACAGATGTGCAGTCTGATCTGGGTCTACTCTGTTCGCAAAACTCATTGTTTTTTGGTGCTATTCAGTAAGAAATAAACGCTAAAATAGAGCATTGGACCGGATATCTATAAATAGATTTGCAAAGGGAAATAACTAGCTACGATCCCTCATTGTATTGCTTCCTTGTTATGTAGCTGAAACCAAGTGTTTTAACTATTCTCGTGTTTGTTTCTGGAGCTATGAAGTTTCATTGGTGTTTGCGTGTTTACACATACCGTAATTATTCTAATAGTAGCCCCCCTCTCTAATAGTAGCTCCCCTCCCATATTTGCATGCTAATTATGTTATTTTCACATACAAAAGCCATTTAAAACTTCATTTTAAATGGCTTTTGTATGAGAAAATAACATATTTTGATCCTATTTTCCATGTTTTGCTTGGCCCTAAATGATCTTTTGTGTTGATTAAGCACCATTCCATTCCATGTTTTGATCCCCACGAATTGCATAGCCCCGGGGGCATTTATTAGAATAAATACGGTACGCTAATAATGGATTTTAACATGTAGCCTTACACTCACACAAATGTTGTGTTCTACAATAATTGCATGTTTTTGTATGTTAATATTATATTACTGCTATAATTATGTGCCCATATGTATCTCCAGTTTTCAAACATTGTTACTGTAGTCGGTGGCATGTTGGGAATATGCGAATTGTAATTTAATGGTGAGATTCATCCTTACAGGAATCCCGATACCCCTGGTTTGGCCCCGAGGTACATTTATTGCATTCTTGTACAGGAGAGTTGAATTCGGCTATACCCATTATAAAAGTAGGAAGATGAGTACTAATCCTATTGCTTTTATGGAGTGGGGCTAACTAACTCTGGTGTGGTGAAGACCTGGCAGTAGATCAGGTTATTCTAATTTCAGAGCTGAATATTTTGTTTTCTGTAAGTATTCAATTTTGATTTCGGGATTCCCCTGTAGTATGTAGCGTTGCAATAGTGTTAAACGGCATTGGATTTCATATTTCGATATTCAGTTGGCAATATCACTATTCTTGTACATATTTGTTTGTAAATAGCAAAATCTCATGTGCAATATTATTTCTGGCATTTAATGTCCTGCTACTTTATTCATTAGGCCGTCATAAATTAACCCATTTCAGTCTAAGGGTACGATAAAAAAAAAAATTGTAATTTTTATTTTTTAATTTCTCCATGAAGGTATATGTTGTTACCACTCAGTTGAACCGTCTCATTGAGATGGTTCAAATGAGTGGTAACAACATATACTTTTGAGATGAAATAAATAAAATATGGATTTTTTTCTCAAAAGTTTCATACTACTATAATTGTATCCCATCTGTCATGTTTCCCTTCCTATCACCAAGGGCGACTTTTTGCCTGCGCTATTGGCAAATAATCATGAGGCTTTAGGCTGAATCCTGCTTAACCCATTTCATGCTGAGGATATGCCATTTTGATGCCATTCTTTAAATGTGCTTAGAAGTATATGTCGCGACCACCATTTGAACCGTCTCATCGAGACGGTTCAAATGAGTGGTCGCAACATATACTTTCATTGAGAAATAACAAAAATAAAAATAAAATAATAAAAAAAATTCATTCCCATAAAGGTGTATGCCGCATGTAATTGGTTAATATGTGTAAACTACTGCTTTTGGGAGGTGGCCTAGTGATTCTGGTGTGGTGAGGACCTGGCACCAGATCAGGATTATTTTGATTTCAGGGCTGAATATATAGTTTTTATATGCCCGTTTGAAAAAATGAGACGTATTAGGTATTCACCTTGTACGGGCGTCGGCCAGGCGGGCACAGCTTGTCCACGCAATAACTAGTTCTACTTGACGGATCGTAACCAAATTCAGTATACATGTTTATCAATGCAAGATGAAGAACCCTATTGGTTTTCAGTGACTTATCTCCCCTTGTTGACTGGCCTCGACTGGCGTATATTGTGACCTTCGGCACTCTTGTTCCATATTTTTTTCATTGAAATATTTGGCTGTGACTGGAGAAATCGGGCTTCTGGGTTTGTGACCAGTGTAGCTCCTGATCAAATAGCACACTCCTGTCGCCTGATAGCGATCTATATTGCTTGTGAGAAGCATGCCGGGTGTTTCCGTGATGGAATGGCGAACAGTGCAGATCCTGATCAGACTGCGGATGCACAGGCTGATCTGGATCTACACTGGTCGCAAGACGCACAAGCTCCATTTTTCCATTCACAGCCATATATATGTTGATGAGACGGTTCAAATGAACCGTGTCAACATAAAAAAATTATACTTTAGTGTAGAAATAACAGAAAAGTAGAATTGTTTTTCTTCAAATTTTACATGCTGTGTCTACCTCATAAAATAAGTTACCGGTAAACACATAATTACTCTAGAACAGCTTTTGAATTGCATTGAGAAACGTTACCCGTGATCATGTATGGGAAATCTGACTGTTGTTTTATCAGGTAATGAGCTTTCTATTGGCCCACTACGTACTGACTGATAACATAATGTTGCCTCAGGCATTGGCCTGATACGAATATCTGGGTTGCAACAAATTGAAGACTGATGTTTCATTGTTTGAACGTCGTCGCATGATGATTCCGAATGATATCGGTGTAATGAATGACGCAACGTAAACAAGTCCACGTTCTTTTTAACGGAAACCATTTTATATTTGACCATCAGTTAGCATAAAACGTTACCTGGGGGTCGTTTCACTAAACTTCGTATGACTAAAATGTTCGTAAGTGCAAAATTATGATAGTCTGTAAATTTCAAATTAACTATGTTTTCTTGTAAACAATTATTGGATTTACATTTATTGAGCATAGGCTGCATATGCAGCCTTATGTTCAATAAATGTAAATCTATCAATTGAAATTTCCAGATGATCCTAAGTTTAGTGAAACGGACCCCTGATAAATAGAATAGCAGCCTAGTGTCTGTTGATATCAAGTTTATCAGGAGTGGGTGGTGGTCGGGTGAACGCGACGGTGTAAATTAACGGTGGGGTTTCTCCTTATAGGAATCACGATTTGCCTGGTTTGACCCTCCGGTACATTTTTATCATTGCCTCTACCTGGGAGTTGAATTGGGTTATTATAAAAGTAGTAAGATTATTACTGATCCTACTGCTTTTGGGAGGGGGGCAAGTGATTCTGGTGTGGCGAGGACCTGACATCAGATCAAGATTATTCTGATTTCAGGGCTGAATATATAGTTTTTGTATTGTAAATACTCAGTTCTGATTGTGTAAAGGTAATATATGGGATTTAGTACTAAGCCCATTGACCCGGCCTTAAATGACCTTATCTGTTGATAGGCCGTTAAACCACAACAAACAAACAAACAAACAAGTTTATCCGGCTAGGAAACGGAGGATTTCCTAGCCTTGCCTGATAAATTTGATATCAAAGGACTGGTATTCTATATCGGCAGCAATATCAGTAGCCTATTTCACCAACATTGCAAAGTATACTTTTCTAGCAAAGTATACTTTGAGGGAGAAATTTTCATTTTAGGATAAATTTATTAATTTTTATTATACTGAATTTATTACATTATCACAGCCAATTTGGCTGTGATAATGTAATAAATTCAGTATAATAAGTATACTTTGCAATTTTGATGAAATCGGCTACAGATACAAAGGACTGGTATTCTATATCGGCAGCAATATCAGATTCCAAGTGTCTACATCATATCATTGCATTCACAACATCTGAAAATTTAAACATATTTCTACGCAAAAATATTGTGTGTGTTGTGACCACTGATTAATTTTTGATGATAGCATATACCGTTGTGGTAACGTGTTCCATCGTTTCTGTATCAGAATTTGTGGTTCAGCCATCCTTTTTGTCACGCCCGCTTGCGGACAGCGCAATATAGTCGGCACATTAGTACATATGTCCGTTCCATGTTTTGCTGCCAGATTCATATTTGGCTATTAAACATATTAAATCTAAAAAATATTTAAATGAAAGTACTTTTTCATCAATAACAAAAAATTCCATAAAATACCAGGAGGGTGGTAAAACAAAAAAAAATGGAAATTGACTCTGAAACCTGGCAAGACAGCTTGAAAATGATGTAAATATGAAAACAAAAGTTAGATTTTGAAAATCAGTCCACAAACAAAATTATTTAAAAAAATATAAATCAATATTTGACTCGTTATTGATGGAAAAGTATTTACATTTAAATATTTTTTAGAATAGCCAAAAGTTTGTCGGAAGAAAAATGTGGAACGGACAGTACGGTAGTTACAACTGTGCGGCAATTTATGTATGTAGTAAGGACACCTTGCATAATATCAGGATATTGTAGCTTTAGTATCAAATGGAAAGATATTATATTTTCTCTGTACAGTTTGTGATGCTGTCCCATAACGCATGTATTCCCATAGCTGTGTGTGGCATCAGTGCTGAATAATGTGTTGTTTTTTTGTGTAAATATTCCGTTCTGATTTCGGGATTTCCCCCATCACAACAGGTACAGTGGAACCCCTCGATGTAGAGTAAAGTAAGTGGTGCTTAACTCTTTGGCTTTGCATGCTAGAGGCGAAAATATCCGCCAAAAGATTTAGGAGTATATGTTTTATTTCTCTCTGTAAATGTCTTGAAATTTCATTAGAATTGCGTCCTCTGGACGCAATTTTAATGAAATTTCAAGACATATTCATGATATTTATAACGATAAATAAAAGAAAATATCATGAATTGTCATCTGCTATTTTTGAACTATTAATAGCCCACAAATTTCCCAGCATGCACAGAGACAGAGTTAATTTTGGTAGGTTTCATTTGCCATCTCCGATGACACTGCCTGTTCACTCACAGGCGATTGAACTCCCCACCAACATAGCCCCTTAGATAAATCAATCTGGTCCGACTATACTATGTATATAGACTACATTTATAATAGTATGGGGGGGGGGGGGGCGGGGGCTCTGAATGTGGAGAGGGAACTTCAATCGCCTGTGGTTCACTATTACGTGGGTGGTTGGTCAGGCAAACGCGATGGAGTAAATTAACGGTAGGGGTTCCTCCTTATAGGAATCACGATTTGCCTGGTTTGAATTGGGTTATTGACCATTATAAAAGCAGTACAATTATTACTGATCCTAGGGCCAAGTGATTCTGGTGTGGCGAGGACCTGGCATCAGATCAGGATTATTCTGATTTCAGGGCTGAAAATATAGTTTTTTTATTGTAATTATTCAGATCTGATTTTGTGATTTCCCCCGCCCCCCTCCCCCCCCCCCCCCCCCCCCCCCCACCCCCCCCCCCCCCCCCCCCCCCCCCCCCCCCCCCCCCCCCCCCCCCCCCCCCCAATTTGTACATGTACTTGTACAGGTAATAGATGGGATTTAGTACTAAACCCATCGACTCGGCCTTAAATAACCTTAGCTGTTGACAGGCCGTTAAACACCAACAAACAAACAAACAAACAAATAAGTAAATATTTTTCATGAACAATCGCACATCCTAGGTACAATATCACGACTTGTCTTGTCAGATCATAAATCATTCATGAAGCATAAATCCTACTGGGATACACACCACTGTCGCCGATTTCACCAAAATCACGAAATATACTTCTCTTTGAGGGAGCAATTTTCAATATACATGTATACATGAATTGATTATTTCTTTATTTAATGAAATATAGAGAATACAATGTAGTAGGTTAGTGCCGTGAATGGGAAAAAATATCTGGCAAGGCTTAGGAAACGGGATGGGCGAGACTCTGCATTCCCATTTCCGCATCCCCATTTCTATGGAACACCAACTCTACATAAACTCAAATAATTAATGCTAGCTCTAAACAATTAGAGCTAGCATTAAATATTTAGAGCTAGCTCCAAATCATTTGAAGAGCTCTCTAAATCATTTGGAGCTAGCTCTAAATTATTTAATGCTAGCTCTAATTATTTAGAATTAGCAATAATTATTTGAGTTTATGTATATTTGGCGTTCCAGGAACGCCAAATCTACATAAACTGAAATAATTAATGATAACTCTAAATAGTTAATGCTAGCTATAATTAGTTAGATAATTAGAGCTAGCATTAAATATTTAGAGCTAGCATTAAATGGTTTAGGGATCTCTTCAAATCATTTGGAGCTAGCTCTAAATATTTAATGCTAGCTCTAATTATTTAGAGCTAGCAATAATTATTTGAGTTTATGTAGATTTGGCGTTCCATACATTTACGTGGTGAACAGTTAATGACTGCTGTCGAGATATTCTCTCCATGATACAAGAAAAGTGTAAAAATCATACGAAAAATGCAATATACGTTGTTGTTGTTGTTATTGTTATTTTAGTCTCGTATCCGATATATGCCCGGTTTGTGGTGTAGCGGTCCACACATTATGTATGCATGTTATATTTGTACACCTTGGGGCCATTTCACTAAACTTCGTACGACTAAAATGTTCGTAAGTGCAATAATTGATAGTCTGTAAATGTCAAATTAACAATTTTTTTCTTGTAAACAATTATTGGATTTACATTTATTGAGCATAGGCTGCATATGCAGCCTATGCTGAATAAATGTAAATCCATCAACTGAAATTTCCAGACAATCCTAAATTTGCATTTACAAACATTTTAGTTGTATGAAATTTAGTGAAACGGGGCCCCCTGGTGTTCACCCTCAAACCATGAAATGATAATATTCTTCTTTTTTAACAAAACAAGTTTTTTCAGCGTATGAGAGTCGTCTCTAATTGTGACGATTCTGATGTGTGGCTAAAACCTGTTTTTGTTGAAAAATTGTGAGAAAAAAAATGTGAAAAAAAATCTTCAAACGGTTGATCATTTATATGAGCTGGTGTCTGATTTTATATCTGTGTAAAAATGCCATTTCTTACTACTTGCCCGTTTGTATCCGTTTGTATAACGTACATGTATATACATTTATATTCCTTTGAAAAGATTGTCAGTAAATTGTCAGTGAATTATTCTTACATACTCGGAATAAGAAGCCTAGACTAGTGGTGACTTTGACAGTCAATATATTTGGTGTTGCAAAACGCTACTGTCACATGCATGTCGAATTAACCCATTACATATGGTATACACATTTAAGGGTATGATTTTTGTTTAAATATTTTATTTTTATTATTTTTCAATGAAAGTATATGTTGCGACCACTCATTTGAACCGTCTCGATGAGATGGTTCAAATGGTGGTCGCGACATATACTGCTAAGCACATAGAAAGAAAATATTTATGATTTTCCCAAATCAAAATGGCATATCCTCAGCATGAAATAGGTTAAATCCCGTTCATTTCTGTACAGGAAATAACATTATGATACATGTCAGTAGATTTATGAAATTAACATGATGGGTTAAAAGTAATGTAAGATTATATTGGAATCGCATCATAACTTAATTAAAATGAATTTTTCAAATTAGTTTGGGATGGTTAATTTAACGATCGGAGTTCACCTTTACCGGAATCCCGACAGACCTGGTTTGGCCCTCCGTCTTTGGTATTTTGTATGCGACAGTTGAATCTGAGTATTACGATTATTCGTAATCCTATTTTAGGGGAAGGGGCCAGGTGACTTTGGTGTGGTATGAACCTGGCACCAGGTCAGGTTATTCAAATTTCAGGGCTGAATACTGAATATATTTTTTCTTGATGTAACTAGTCCGTTCTGATTTCGGGATTCCCCCCCCTCCCCCCCCCCCATTGCAGCAGGGGATCGTCAATCCCATAACATAAATATTTAGACAAACATAAAGGCATATCCGCAGCATGAAAAGGGTTAATCGTTGCTTTGATATCAGTTTCGCATGTTTGCAGTTTGTATTAAATACTAATTACATTTATATTTAAAGTCGCTGGTCAAAGACTTTTTTACATGACTGTATTGTTGAAGTAACGGACCGAGGTCTATAAATACATTAAATATGCCTAAAAGCATCAATAAATGAAGAAAAAGAAAAATTCTCCCTCCATATAGAGTCCATATGGAGTATATATGAAGGGAGTAAATAGAGGATAAATATGAATATTTTATTTATTATATACCGCTCCATGGAAATTAGCAGTTTTTAGACTGTATACGGTAATGAATGTGTATTTGCAGCCTATTTGCGCTGTTTTACTGCCGATGCGCGTTATGAATATAGATAGCTGAAGTAGTCGTATTTTCACCGGAAGTTGTTTATTTCATCGATGAGAACATATGACTTTTATTTATATTGTATAACTATGTATTTCATGGGTAGGTATATAATAGCTTTTTTTTTTCATTTATTGATGCTTTTAGGCATATTTAATGTATTTATATACCTCATATGGAGTCTATATGGAGGGAGTACAAAAAAATGTTTAGCTTTTTTTGTTTCATTTATTGATGCTTTTAGGCATATTTAATGTATTTATCTCGTCAACACAGTGCGTATGTGCCGTGAAACACGGTGCCGTGAAACATTTTTGATATCCAGTCAATACTATTTATGCATTTTACAGCCATTTGTAGGTGTCGACGGGATAAATAGAATAGTAGGTCAGTGCCATGAATGGGAAAAAATATCTGGCGCGGCACGGAAACGGGATGTGCTCGGCAAAGCCTCGCCCATCCCGTTTCCTGAGCCTTGCCAGATATTTTTTCCCATTCACGCCACTAACCTACTATTCTCTATATATTTTCCTTATTTCTGAACCAAAGTATACGTTGTGACCACTCATTTGAACCGTCTCGGCGAGACGGTTCAAATGAGTGGTCACAACATATACTTCTGATGAGAAATAAAGAAATTCTTGAGCCTTGCCGGATATTTTTTTCCCATTCACGGCACACTTTTAATGTATTTATAGACCTTGGTCCGTTACTTCAACCTGTGGTCCTGTGCATATATTTTATGCCATAAAATGCATCTTTTGTATCGTATTGACGCATGTTTGAATTTTTGAGAACCCCAGACCAGTGTGTTTTTATATCAAATTTAACAATGCAGAATTAAAAATTGTCGTCTGCTATTTATTTTTTAGTTTCCATTTTTCTCATCAAAACCATGCTTAGTCAACACTTTAGAATCATTTCCAATGGAAACATAAACCAACAGCAGACGACAATTTACGTTTCCTGCATTCTATGGGTTAATGGTGCAGGTTAGGAAGTGTGTAGACACACATTCCAATGTTTGCCTATTGTCTGTTTCACGAAACCTGCCCAAATTTTACGGTTATACATGTATAAACAGTGCAAAAAGAAGATTGTTTTTGATAATATTAAATTTTATCAAAATTTAAAAAATGAGCCTTCTTTTTATTTCGTGAAATTTGGTCCAATATTTATTTTATTGTAAAAAAAAAATCCCCATGTTAAATAGACATGGGGATTTAACATGGGAATTGTTTTCCAATTTCACAGATAGTTGACCGATTTTTAAAATTTAACTTTTGAATTCTTAGTTAAATGATTTCCCAGCTATCTATCCAGGTGTCGATTGAATTTCCAAAATGTTCAGTTTTTCAACTGGTCCACAGGTTCTCCAGCTTTTTTCAATCAATATTTTACAAAGTTTTACGAAACAAAAAGAAGGCTCATTCTTAAATTTTGCTGTCATTTAATATTGTAGAAAAAGATATTGTGTTTGCATTGTTTATATAGCCATATAATTTGGGCAGGTTTCGTGAAACAGACAGTAGGAGTTTCTACCATATTCTTAGCGAATCTGAAAAAAAATAATATCAAAAGATACTGGTCTGTAGCCTATTTCATCAACATTGCAAAGTATACTTTACTACCAAAGTATACTTTGAGGGAGTAATCATTTATTTTTCCTGAAATGCATTATTTCATATAGAACTAACAACTGCATATATTTGATGATTAAAAGTATGCAGAATTATTATACTGAATTTATTACATTATCACAGCCAAATTGGCTGTGATAATGTAATAAATTCAGTATAATAAAAATTAATAAATTTATCATAAAATTGAAAATTTCTCCCTCAAAGTATACTTTGCTACTAAAGTATACTTTGCAATGTTGATGAAATCGGCTACTGGTATTATATTACCGTAATTGTGCATATTATAAAATGTTGTTTTTCAATAAGGAATAACGGCATTATATCCTCTTGAATCTTTTGACGCATGTTGGTGGTCGTTTAGGATCATGTGAAGGGTTACTGTAAAAGTTGACCCTTACACCGCTATCTTAATATTTTAACGTCTACTGTTTATTTTCTATTTTCCAGTTTTATCATCAAAAACATGCTTCGACGAAGCACTTTAGAATAATTTACAACATGCTTTGACAGAACTTTAGAATTGGAAATTATTCTCAAGTGCTGTCGAACCATGTTTTTATTGGGAAATAAGTCAAGATATAAAAGCAACAGCAGACAACAATTGTTGTGAGTAGTGGTCTAAGGGTTAATGATGGATTTCATCCTTGCCGAAATCCAGAAATCCCTGGTTTGGCCTTCAAGTACATTTTTGGCTTCCGTGTTACTTGACCTGGCACTATTCTAATTTCAGTCATGAATAGAAACTTCTATGTAAATATTGAGTTCTGATTTTGGGATTTTCCCCCTATCCATACCGGTGAAATATGTGATTCGACCCCGTTAACCCGGCCTGAAATGACAGGCTGTTAAACACACAGGTGGAAGACTCGGACCTGTGACACCAAAAAATGCCCGTTACAAAAAAAATCCATTACCCCACCCACTTGGTAAGACTTGCACCTTTGACACAAAAAAATGTCCATTACAAAAAATACATTACCCCACCCACTTGGTCTCATACAGTAATATCTTCCATTATCCTTTCTATATTCCATTATCCTATCTCATATAGTACTATCTTCCATTATCCTTTCTCATACGGTACTATCTTCCATTATCCTTCTTATAGGATAATGGAAGATAGTACTGTATGAGACCAAGTGGGTGGGTTAATGGATTTTTTGTAACGGGCATTTTTTGTGTGTCACAGGTCCGAGTCTTCCACCTGTGGTTAAACACAATTAAATCAAATAAATAATTTGTTGTTTTCAGCAAAATGTTTATCCTGTAATGTAAGGAACCCATGATTCTTATCTGAAATGCCATCTTTATGTACAGGTGAAATCTCGTCGTCATGTGATTGTGTTGTTGAACTGATGTATAACTACATTCAATCAATTCCTAATTTAACCCTTATACCGCTACACACAGCAATTGTCATCTGCTGTTGCTTTTATATTTTGCCTTATTTCTCAATAAAAACATGGTTTGACACCACTTCAGAATCATTTCCGTTGGAAATGATTCTGAAGTGCTGTCAAATCATGTTGTAATTTTTTTATAAAGTGCTGTCAAAGCACGTTTTTGATGATAAAAATGGAAAACAGAAAATAAACAGCAGACGACAAAAACATTAAGATAGCGGTTTAAGCGTTAATAGAACATGTCCGGCTCTTATCTGTTTGTTTTTTGTTATTATAATAATATCAATTATAACTATACAATAAACCGTCACATACATCTTCTTGCGACTTGTTATTTTGCCTTGTTGAATCCATACAATGCCGGAGACGTAAATTGTCGTCTGCTGTTATTTTATATTTTGTCTTCTTTCTCAATAAAAACATGGTTTGGCTGCACTTTAGAATCATTTCCAGTGGAAATGATTCTAAAGTGCTGCCAAAACATGTTTTTGTTTTGTCCAGTGGAAATGATTCTACAGTGCTGCCAAAATATGTTTTTATTGAGAAGGAATAGGAATTAAGGAGAGGAACTTTACACGATATAGTTTCTTTCATTCCAATCCCTTTCACACATACCTATATAATTATGTTGATGTACACTATTATATAATAAAATATGAAAAAAATAGCAGACGACAATTTTCATTTCCAAAATTTTACTTGCATATTAAATATTCCCAATGGAGTATGGCAGCATGTGTGCCAGCTGATCATCGAATATAAACCTGAGCACATTCGCAAAATTTCTGTTTGAAATCGAGCAGTTGTGTTTCTTATCGCGTCTCGGACGTGGGTGGCAGGTGGGAGTATGCGATGGGCAATTTAACAATCGAGGTTCATCCTTACCGGAATTCTGACTGGAGACCCGGTTTGGCCCTCACATACGTCTTTGGCATTTTGTATGTGACAGTTGAATCTGGTTATACCCCTTATGTGAGTACATGTATTACGATTATTCGTAATCCTATTTTAGGGGAAGGGGCCAAGTGACTTTGGTGTGGTATGGACCTGGCACCAGGGCTGAATAAATTTTTTCTCTGTATTTGTTTCTTTGTTTATTGGTCTTTAATGGCCTATCAACAGCTAAGGTAATTTAAGGCCAGGCCAACTTGTTCGATCCCGCATTTAACCTGCTGCATTGGGGGGAAAATCCCAAAATCAGAACGGAATATTTACATTGAGAACAAATATATTCAGCCCTGAAATTAGAATAACCTGACCTGGTGCCAGGTCCATACCGTACCAAAGTCACTTGGACCCTTCCCCTATTAAAAATGTAATACTGGTAGGATTACTCTTAATGCGATATAATGTCAGTCAATTTGCAAAATATTCATATGAATTTCATATGTGCTGTTTTCGTATGAATTTCATATGTTTATCACGTGTTCAACATGTAAACATCATGTGTATTTTTTCATATTAACTGCATAATTATGTGGTACATTTTGCTGTGTAAACAAGGACTAAAATGGAACATTGCATTATAATAAGTGAGACTTCTAGTGCGGGTTGGGCACCTAGCACCACATAAGGATCGTGTAGGTTGTTTTGAGCTTACAGTTTTCCCGTAGTACGGTTTGTGGGACATTACAAACACAATGTCGATCATGTGACAACATAGTTTAATTCTATTCTCAACGTAAACGTAAAGCAAAACCTAATTGTATAATAACTTGTATAAAATGAATACAAAAGTAACAATTTAAGAATCTGCGCACACACGTAAAGCTAATCTCATATAGAACACGGCAAGTATATAAAACAAGTATATAAATACTATAATACAGATAATACAGATAAAACAGAACACAGATGATGGTTTGTGTGGCTGTGATTGGAGAAATTGGTCTTATGGGATGTGTGACCAGTGTAGATACAGATGGAATAGGACTAGTGTAGCCGAATAACATGGTTTGACAGCACTTCAGAATCATTTCCGTTGGAAATGATTCTGAAGTGCTGTCAAACCATGTTTTTATCTATATTGCTTGTCAGAAGCATGACGTGTGTTTCATTGATGGAATGGCGAACAGTTTGTTTATTTCTTTGTTTGTTTGTTGGGGTTTAACGGCCTATCAACAGCTAAGGTCATTTAAAACCGGGTCAATGGGTTTAGTACTAAATCCCATATATTACCTGTACAAGTACATGTACTTGTTAAGTACATGTACAAATGGGGGGAAAATCCCAAAATCAGAACTGAATATTTACACTAAAAAATCTATATATTCAGCCCCGAAATCAGAATAATCCTGATCTGATGCCAGGTCCTCGCCACACCAGAATCACTTGGGCCCCCTCCCAATAGCAGTAGGATCAGTAATAATCTTACTACTTTTATAATGGGTAATAACCCAGTTAAAATCCCAGGTAACAAAAGAGCCAAAGATAAAAACGTACCTGAGGGCCAAAACAGGCAAATCGCGATTCCTATAAGGAGAAACCCATACCGTTAATTTACGCCATCATGTTCGCCCGACCAACCACCCACGAATAGCGAACAGTGCAGATCATGATCAGACAGTGCAGATACACAGGCTGATCTGGATCTGCACTGGTCGCAAAACCCATACACCCCATTTGTAAAGTCACAGCTCTATATAAACCCAGTCACAGTTTGATCAGGGTCTACACGGTTGGCCTTTTAGTTGGAGAAATACACATCATGCTTCTAAGCTAACAGATTAGGAGCTAGACTGACACAAATGTCATAAACCCACATTTCTCTCGTCACAGCCAGCACATATCTGACTAGTAGAAATATCGCCGGACAAACATAAAAAAATTGTCCAGACATTTGAGACCAGTGCCTATCTTATAAAAACTTCAGAGAACATACTCCATGACGTCCGTGTTCTGCATCTGCTCATAAAAACTTCAGAGAACATACTCCATGACGTCCGTGTTCTGCGTCTGCTCGTAAAAACTTCAGAGACCATACTCCATGTCGTCCGTATTCTACGTCTGCTCATAAAAACTTCCAGAGAACATACTCCATGACATCCGTGTTCTGCGTCTGCTCATAAAAACTTCAGAGAACATACTCCATGACGTCCGTGTTCTGCGTCTGCTCATAAAAAATTCAGAGAACATACTCCATGACGTCCGTGTTCTGCATCTGCTCATAAAAACTTCAGAGAACATACTCCATGATGTCCGTGTTCTGCATCTGCTCATAAAAACTTCAGAGAACATACTCCATGACGTCCGTATTCTGCATCTGCTCATAAATTCTTCAGAGAACATACTCCATGACGTCCGTGTTCTGCATCTGCTCATAAAAACTTCAGAGAACATACTCCATGACGTCCGTGTTCTGCGTCTGCTCATAAAAACTTCAGAGAACATACTCCATGACGTCCGTATTCTGCGTCCGCTTATAAAAGCTTCAGAGAACATACTCCATGATGTCCGTGTTCGTGTTCAAAATCAGGAAGTTTGAGTGGCTGAGGCTGAGCTGTGACTTTTCTATGACCTTGGCAGGAATAATTCTATTTTACTATTGATGAATATATGATTTATATTTGTATCTGGGTCTACACAGGGTAGAAATGTCATAAGGACTCTTTTTTAATGGTTCAGTCTTCTTTGCGACAAAAATAGAAAAATAGGAAAACAATATGCCCATATTATTAAAATTCCAAAATTACCTTAAATGGCTTAATGCAGTTGACAACAATAAGGAATGACAATAATACTGCTACATGGCATGAAGTAAAACTACAATCTATATTAACTCTTAGACCGCTACTCACAACAATTGTCGTCTCTTGTTGCTTTTATATCTTGATTTATTTCTCAATAAAAACATGGTCCGACAGCACTTCAGAATCATTTCCAATGGAAATGATTCTAAAGTGCTGTCAAACCATGTTGTAAATTATTCTAAAGTGCTGTCAAAGCATGTTTTTGATGATAAAACTGGAAAATAGAAAATAAACGACAAAAGAAATATGATAGCGGTCTAAGGGTTAATATTTATGCAAAATGAATGAATAAATATTTGAAAGTAATTGCAAAGGTAAAATCAGCATGCACAAAAAGTGAATGTTTTGTTTACAATGGATTATGTATTATAGAAGATAATTGATACATCACCAAACTGTTTTGGTTAACCCTTACTACGCTGAATTAAATGTTGTCGTCTGCTGGAAATGTTTTATTTTCAATATTTCTCGACAAAAACCTGGTTTTGACAGCACATGAGAATCGTCTCCAGTGGAGACAATTCTCATGTGCTATCAAAACCAGTTTTTTGTTAAGAATTAAAGCAAAATTGAAAAACAGCAGACGGCAATTTCCGTCAACAGCGTAGGAAGGGTTAATGGATAAAAAGACATTTAGGAAATCTGAACATGCAGATGGATATATCAAACTTGTAGACAAGGTAAACTATAGTCTGTTTCACGAAAGCTGCCCAAATTTTACGGCCATATAAACAATTCAAAAACAATAATTTTTTCGATAATATTAAATTAAAGGAAAATTTAAGAATGAGTCTTCTTTTTATTTCGTGAAATTTGGTCAAATATTGGTTTTATTACGAAAAATGTATTTCTCTATGGGAATTTAACATGGGGGAAAAAGAGGTAGAGGAGTTGTGAGGAGTCAAAAAACGAAATATTTCTGAAATTCTAAAATATTTCCCCATGTTAAATCCCCATAGACATCTTCACTCTGTGAAGATGTCTATGGGGATTTAACATGGGAAAATTGTTTTTTCGCAATAAAATCAATATTTGACCAAATTTCACGAAATTAAAAGGCTCATTCTTAAATTTTCCTTTAATTTAATACTATGGAAAAAGATATTGTTTTTGAATCGTTTATATGGCCGTAAAATTTGGGCAGCTTTCGTGAAACAGACAGTAGAAACCGGACAATACATATATTTACCCTATAAATATGTGGCTGTGACAGGAGAAATGGGGCCTATGGAATTTGTGACCAATGTAGCTCATGATCAAATTGCACACTCACATAACCGGATAACGATCTATATATCTTGCTAGAAGCATGGCAGGTGTTTCATTGATGGCGAACAGTGCGGATGCACAGGCTGATCTAGATCTACACTGGTCGCAAAACCCATAAGCCCCATATCTCCAGTCACTGCCACATATACAAAAACATGTAGATTGCATTCAGAATTGTACCACAGACAAGACATAGTTTCATCAGACTACGTCCCAATAGATAATTCCTTGCACAAACAAACTTTATTGATGTATTACATGTATGTACAGTCTTAATATGATAGTATGTGTAAAAGTGAGAAATAAAACAATAAAACATGTCCTGTCGGAACACAAATGCCCCTAGTGGCAGATTGGTGAAACTCTGGCAAACTTCTTAACCAGACATACGGACGGATGGACACACTGACAGTCCAAACACGATATCCTTCCGGCTCTACCGAGACTGGGGGCTTAAAAAATGAAATGACAAAAAAGACACAGTTTTAACCAGAAGGGCAAGATCAGCCATGGCTCAGTATCAAAGCAAAAACAGAAATTCACTTTGTGCATCTACACGCCATAAAGAAGCTACATATCAAGCATCAAGCCTCCAGCTATTGTGGTTTAGAAGTTTTACAAGTTACAAGGCAAAATTGCCAAATTCTAAGTCGAATAGGGGGAGATAATCAATTACGCCGGGATCGAATCAAAATCAAAATAAACTTTGCACATTTACTCATCATAAGGAAGCTACATATCAAGTTTCAGATCTGTAGCTAGTACGGTTCTAAAGTTTTAAAGTCGAAAAGGGGGAGATAATACATGACCTGGAGATCGAATAAAGAATTGAATCAATAATTAAGAAAAAAACCAAAATAAACTACTCATCATCAGGAAGCTACATACCAAGTTTCAGGTCTGTAGCTATTAGGGTTTAATAGTTTTACGAGTTACAAGTCAAATTTGGAAAATTCTAAGTCAAAAAGGGGGAGATAATCCATGACCTGGGGGTCGAATAAAAAATCCAAATAAATCTACTCATCATAAGGAAGCTACATACCAAGTTTCAGGTCTGTAGCTAGTACGGTTTAAAGGTTTTACAAGTTACAAGGTTGGTGACGGACGAACGGGCATGCGGACGGGTGGGCGGGCAGACGGACAGACGTGACAGATCGACTAACACTAAACACTAAATCCCCCCTCCACTATTGTGGTGGGGCATAAAAATACTGAATTAAATGTCGTCCGACTATTTTCTGATTTCTAATATTACTTGACAAAACCAAGTGTTGACAGCACATGGTAATTCTCATGTGCTATCAAATCATGGTTATTATTAAGACATGAGGGGGAAACAGCAGACAGCAATATTTGTTTTCTGCATTTTAACCCTTAGAATGTGGGAAACAAAATTTGTCATCTTCAGTTGTTTCTTATTATGTCTGTTTTATCAATACAAACCTGGGGGCCGTTTCACTAAACTTTGTACGAATAAAACGTTCGTAAGTGCAAATTTAGGATCGTCTGAAAAGTTCAATTAATGGATTTACATTTATTGAGCATAGGCTATGGTCAATAAATGTAAATCCAATAATTGTTTACAAGAAAACATTTTTAATTTGAAATTGCAAAGTTTATTGAAATGGCCCCCTGGTTTGGAAGCACTTTAGAATCATTTCAATGTTTTTGTAGACAAAAATGGCAAATAAGGATTAACTAGCAGACGACAAAACTTAATTCAGCAGCACGTTAGAATCATTTAAATAGGAAATGATTCTAGAGTGCTGCCAAACAATGACTTGTAGAGAAAAATGGAAAATAATGCATAACCAGCAGACGACAACATTTAATTCAGAATTGTGATGGTTAAAAGTCAAACACGAGGCTCCATTGGGCCCATATCGCTCAGCTGGGATCCCGACCTCGATTCGAACGCTCAAAACTAAATTGCTGCTTTGCTTCTCTATTAAACCAATCATCATATTGATAACCTCATGTTGATATGCTACACATCATCTATTTATTACCAAAAATGAAATGAGAACTTTTTATAATTGTATGCGAAGCTAATTTGACAATTTGGTCCATAATCTGAATGAAACCAATTGTATCATCATTATATATTGATATACTGCACGATCACTTTAAAATCTGCCCAGCGTAAGTGAACCTATTAGCGCACAACAGACAGACGGACGAACAACATTAGCAACAATAGATGACTTGACTTTGGCTCATACATACTAACATGTGGTTGTGACTGGAGAAATGGAGTTGATGACATAAACAACCAGTGTAGATCCAGACCAGACTGCGCTTTTGCGCAGTCTGATCAGGATCTGCAATGATCACTATAACACCTATCAGGCTTCTAACAACTAGTATAGGTTCTGATCATGCCATAGGACTGCAGTAGATTTGATTTGATCGTGATTAATGGCCTGTCAACAGCTATGGTCATTTTAAGCCGGGTTAACGGGGTCAAATCCCATATTTCACCTGTTGTGAGGGGGGGGGGGAGTGAGAATCCCAAAATCAGAACTGAATATTTACAGAAAAATATATATTCAGCCCTGGAACTGCATTAGAAGATCAGGAGCTAGACTGGTCATAACTCCCATAAACTCCATTTCTGCAGTCATGGCCAGATTTTACACAGGCATATATGTCTATTGGTGACTGGTTTGGCACATGATCTCAGCAGATTAGGTTTCTCGCCTGTTAATTTTGAGCAATATTAAAAGCAAATGCAAGCACACGCGCACACACATGACATGCTGTCACTGATTCAGCAAAACTTGCCGTCACTGATTCTACAATACTTGATGTTCATAATTTTGAAAACACATGATGTATCATTTATTCTGCACATCAATGATTTTTCAAAACTACAAGCATAAATGCAATACAACAAGACAAATTGAAGGTTCTATTTGCTTATACATGTATACTGCAAACAACGTTATGTCTATTATTGCACTGAGCACACATGTGAATACATTATAGGGTTAACTGTATTGTAATTTTCAAATTTGCGGCATATATCACAAAATGATAGGTCGGAAAATCTGTTAAATGGCGACGTGCTAGCGGAGCCATTAAACATGTTTTCCGACCTATCATTTTCTGATATATGCCGCAAATTTCAAAATTACAATGCGGTTAACCTATTTATAATGCACTCCTTTACTACTGGCGTAGGAATACATATTGAAATAATTTGCGACCTTTCATCAACAATGATATACCCGGTACCTGTAATGTATGACCATCAGCCAATCAGATTGCGTGATATTTATAGAGTACATTAGAAACATACATGTACATACATAGTTCATATGGACATTGTCAATAGGAATATAAAACAGAAACAGATTATACAACCTTTATGAGTACATCTAAAAAATTGAAGTACGGTAATCATATAACCGTGACTTGCATGTCAAACTCGTCAAGTCATTTGATAGTTATTTGTCCTTGGCCATGGGCATGGGATGGTATGGTTGCAGAGATACAATATACTTAAAGATCGTTATCAGGCTACATGAGAGAGCTATTTGATCAAGAGCTACGCTGGTCACAAATCCCACATGCCCCATTTCTCCAGTGACAGCCACATTTGAGCTTGGACATGCTGCCTATTTGGATGGACCATATACATGTAATGAAAATATTTATGATGATAAACAAATACTATTTAGCTTCAAGTCTATTCGACTTATGGTTCAGAGATAAAAAAATGTTATAGGAAAAAAAATTAACAGCTGATTTCAGACGCACGGATGCACGCACAGACGTCATTTTGATCATTATGACTCCTTTCTAGCTACCAATTGAGTGGCCAAGTGAGGCTGACAATAGCTCAGGCTCAACCAATCAGACTACTGTCTGTTTCACAAAACCTGCCCAAATTATACAGCCATATAAACAATGCAAAAACAATATTTTTTCAATAATATTAAATTTTATCAAAATTTAAGAATGAACCTTCTTTAGATTTCGTTAAATTTTGTCAAATATTGATTTTATTACGAAAAATTGATTTGTCTATGGGAATTTAACATGGGGGAAAACGAGGTGGTGGAGCTGGGGGAGGAGCCAAGATAAAAAAAACTTTGGAAATTGACTCCGAAATGGGTCTAGATAGCTTTGAAATTTTGAAAATCGGTCCACTATTTCTGAAATTATAAAAATGTTCCCATGACAACGTTTATGGGGATTTAAAATGGGAATATTTTTTTTTTAAATAAAATCAATATTCGACCAAATTTCACGAAATAAAAAGAAGGCTCACTCTTAAATGTTGATAAAATTTATTATCTGACACATGAAAACAGTGTTATTCAGTGCTGTAACCAATTCATAAATGTGATATGACACACGTGTAATAACACCTGGAGTGAATTTGATTGGCTGGCCGCATCACCCTAATTATGTATTTGTATTTTGCGCCAACGTTATGTCAAATTAATAAAATGGAGACGTTCCAAATGACACCCATAATGGCGCGACAAAGCTGTTTTGACGTTGACGTCATCATGTTTGAAATGTTATTAGAAGCGTCAGTGACTCATTAAAATTACTGAAATTGTTCAAATGTGCTCCCGTTTGGTAATATGAAGCATTTACACAGAACAAGAACCTATCATATAACATATTTATAATAATTTTCTTGCAGGGATTAAAGCTATTTTTCTCTGTGGAGATTTTTAAAGATGCGAAAATAGTCAATGGCGTCTGCTCACTGAAACATATTGGATATCTCCACGTTGGCTGCTCTGTGGAGGGTGATTAAGTCATGTGATAAACAGAATATCAAACTCGTTTCCATTTGATATGAGATTTATGAAACTCGTCCGCAATTCTATGCACCTCGTTAGAGGCTCAGTGCATAAACTGTGCGGGACTCATTTCTTAAATCTCATATCAAATGGTAACTTGTTTGAGATGCATTGTTTAAACAGCCGTAAAATTTGGGCAGGTTTCGTGAAACAGACAGTATCGTTGAGGATGGGAAGGGAATACACTGAGAAAACTGTGTATTCAGTGTATAGGCATGATAGGACCACGTTATTTTGTAACCAAGTGTATTGTTGACAGCATTTATAGAGTAGATTTTACATAAAATGTTCCTAACAAATCCCAACAGATTTTGATGATATAAGGCACACCAATGACAGTAATTTAATTTTGTTCTCATCATATTACAGACTGTTTTATAGACTTGTAACTTTCATGAAGAATAGCAGGGCCTGGTTGCTCAAAACCTATGTTATCTTAACGGACTGTTAAATCCTTAGCAATGCTAAGGCCGTTTTTATTTGTATGATGCACATATTTGAGAATTTTGCTGACATGGTTGTACTCAATTCTACTCCAAATGACATGTACCAGTATAGTACAATGTATATTTAACATTGTTTACATGTGTTATCTATGCTATGTTTCAACACAATCTGTTGTACAGTCTGAAAGTTATGGAAGAAAGGGTACTGAAAAAATATGTCAAATATCACATGTCACACTTTTATTATATAGAGGATATTCATATTTTTGCAACGAATATGACATGTATGTTCATCGAGTGGTGTGAAATGTCCATGAAATATGGACATTTCACACCACGAGATGAACATATATGTCATATTCGTTGCAAAAATATGAATATTCTATTTATTATATACCGCTCCATGGAAATTAGCAGTATACGGTAATGAACGTGTATTTGCAGCCTATTTGCAGTCCGGCACTGCAGATGCGCGTTATGAATATAGATAGTGGAAGTAGTCGTAATTTCACCGGAAGTTGTTTATTTCATCGATGAGAACATATGAATTTTATTTACATCGTATAACTATGTATTTCATGGGTAGGTATATAATAAAACAGGCTATACCATACCCTGGTGTTAGAATTCCATAGATAGTGACAACTGTCAAGACGTTTTTATAGTGAAGTTTCATGACAAAATGGCATTTGAGTTGAGGACACATCAATAATAATTACTACACCATTTCATATTAATGGAATAGTCGGCAAATTAGCATGGCCGAGTCCATTCCAGATGCTTAGGGGTGAAAGGGTTAATACCGGTATACATGTTTGTGTACTTTGTAGGCTAATCGGTGGTTATATCCGATTGATGCCAAGTGTATTTGCGGCTGTGACTGGAGGAATGGGGCTTATGGGTTTACCGACCAGTGTAGATCCAGATCGGACTGTGCATCTGCAAAGTCTGATCAGGATCTGCACTGTTCGTCATTCCATCAATGAAACACCAATCATGCTTCTAACAAGCTATATAGATCATTATCAGGCTTTAACGCAAATACCGGATGCACGGACGCACGCCAAAAGCGGCAACTATATCACGCCGACCGCAAGCGCACTTGACAATAATTGTTCATTGATGATGTTAAAAGTTTTATTGCCCTTTAAAGCATTGGTTGCTGCAAAGTTTAACAAGAACTGGCATCATTAAACAAAGCTAATCCCCTGTCTGGCAGCCTTGATAAAAAAAAACAACGTAAGTCCCAGTGACCTTGGGCGCTCGGACGTTGATCGTATGCAAAACAAAGCACCATCCCTAGACACACATTGAGGCCAAATATTATCAAATTCGGAGAAGCGGTTCACGAGTTCATTGAAAAAATGAAAGGTGTTACTAATGTACGCACGTACGCATGTACATACATGGACTAACGCTATATGCCCTCTATATCGGCGAGGGGATAACAATACCTGTCACAGAAATGTGACATCTACAATATGACGTGGCAGGATCAGTCGATCAGGAAAAATTCCTCATCGAGATATGTGCCCTTGTACTCGGGTTGTTCAGAATTGTCGCTGCTCGTTGTTTCTGAGTAGAAATTCGCAGGGAATGACTTTGAACGAGTTCTGAAAATAAATAAATATAATATATTGAAGGCACTGTGTCTCAGATATGTGTATCAGACATGTATATCAATGAAACGCTACATAGTATTTGATAAAATTCCAAAGCATTTGTGTTTTATTCTGGTATGTAAATGTGACCTGTTGCTACAAGCATGTCCCCACTATAGCAGCCAAAGTGAGTGTACATTTGTGAACTCAAAATGTAGGCAACCAATTGTTACAATTCGTACATGTGAGTAGTTGTCTTAACCCTTAGACCGTTACTCACAACAATTGTCGTCTGCTGTTGCTTTAATATCTTGCCTTATTTCTCAATAAAAACATGGTTTGACAGCACTTCAGAATCATTTCCAATGGAAATGATTCTGAAGTGCTGTCAAACCATGTTGTAAATGATTCTAAAGTGATGTCAAAAAAATGGAAAATAGAAAATAAACAGCAGACGACAAAAAAAATAATATAGCGGTGTAAGGGTTAATTGGTTATTGATATTCCAAGTTTCAATACAACATTCCATATTGTACATTCCTATAGTTTCAACTACAGAAACATTGATGGCGCGCCGTCGCAAAATGCCCACTTTTTCAAGTCCGAAACAGGGAGATGAGTCAGGAATCAAGCCAAAAATTGAAATTCACTTTGCACATGATGGCACACATGATGAAGAAGCTGACCAGTAGTTCATACCAACTATTCTACTTCTTACAAGGCAAAATCGCGAAAAAGACTCCAAATGTGTGCCTGGATAGATGGGACGGATGTACAGACAGATGCAGGCGCGGATACAGAAATAATTGCAGGGGGGGGGTCTGAAATTCCAAATCGGCATAGCCGACCTCCGCAAGCGTGTAGCGGGATGCGCATCGTAAAGTTGGGGGGTCTGGGTGGGGGGGGGGTCCAGTTGGGGGGTCCTCCTCCAGGAAATTTTTAAATGCCAGATCGCCGCAGATGTGATTTCCTGACACCTAGGCCACGAAAAAAGTCATCCAACTATTCAAGTATTGTAGATTTTCTTCTTTCTTTTTTTTTGGCCCCTGGACCCCCCCACCCGCTGTATCCGCGCCTGAGATGACAAGACGGACGGACACCCGTGATGAAAATAATATACCATCATGAGGCGTGAACGAGTCCCCAAATACGACTGATTGGGGCTTGAACCCGGGACCAGCACATCACTAGTGGGACACGCTACCAATTGAGTGCACTCCTGGACCACTCTGGCTGAACTCGGCTCGGCCAGTGACTGGAGAAATGGATATTATGGCATTTGCGACCAGTGTAACTCCTGATCAAATCGCACGCTCCTGTAGCCTGATAACGATCTATATTGCTTGTTACAATTATGTCGGGTATTTTATTGATGGAATGGCAAACAGTGCAGATCCTGAGCAGACTGTGCGGATGCACAGGCTGATCTGGATCTACACTGATTGCAACACCATATGCCTCAGATCATTTTTCCAGTCACAGCCACATATATATTCACAGGCTGGCATCTCAACATTTGGATGGGGTATCGGTTGTTTTTAATTGGGCTTCCACAAATTTAATGCCCAAAAATTAATTAGATAGTTATTAGGTTAACCCTTACAATGCTGAATTAATTTGTGTCGTCTGCTGAATATTTTTTATTTTCCATTTTTCTCATCAAAAACTTGGTTTGGCAGCACTTTAGAATCATTTCCAATGGAAATGATTCTAAAATGCTGCCAAACCATGTTTTTACTGAGAGGAAAGACAAAATATGAATTAACAGCAGACAACTATTTTCGGTTCCCGCATTCTAAGGGTTAAAGGTATATACCGAATACACAGTATCCAAATACAGAAACGTCATTCTGTTCACATGTGCATCAGTACTGCCACTGCCATAATAATCTTACTTGAAATGGCACTCATGGTTCGGCCAGTAAATATGTTTATCACTGAAGCTGAAGTTCTCGTCGCCAACGAGTTGTTTGGCCCAATACTGGTTGTTGTAAGGCGGTTCCATGCCTCCCAGCTCAGCAGGTAGGGCTTCCTTGTGTATAGCCTGATGCAGGGTACCAAGGTTGATTCCATGGAAGTGAATCTGTACAGTGAAAATATAAACATATTGGTACCCAGCTCGCCAGGCAGAGCTTCCTTGTGTATAGCCTGATACAGGGTACCAAGGAGGGTACCAAGGAAATGAATATGTACAGGGAAAATATAAACATATGTTGGTACCCAGCATCGGCAGGTGTTGCTATTTTCCGGGGTATCTTCATCGCGTGAAAATTGCTCCAGTAGTTGCGGAGATATTAAATACAGTATTGTCTGAATTGGAGGATTTTCCTTACCTGATTCAGTGCACCCCATTCAAATAGCAGGTGCCCGTGAATATACTAAACCCACCGTGATATTGATAAGTAACGATACCTTCCGGTTGTATGGATGTACTACTCGGTACTACTAGCTGATCATGCAGGAGTCCGAATGTCAGCTGGTCATTAACTGGCATGTCCTTTATATATGATTACACCTAACTTTACACGTAATTCCAACTGAAGGGACAGGCTTGAATCTTGTGTCCACAGGCGGTCAGCATGGTGATAGGATGGTGTAATGTACTGTTCTAGAAATGTATAGTCATTGTATAGTCACTGTATTTATTTTCGTAAATAAATACAGTGACTGTACAATATTACAAATGTTTTTGTTTTCTACATGTCTAAAACAGTAACAAAATATTGGATTTACATTTATTGAGCATAGGCTGCATATGCAGCCTATGCTCAATAAATGTAAATCCATCAATTAAATACAGTGACTATACAAAGAAAACAATCTACATGTCTAAAACAGTATATGCCTGTGTGTGTGACTGGTACCTTGTTTCTGTTTTTCTCTTTCAGGAATGGTTTGAGCATCTTAAAGACAGCCTCGATGTACCACGGTTGATTTACAAAGTGGACTGCCGAAAATCTTGCCGGGAAACAATCCTGAAAATTAGACGAATATACATATACAAATTAATCGTATTTCCACAATTTCATCTTGTATCTCCTCCAAAGCATATTTTGTGACCAATTATATTTTCTCATGAAGATGAGTGTCACGACATATATTTTAGCTAGAAATAATAATACACATGATTTTGAATCAGTACACTTGTATATTCTTGTAAAAAAAGATGAGGATCAGTTGAACTAAATGGTAATTTTATGTCTGTTCAAGAACAAGGTCATACGGTATGTGGCTGTGACTGGAGAAATGGGACTTATGGATTTTGCGACCAGTGTAGATCCAGATCAGCCTGTGCATCCGCACCCAGTGACGAGCACCCTTCCTACACCGGTAGACCGATTTTCATCAAAATTGCAAAGTATACTTATCTAGCAAAGTATACTTTGAGGGAGCAATCATTTATTTTTCTAGATCCAGAAATGCATTATTTCATATAGATTTAACGACTGCATATATTTAATGATTAAAAGTATGCAGACATATTATACTGAATTTATAACATAATCACAGCCAAAATGGCTGTGATAATTAATGTGATAAATTGAGTGTAATAAAAATTAATAAATTTATTCTTAAATTGAAAATTTCTCCCTCAAAGTATACATTGCTAGATAAGTATACTTCGCAATTTTGATGAAATCGGCTACTGATCACTTGACACCAGGTGTGAATCCCATTAACCCTTAGACCGCTACTCACAACAATTGTCGTCTGCTGTTGCTTTTATATCTTGCCTTATTTCTCAATCAAAACATGCTTTGACAGCACTTCAGAATCATTTCCAATGGAAACGATTCTGAAGTGCTGTCAAAGCATTTTGTAAATTATTCTAAAGTGCTGTTAAAGCATGTTTTTGATGATAAAAAAGGAAAACAGAAAATAAACAGGAGACGACAACAAAATTAAGATAGCAGTCTAAGGGTTACGATTCATTACTAAGATACGAGTCCTTAACCATTTCAACAATAGAGACATTTGCAAATGGTGTAGACCCTGATAAGCCGGCTCGTAACGAGCCGTCTTATCTGGGTCTACACCACTTGTGGATATATTTTATTTTTTTACAAAATCGCCCCCTTTTCTGCATAATGGAACGGTCTGAAACTGAATATGATTTTTATTGAAGTAGTCTATGTCAGACTTAGGGGTGAAAGGTTTAAGGAACAGATTCATCGTTAAGATGCCCATACATTTCCATTATCGTGGATAATTTAGAAGAAATCAGCATTTTTAATTGTGACAGGCTCACAATGATTTATCTCTACCAATAATGTAGTTTCACAATTAAATGCGAGGGAGCATCAGTGACGCAGCATTTAGTTCCTTAAAAATCCAATATGTGGACAATAACATACTTATTATTAGCCATGTTTATAATGCATGCAGTCTCCCATCCGTATTGATTTTCCATTTCCTGTCGAACAGTAGTCATTAAATTTTATTGGGGTTAAATCTTTCAATATGTGAAATAAGTGAGCACAATACTGTCCAGTGATTGGCTTAGAAAGTATGGCGAATTATAAATGAAGGTAACGGACAGTGGAACGTCTCTAAACGGACATCCTAGGAGGTTTTACCAAGGTGTCGGGCTTAGAGAGGTTCCACTACACACACTCACCTGCAATCCTTCTATCATTGATTTTAAAACTTTCGGATTAAGCCACGTGGACTGACGAAACGTGAACTGACTCCAATCAACAATGACGACGAATCCATTAATTTGGCACTCTTCATCGTCAATCAACTTCTCCAGAGTCAACAATATTGCACGATATATTGCAGCAAGCCCATAACGTGAATTGTCCCAATTTGCCGAGTATAGCACAAGTAGTTTACGCCCAAAGTGGTCTGTTTTTTCCAAAACGCCAGGAAATCCGTCAAATAAAGCTTCCTTGATGCACTGTTCAGACGCTTGGAAGTCCGTGAAAATGGTTGGATTATTCTGACGATATTCAAAGTATCTCGCATAAAGCTTGAAAGCTTCAAATGTATCAAACTTTCTGGCTCGGAGAAATCGTAGAATAAAGGCGTCATCTGATCGTAGGAACTCTGCAACAAGTGATAAAAATATTATGCTGTGAATCAATTTGTTAATTTCTAGCAAATGTGTAATTAAATTCCGCATTTGGTATGAAATTTTCGTCAACTTTCGATGTCATTTACTCCAAAATATCACAATTTCTGTAAATATTTTTTTCATGAAAAGTTGCACATCTTGTGTACTAAATCCAATTTACTTGTCTCATACGTGCTAATCCAATAGGTCCTGGCTCTCGAATTATGTCCCTTATTAATCACCATTTTTCGCAAATACTGATGTCAAATGCTGATAAAATTGCAGTAGAATAACATTTTCAACCATATTTGCCATAATATTTATTGACATCAAAATTTCAAAGTATGTGCAAAATTGATTTCCGCACGTGTTCTACTGCAATTTTATCAGCATTTGACATCAATCACTTACCAAATTAATATGACTAACAATGCAGACACTGATCAGACTGTGCAGACGCGAAATGAGGCTTATAGGTTTTGCATCCAGTGTATATCCTGATCAGACTGTGCATCTGCACAGTCTGATCAGGATATGCACTGTTTGCCATTCCATCAATGAAACACCCGTCATGCTATGCACAGTCTGATCAGGATATGCACTGTTTGCCATTCCATCAATGAAACACCCGTCATGCTTGTAACAAGCAATATAGACCACTCTCAGCCTACAGGAGTATGCTATTTGATAAGAAGCTGCACTGGTCACAAATCCCATAAGCCCCATTTCTCCAGTCACATGTCACTCACTGATGTCGGGCCGTGTAATGATCTGCTCCCTCACCACGTCTATACTGTCCGCTGTATTGTCGGGGTCCTCGTGCAGCTCTGTCTTTGCCTTCTGGATGAGTTCGGTCGACAGTCCCCACCCATACTCCGCCATCTCGACTCATGCAGTCGGCATTAATACTTATTGCTATACTGTTGAATCAGTCATAATTCTAGAACATTCAGGAAGCTGAAATGCAATAAAAAGTAATCAATATTGAGAATACCCATGGTGTGTACAAAGTATAAAATTTATCCAAATGTGTATATTGTTTCGTGTTTGCAAACGAAGCTTGCGTATATTTTCTTTATCCCATATTTAAAACTATTTGTGTACATGATTATTTTCTTATGCCACTTAATATCCAAGGTTTTTGTTTGTTTGTTTGTATATTGGGGTTTCACGGCCTATCAACAGCTAAAGTCATTTAAGGCAGGGTCAATGGGTTTAGTACTAAATCCCATATATTACCTGTACAAGTACATGTACAAGTTCAAGTACGTGTACAAATGGGGGGAAAATCCCAAAATCAGAACAGAATATTTACAATAAAAAAAATATTCATATCCGAGGTAAGAAAAATGTTGACATTTGTTGAACAAAATAATCCATGAAAAGGTATTGACAATACACATTGGGGAATATATTGTTGCAGAGTTCTGTTATTTTCCTAACTCCTGCAATACACGAAAATAATAGAAATTTGTTGACTCTTTTGCGAGTCTGTTATCTCAAGGCCGTCCGAGTATAGCCCATTAAAAAGTTAGAGAACTTGTATGCTCTTATAACAGTGAGCAAAAAAACAAATTCTTTATAACTTTTTTCACTTACTGATACTTTTAGGTATATGTAACCCATTTCGTGCTGAGGATCAATATGCCATATTTAAGAAAGGAGAGAAATTTAAAGCGAGTAATTATAGACCAGTTTCCTTCACCTGTGTATAGCCTGTAAAATGCTTGAACACATCGTAGTTAGCAATGTCCTTGACCACCTTGACAGACACCAGATCCTTGTTGACAATCAGCATGGCTTCCGTGCTCGGAGATCATGTGGGACACAGTTGGTTTGTTTCATTCACGATCTTGTACAATCCATGCAGGGAGGTCAGGTTGATGTTGCAATCATGGACTTCAGCGAGGCCTTTGATGTTGTGGACCATCGCCGGCTACTATATAAACTCACACACTATGGTATTACTATGGTATCGCTGGATCAAAGCCTTCCTGAGTAATAGATTTCAGCAAGTAGTCGTGGATGGTGCAACATCAAGCAAGGCCCCAGTGGATTCCGGTGTTCCACAAGACTCTGTTCTGGGACCTCTTCTGTTTCTTTTCTCTACATTAATGACCTGCCAGCATCTGTCAGATCTACAGTAAGGTTATTTGCAGATGACTGTGTTCCATACCGAAATAAAACATCAATTATCTGGCAGATGCAGCACAGCTACAAGATGATTTGAACAGTCTATCGGAATGGGAGAGAAAATGGAAGATGTCCTTTAACATCAGCAAATGCCATGTAATGCACATGTCCAGGTCACGCAAAGTACTGCGAAATACATACATGTGCACCCTCCAGAACCAAGTACTTACACTGTGAACCAAGCAACCTATCTAGGAGTGGAGATAACATCGGACTTATCATGGTCTCCACATGTGAACAAAATCACGAGCAAGGCCAGCCAAAGTCTAGGCTTCTGAAAAGGAACTTCCCACTTGCTCGCCCAGAGACCAAACAAGCGGCATATAACTCGCTTGTAAGGCCTACCCTGCAGTATAGTGCATCGGCTTGGGACCCGTACATGCGCAAGGATGTCCAGAAAATAGAAGACGTCCAGCGCAGGTTTGTCTCCAGCAATTATGCCAAAACTCCGGGTACGGTCACCAATATAATGTCCAAATAGGATACCCCAAGCAGGGTTTCTGCTGGGGAAAATAAAAAAATCGCCACTTGTAAAAAAAAAAAAAAAAAAAAAAAAAGAGAAAAAAAAAGAGGAATAACCAATAGGATAAAAATAAACAATTGGCAATAACAAATTACAATTTTCGAAAAAAAAAAATCCTGCTGGGGAAAATAAAAAAATCGCCACTTGTAAAAAAAAAAAAAAAAAAAAAAAGTAAAAAAAAAAAAAAAAAAAAAAAAAAGAGGAATAACCAATAGGATAAAAATAAACAATTGGCAATAACAAATTACAATTTTCGAAAAAAAAAAATCCTTTTCTCGCCAATTGTTTATTTTGATCGCCAATTGCGAAAGTGGAGTGGAATCCCTGCCCTAGAACAGAGGAGACAAACTAGTCGTCTCACTCTCTTCTACAAAATGGTAAACAATCACGTTGATGTCTCCCCCACCAACTACTTGATCCCACAGACAAGGCATACACAACAGTCATCATTTAGCTTACCAAAAGCCAATCACATCTGTTGACTACCACAAATACTCGTTTTTTCCACGAACAGTCACAGTGTGGAACTCCCTGCCGTCACATGTAGTCAGTGCTAACACAATCCTCGGATTTAAGTCGGCGCCGGCTACATTGACACTTCCATAAACTAAATGTCTTTTGATTTTAACCAATACTAACATTCTTTTCATCACCATATCATGCACACCTTCATAGGGTTTTAGTTGATTGTATTTAGGACTGCACCATTTTTTATTCACTTTGCCTTGTCATCCTGATTGAGTAGCTTGGGAGACATGGCAAACTTTCATTTTCTGACACCCCACGCAGGGCCAAATAATCAAAGTGATTGCTTGCCATTATTGTAAAAGAAGAATTGGATTAGATTGGGGAAAATCATAAATATTTTCTTTAAATGTGCTTAGAAGGATATGTCGCTACCACCACTTGAACCGTCTCATCGAGTGGTCGCAACAGATACTTTCATTGAAAAAATTGAGAATAAAAAAAAAAATTCATACCCGTAAAGGCGTATTCAGCATGTAACGTGTTAATGCATTTAGACGTTGGTCCGTACATGTGAAATACTAAACACTGAATCAAAAACTGTATATGTCTGTTACAGGTGTTACTGAGGACATTTTAAATACCTGGCAATATTGGCCATGCACAGGCACATGTTTAGCCGCATGTGGTGGTTAGCTGTTCGTGACCTCATCCTTGCAAGATCAGTTAATATATATGGGTCACAACTTTTACTTTCATCAGAGAAAAAATAAAATAATACATACCATATTAGGTTACCCCAAACTCAGAATCAGCATGTGCCCTTTTGATAGGTCTGTATAATCTAAATTATGGGAAACGTCAAATGAATGTCAGTAGTGACTCAGTCTCAGCTTCTAAAGTCATTTATGATAATTTATGAGAAAATTCATTGTATATTACTAGGCAGTTTTCTGGCTTAATCTGAGGCAAAGTACGCTTGACATACCTTGCCAACTTGTTCATAATGAATTATGCCTCCACAGATCCGTTCAATTGCACCCTTTTCATGCTCCCAGATAAATAGTGTGTGTATCAATTTGATGCAATTTGACATATTGCGGGAAACTTCTAAATTGATAATTTACTGAATCCCAGCCCCGGTTTCTAACCAATAGAGCCGGGGACCAATTCATCAACGGGATTGATCTTACAACTTGAACGATTAATTCCAAACACATCCAACTGTTCTTAGACTGGTCTCCCGAAAAGCGTGTACTCATACATTTTGCCAATACAGTCTGTCATTCAACGAATCACAGGCACTTTGTGGTATAAACGAGAAAAGTCTGTAAATCGTACCCAATTGTATTCTGATATTAAATTATCTAGAAGGTAGGACAGGACACTCGCCATCTTTTCAACCAACGGAAGTGGATTATTTACCTTGGGCCCGGCTCGCTAATTCAGTATTGTAACGTGCGCGAAGGCCGGGACCAACAGGGTTCCGGCCTGGTCCCAGGGTTCCGACCTTCTCGCGCGTTACAATTACTGAATCAGCGAGCCGGGCCCAAGGTACACAGTACCACTTCCATTGGTTGAAAAGATGGCGAGTGTCCTACCTTGTAGATATTTAATATAAGAGTAAAGTTGGGTATGATTTAAAGAGCGTTTTGGCGTTCATACCACAAAGTGCTTGTGCAACGAATGCAGAAGTTTTTCGGTTGACAAGGCAAGCATCAGGTTTTCAGGTAAATGTCACGTTTGTTCATGTCACGGTTGAAATAATTTTTCGATCGCGATCCCAATATCACTTACAAGTTACATAAAGTTACACCATATCATGCATATGCGCGATATACCAATGCATAACTGTCAGTTTTTGAACATTATTTTATCGGAATAAATTATGTCATGCGCACAGTTTCGGACCGAACGTTTCGAACCTTGAACGTTTCGGACCAATACGTTTTGGCGCTGATGCTATATTTGAGGGACACTGCATTTTGAAGGACATTCTCTAAATTATGTTATAACTTCTATATTCCTTGAAGGATTACTTAAATATTTCAACACAGTATACCAGGCTGTGGACAAATGCCACACATCCATGCTACCCTTAATATGGCATTGCCCTTTTGACCTTTACAACTTTTTCCCACATTAAGAAGTTTGCCGGAGTTTCTCAATTCTATCAGAACTTCTATATATCCCTTGATGGATTACTTTAATATTTCAATAAATAATACTTGTAGCCCCAATTCTCATGGATGCGTGCCTTCTCATTGATTCGTGCCCCTAGAAAACGAGTGAATAAGCATATTCTAAGAATAGTGTTAATTGAAAATTATTTTAAAAAGATATTTTAAGTTGTATCCCACTGTTTTCTAAGTTACAGTTACATACAATTGTGATTTACCACCTATTTTGTGATTTTTCTACATATTTCCTTAATCTGAAGAGGGTCTGTTCGCAAATGATGCATACAATGTGATAAATGTTGATTTCTAGGTGAGTCTGGACTTCATCATATTTAAATTGATTCATCTAGGCAGCAACACTTCTTTATTGTACGAGTGATCAAGGAATGTCACTCAAGTGTGCAAAAAGTTGTAGGGCACGAACCTGATGAGAAGTTTCAAGATCAGTTAGGTCACTTGGGTGGGTTATTTCTAGGGACTCTATAAGACTTGCATAAACAACAATTTTGGTGAATTCCTTACGTGCACTCATAGTCAAGTGTTTGAACTTTATGTTGATGTATACATTTTCAGGAATTAATCAGAATATAACACACAATATGAATTTATGTGCTTAGGGGCACGGATCCATGAGAACAGGGACTATACAAATGCCACACATCAATATTGCCATTAATATGACCTTGACATTTTGACCTTCATAAATGTGCTTGTGAATACTTATCACTTTGGTTAATTAACTTTAACTTTGCCACAGTTTCTCCAATCTGCCACTGGGGGCATCCGTGTGCCGACAGGCCACATTTCTTGTTTGCTCCTTAGGACATATTTGAATGCATTCCTGTGGCGGTCCTCTCCCAGGTCATTGCCTGGCCCTCCAGCCCCCACTATCCCAAGGTGGGGGAGGGGTGCTAAAGTACGTACTCCCTAAAATTTGGTCAGGTGAAAGGGTTAATGTGACTTGCTTAATATGGACACCTGTCTGAAAAAAGGTAGGAACACAATCATGTGACAAGTCGATTTATGAAAAGGGGGTGTTTTTGTTCTAAAAAATATGAAAATTACTTGCAAAATGTGCAGACTCTGATGAGACGGCTGTGACGAGCCAGCTCGTCTGGATCTACACATTTTGCCTATACAGGTCTGTCGTGTTGAAAGAGTTAAACAAATTTGAAGTAATTATCTGTTATAAAAGTACAGTAGCGTAACCATTTGTCAGGATTACCCCTGCGTCGGGAATTTTCGTAAACCACATTTGTCTCTAATCACGGAAATTTTCACGGTCAGTTTCCCAGACATTTTTTGCAGAAGACACCCATCTGTCAAATGGAGAAAAATATTCCACATCGCCCTTGGTCATGTAAGGTTTTAACCACAATTGTTAGAATACCTTCAAAATGTTGTATTTCAGCTATTCCCACTTTTGTCACTCATAAACATCATTATTGAAAAAGATTTACAAAGCATGGTTCTGTCAGTCTCCGTCACTGGATTCTTTAGCCATTTTGAGCAGTCAAGGTCATGTAAACACAGACTGGTAGCTGTCAAATTACCAGAATAGAGCTTCTCATTATATACTGGGGTGTCTTATATGAAAAACAATAAAAAACGAACACAGAATTATATTTGATTACACAGATGTAGATATAAACTCTGTGTTTTTAATAGAATTTATTGTTCTGTTGATTATAAAAATGCTCAGAATAATAGTCTACAGTTTGTAGATTGTTATTATCTTGTTGTTGGTATAAATCCTGCCTGTAGTGTGCACCATAATGAATATGGTAAACTAGCATGTACCACAAATGAAAATTAAACGTGATCTGAAAGCATCTTGCATTATGATTATTAGCCTTGTGATAATATTATTGTCATTTATGACTGGCAAAGGAAATGGTGGAAAATTCTTTACTGTACACTCCTCTGATAATTTAGATAACCATGTTTTACTCTGATCCAATGGTGCGCCACACTACAGGATGAGAACAACCCAACGACAAAAATCCAGAGTCTAAGGTCACAGTCTGTTTTCTACAAGCGCCTGGATGATACGTTAACAAGATAGATGACATGGAAACAAGCAGGACTTTTAGATAAATCTGGTTTCACAGCACTTTTACGATAAGTTTATTGTTTTAAAAAGTTTTGAATAATTGTTTTTGTATGCTTATAGCTCTAGTAACTGGCCAACGAAGGCTTATTATCCAGAACCTAGGTATATCCACTGTAAATTAATCTTCATATGCATGTACCAGGGCTAGAAAAATGTGCACTGGCCCGGGACTCGAGCCCAGGACCTCTGGTTTACCACAGGGCTCCAGATAAGGAATTAGTAATTGAGTATTGTTACTCCATCATTTCTGAAGCAATTGGGTATTTCAAAATTTTAATTGGGTAAAATTAATTACTCAAACTATAGGGGTCATACCAATTATCCGGACAATCAATTTATCGGACAAATGAAAATAGCTGTTAATTAAACGCATTCATTTGATCCGATTTTGCAACAAACACATTTAAGTCACTCAGGAGTCAGGTGCTTGCTGTTTCCATGCCAGTGTGAATAATATATCGCCAAGGTAAACATTTTAGTAAAATTTGCTGAAAACATTCCCCCCAACTATGTCCACAAGTTGTTTACAACATCAAAAGTCGCGCGGGGTCTTGTATCAGTCACTGCGCATGCGCATAATTTGAGGCCCCTATAGAGTTTTTAATACTCTGTTGTGTGAAGTATGCAGACGATACGATGCATTCCTCCAATATCATTTTCAGACTGTTTTATAGTGGAGCGCAGTGGCCTGGTGGTTAGAGCGTCAGACTGCTGATCTAAAGGTCGTGGGTTCGAGCCTCACCGGAGGCGCTGCGTTGTGTCCTTGAGCAAGACACTTTATCCACACTGCTCCAGTTCACCCAGCTGTGAATGGGTACCGATAATTCGTAGTTGCTCTGTAAATACGAATTACCGGCTTCTCTCAAAAAATCTCTACCTCCGTTCTTTCTCCCATTCTTGGGAGACGGCATGCAAGGTCCTCGAGCCAGTGCCGCCGTTAAATATAAGCAAAAAAAAAAAAAAAAACTGTTTAATACACAATGTACAATACAGAGCGAAAATGTATCATGATAGAAAAAGAACGAAGAGCTGTTATCCAAAAACAAATAATAAATGTTTCAAGGCCAAATCGCCCCAAGCCATTTCGGACCCAGGCCATTACACACCATTTCGCACCCATATTAATTTGTGGGTAAAATCGACAGGTGTGAAAACACCAGTGTACAAATCAGATATCAGAATTTCCTTTATGGGCCTCATTACCGCAGATTTTTCTACCAAATTATGACGAGGTCAATCGAGTGCGCCCATTACGTCATTGCAGAGTTGTTCTATAAATACAATAAATTCTATAAATACGCTGTTTTCCAAGAAGCGAATGGTGATTGTTTTTTCTGCAGAACTACACAATGCTGTTTACACTGGTTTTCACTGGTTTTCAGGCGATAACATTATGATTGTAAGGTGAGAATACAAGTTATAAGACGGTTATACATTTGTCCGGATAATTGATTGTCGATGTTAATTTTGGGGCAATCTTACGACTGATGATCTGACCCAATTTTAAGTGAGAAAGATGGCACAGTTTGCTAAATAGTTTGCATGCGTTGAGAAAACAAGAACCGACGATTGTTCTGTGAAAATGTTATGCCCGTAGCTGCTATTTTAAGAAAAATATCATTAAAAAAACTGCCATTTTTTGTCCGATAATCTAGAGGATCCCTGTACTGTTTGCACATCAACAGACAGCAATTATTGAATAGTTTGTTTCGAAATGAAAACATATCATGGCATTTCATTAGAATTGTCGGTGTCTGAGACAATTCTAATGAAATACAAAGATGTGTTTTCATGGAAAAATAAGAAAAATATGCTATATTGGTGGTCTGTTTATTGTTTTCTGCAGCATGATAATATTAATTAAAGGTACCACAATTGTTCTCATTGCTTTTTGATACTCACTACTTCTGATTTCAATTGGGTTTTGGGTAATTTTAATTGTGTATTTACGCAAATACGCAGCTTATCTGGAGCTCTGTTACCATGCCGACTTACATGTAGCTAACTGAGCACAGATACACACTTCCTCCCATAGTACATACCAACCATGATATAGTCCCCACCATAAAATTTGTCCAACCTAAATCCATTATGAGGGCCCCGACGAGTCCGTCTGTCTGTCCGTTTATGTTTTGAAAGTTTTTGTAAGAGTTTCTCAAATCACATATAATTTCTGTTTGCCTTCAGCTAATATCCTCATATTGCACACATGCATTACTTAGTAACTATACACAATTCCACATTAATACAATTACCCTCGCTACTGATTGTTCATCCGTCCGTCTGTCTGTTTATTTATTTGAAACTTTTTGTACAAGTTTCTCAAATAGGGGGCCCTAAGTGCGTCAACAGACCACATCTTCTAATTTTTTTTGACATTTTGGAGAGTATTTATCAGTCAAAGTCTATCAGTCAGTGGAACCTCTCCAAACTGGACACCCTGGGGACCTCCCCAGGGTGTCCAGTTAGGAAAGGTTCCACTGTAAATCAGACATGTTAGCGCTTCTAATGTTTTGCTATCATGAAAAATCATTGTAATCGGTAGATACATAACAACAAAACACGTACATCTACGGTTAAACATCCATATTTTCACAAGTGTCCGGTTACATTCACCGGAAGGAGGGAACATTTTTTGCTTATTCTACAAGTTGCCTCAAATGAAACAATTACCACATATTTTACGCCACTGATGTTGCAGAATGGCTACTAAGAAGACAGAGAAGATGGACTATGTTTGTACTCTCAGTGACGATCTCATCAAAAAGGCGGAGGAAGAATTAAACGAGAAGGCTGAGTGGAGAAGTCGCGACATTCAGGCCCTCAGGGACATGGTCATCAAGAAAAAAGGTATTCTAATATAGCAGCCTCCTTACTAGAGAAGTATATATCCACTCCCATAGTTCATAGTTAATATCACTCCCCATAGTAAGAGTATATATCCACTCCCTAGTTCAGTTAAGAGTATCCATCCCCATAGTTCTAAGAGTATATATCCACTCCCACTAATCTCCCAAGTTCAGTAAGAGATATCCCACTTTCATAAAGTCCAGTAAAGAGTATATATCCACTCCCATAGTTCAGTAAGTATCCACTCCATAGTTCAGTAAGAGTATATCACCCTCCCATAGTTCAGTAGAGTAAATATATCCACTCCCATAGTTCAGTAAGAGTATATTTCCACTCCCATAGTTCAGTAAGAGTATATTTCCACTCCCATAGTTCAGTAAGAGTATATCCACTCCCATAGTTCAGTAAGGAGTTCCCGATATATACAACTCCCATAGTTCATAAGAGGTATATAATCAACCTTTCCCATAGTTCAAGTAAAGAGTATATATCCACTCCCATAGTTCAGTAAGAGTATACATCCACTCCCATAGTTCAGTAAGAGTATATATCCACTCCCATAGTTCAGTAAGAGTATTATCCATTCACTCCCTTAGTTCAGTAAGAGTATACATCCACTCCCCATGTTCAGTAAGAGTATATTTCCACTCCCATAGTTCAGTAAGAGTATATATCCACTCCCATAGTTCAGTAAGAGTATATATCCACTCCCATAGTTCAGTAAGAGTATATATCCACTCCCATAGTTCAGTAAGAGTATATCCACTCCCATAGTTCAGTAGAGATAGACATCCACTCCCATAGTTCAGTAAGAGTATACATCCACTCCCATAGTTCAGTAAGAGTATACATCCACTCCCATAGTTCAGTAAGAGTATACATCCACTCCCATAGTTCAGTAAGAGTATATATCCACTCCCATAGTTCAGTAAGAGTATATATCCACTCCCATAGTTCAGTAAGAGTATACATCCACTCCCATAGTTCAGTAAGAGTATATATCCACTCCCATAGTTCAGTAAGTAGTATATCCCACTCCATAGTTCAGTAAGAGTATATTTCCAACTCCATAGTTCAGTAAGAGTATTATCCACTCCCATAGTTCAGTAGAGTGTATAACACTCCCATTGTCAGTAGAGTATTTATCCATCCATAGTTCAGTAAGAGTATATTTACCACTCCCATAGTTCAGTAAGGAGATTATCCTTCTGCCATAGTTCAGTAAGAGTATATATCCACTGCCATAGTTCTGTAAGAGTATATTTCCTCCCATAGTTCAGTAAGGTTGTATCTCCTCCACTCCCATAGTTCAGTAAGAGTATATATCACTCCCATAGTTCAGTAAGAGTATATTTCCACTACATAGTTCGTAAGGTTATACATCCACTCCCATAGTTCAGTAAGAGTATACATCCTCTCCATATTAGTTCAGTAAGAGTATACATCCACTCCATAGTTCAGTAAGAGTTTACTCCACTCCTCCATAGTTCTGTAGAGTATATATCCACTCCCATATTTCAGTAAGAGTATACATCCACTCCATAGTTCAGTATGAGTTATATATACACTCCCCATAGTTCAGTAAGGGAGTATATATCCACTCCATAGTTCCAGTAAGAGTACATTCCACTCCCATAGTTCAGTAAGAGTATATATCCACTCCCATAGTTCAGTAAGAGTATACATCCACTCCCATAGTTCAGTAAGAGTATATATCCACTCCCATAGTTCAGTAAGAGTATATATCCACTCCCATAGTTCAGTAAGAGTACATATCCACTCCCATAGTTCAGTAAGAGTATATATCCACTCCCATAGTTCAGTAAGAGTTACATCATCACTCATAGTTCAGTAAGAGTATAACATCCACTCATAGTTCAGTAAGAGTATATATCCCATCTCCCCATAGTTCAGTAAGAGTACATATCCACTCCCATAGTTCAGTAAGTAGTGTATATATCCACTCCCATAGTAGTTCAGTTAAGAGTACATATCCCACTCCCATTGTTCAGTAAGAGTATACATCCACTCCCATAGTTCAGTAAGAGTATACATCCACTCCCATAGTTCAGTAAGAGTATATATCCACTCCCATAGTTCAGTAAGAGTATATATCCACTCCCATAGTTCAGTAAGAGTATATCCACTCCCATAGTTCAGTAAGAGTATACATCCCACTCCCATAGTTCAGTAAGTTATACATCCATCCCATAGTTCAGTAAGAGTTTATATCACTCCAATGTTCAAGTTAAGAGTATATATCCATCCCTTAGTCAGTAAGAGTATATATCCACTCCCATAGTTCAGTAAGAGTATATCATCCACTCCCATAGTTCAGTAAGAGTATATATCCACTCCCATAGTTCAGTAAGAGTATACATCCACTCCCATCCCAATATAGTTCAGTAAGAGGATACATATCCACTCCCATAGTTCAGTAAGAGTATACATCCACTCCCATAGTTCAGTAAGAGTATACATCCACTCCCATAGTTCAGTAAGAGTATATAATCACTCCCAATAGTTCAGTAAGAGTATACATCCACTCCCATAGTTCAGTAAGAGTATACATCCACTCCCATAGTTCAGTAAGAGTATACATCCACTCCCATAGTTCAGTAAGAGTTATAATTTCACTCCAATACTAAGTTCAGTGAAGAGTATACATCCACTCCCTAGTTCAGTAAGAGTATACATCCCACGTCCCATAGTTCAGTAAGAGTTATACATCCCACTCATCCATAGTTCAGTAAGAGTATTTAATCCACTCCCCATAGTTTCAGTAAGGAGTATATATCCATCCCATAGTTCAGTAAGAGTATATATCCACTCCCATAGTTCAGTAAGAGTATATATCCACTCCCATAGTTCAGTAAGAGTATACATCCACTCCCATAGTTCAGTAAGAGTATACATCCACTCCATAGTTCAGTAAGAGTATATCCACTCCAATTAGTTCAGTAAGAGTATATATCCCACTCCCATAGTTTCAAGTAAGAGGTATATATCCACTCCCAATAGTTCAGTAAGAGTATATCCACTCCCATAGTTCAGTAAGAGTATATTCCACTCCATAGTTCAGTAAGAGTATACTCCATCCCATAGTTCTGTTAGAGTATACATCTCGCCCATAGTTCAGTAAGAGTATTCATCCACTCCCATAGTTCAGTAGAGGTATACCATCCATTCCATAGTTCAGTAAGAGGTATATATCCACTCCATAGTTCAGTTAACAGTTTCAGTATATATCCACTCCCATCGTTCAGTAGAGTATATTTCCTCTCCCATAGTTCAGTAAGAAGTATATAATCACTCCCATAGTTCAGTAAGGAGTTATAATCCACTCCCATAGTTCTGTTAAGAGTATAATATCACTCCCATAGTTCAGTAAGAGATATTTCCCACTGCCAGGTTCCGTTCAGAATGGGTAAAGAGTATATATCCATGCCATTGTTCAGTAAGAGTATATATCAACTCCCACCTAGTTCAGTAGAGTATAACATCCATCCATTAGTTCAGTGGCCCATAGTTCAGTAAGGATATATCACTCCCTAGTTTTCAGGTTAAGAGTATCCACTCCCATAGGTTCAGTAAGAGTATATATCCACTCCCATAGTCCTGTTAGAAGTTTATACATCCACTACCATAAGTCCAGTAGAGTATACAATCCACTCCCATAGTTCAGTAAGAGTAATATTTCCCCCACCCCTGCCATAAGTCAGGTATGGTATATATCCACTCCCCATAGTTCAGTAAAGGGGTATATATCCAATCCTTAGTTCAGGAAGAGTATACATCCACTCCCATAGTTCAGTAAGTTGTAATATATCCACTAACCCATAGTCAGTTAAGAAGTATAACATTCCATTACCCATAGTTCAGAGTATACATCCACTCCCATAGTTCAGTAAGAGTATATTATCCACTCCCATAGGTTTCAGTAAGAGTATACACCACTCCCTAGTTCATAAGAGAATAACATCCAATCCCTTAGTTCAGTAAGAGGTATATTACCCTCCCATAGTTCAGTAAGAGTATATATCCACTTCCCTAGTTTCATTAAGGAGTAATACATCCACTCCCATATTCAGTAAGAGTAATATATTCCACTCCCATAGTTCAGTAATATAATATTTTTCCACTCCCATAGTTCAGTAAGAGTATTCATCCACTTCCCATTAGTTTTCCAGTAAGAGTATATATCCAACTTTCCATAAGTTCCAGTGAAGAAGTATATAATCCACTTCCCATAGTTCTGTAAGAGCATACCATACACTCCCATTGTTTCAGTAAGATATATACCATCCCATAGTTCAGTAAGAGTATATATCCCCCACTCCCCATAGTTCAGTAAAGAGTTTATAATCCCATCCCTTTTAGTTCAGTAAGATTGTAAATAACCATCCCCCCCCCCTCCCTCCCATGTTCCAGTTTAAGTAATATCCACATCCCATAGTTCAGTAAATATATATCCACTCCCAATAGTTCATAAGAGTTATATATCCACTCCCAATAGTTCCCAGTAAGAGTTATATATCCACTACCATATATATAGTAACAGTAAGAGTATAAATTTCCACTCCCTCAATATAGTTATCATAAAAATATAATATCCACATCCCATAGTTTCAAGTAAGAGTATATATCCACTCCCATATAGAGTTCCCAAGCTATAGAGTTATATAATCCACTCCCATATATAGTTCAAAGTAAGAGTATATATTCCACTCCATATATAGTTCATAAGAGTATATATCCACTTCCATAGTTTTCCAGTAAGAGTATATATCCACTCCATATTCAGTAAGAGTAAATATTTTCCATCTCCCACATCCCATAGTTTCCGTAAGAGCATAATATCCACTCCCATAGTTCAGTAAGAGCATATATCCACTCCCATAGTTCAGTAAGAAGTATATTATCCACTCCCATATATAGTTCAGTAGAAGTATAATCCGACTCACTCCCATATATAGTTCAGTAAAATTATAATATCCACTCCCTGGGTTCATTAGAGAGTATATATCCACTCCCATATATAGTTCATAAGAGTATATATCCACTCCCATATATCAGTTCATATCCCTAGTTCAGTAAGTATATATCCACTCCCAGTTCAGTAAGAGTATATCCCACTATATTCAGTAAGAGATATTTTCACTCCCATAGTCAGTAGAAGTATATCCACTCCCATCAGTTCAGTCAAGTTCAGTAAGAGTATATCCACTCCCATAGTTCATAAGTATATTTATCACTCCCATAGTCAGTAAGATATATCCACTCCCATATTAGTAAGAGATATCACTCCATATTAGTTCAGTAATGAGTATATCCACTCCCATGTTTCAGTCCAGTTAAGAGTATATACCACTCCCATAGTTCAGTAAGAGTATATATCCACTCCCATAGTTCAGTAAGAGTATATTTCCACTCCCATAGTTCAGTAAGAGTATATATCCACTCCCATAGTTCAGTAAGAGCACATGAGACACGCCATGTGATTTTGTACCTTCGGACATCTGCGTAATTTCATGAAATACGTTTACAAAATTTACAATATTTTCCGTAAATGGCATCAAAAGTTGAAAAAAATTCAGACCTGCGGAAATTTGTCCACTTTCGACTTTATTTATGAAAAATATCGTAAATTTTGTAAACATATTTAATGAAATTACCAGTACTATTAAAGGTGTCCGAAGGTACAGAATCACATAGCGTGTCTCACATAAATGTCTGGTTACCCGCAAGAAAGAGTGTCCCAATGTTTAGTGTTAGTAGGGTTGTACTGATTTATTCAAATAATAGTGGGTGGTTGGTCAGGTGAAGGAGACAGCTTAAATTAACGGTAGGGTTCAGGTATGTTTTTAGCTCGCCCACACGAAGTGCAGAAGAGCTTATGGCATACCCCCGGCGGCATCGGTGTCCACAAACTTAACGTTGGGTTTAATGTCTTATAACTTCTGTTTCCTTTCATGGAACACCTTGTTATTTCATACATGCATTCCTCAGATGACCCTCTATCATGCTGTAGCAAATCCATGCATTCATCTGATGATACCATGACCCACCCCACACCCCTTTCCCCAAGGTCAAGGTCACAAACTTGGCACATTCATAAACTTAATGTTGGGGTAAATGTTGTGTAACTTCTGTTTCTTTACAGCTTCATATTTATGCCCCCGCCACCGAATGGTGAGGGGGGCACATAGTGTTCCGAAACCTTAACACTCGGGTAAATGGCTTATAATTTCTTTTCCTTGCTTGGATCTGCTTCACGTTTCACACACACATTGCTCCAATGGTCCTCTACCATCCTGTGACAAATCCACATTCATCACGCCCCCGCAAAGCCCAGGGTCAAGGTCACAGACTCGGTGCATTCAAAACCTTAACGCTCGGGTAAATGACTTATAATTTCTGTTTCCTTCCTCGGATCTGCTTCACATTTCACACACGCATTGCTCCAATGGTTCTCTACCGCCCTGTGACAAATCCACATTCGTCCTGCCCCAGCCATGCCCAGTGTCAATATCACATACTTTGTGTGTTTGAAACCTTAACGCCCGGGTAAATGACTTACAATTTCTGTTTCCTTGTTCGGATCTGCTTCACACTTCACACACGCATTGCTCCAATGGTCCTCTACCGCCCTCTGACAAATCCACATTCATCCCGCCCCCGCTAAGCCCAGGGTCAAGGTCACAGACTTGGTGCGTTCGAAACTTTAACGCTTGAGTAAATGGCTTATAATTTTTGTTTCCTTGTTATGCCACCGAATGGTAAGGGGGGCATATAGTGTTACCAGCGTCCGTACGTACAACGTACGTACGTACGAAACCTTAACGCTCGGTTAAATGGCTTACAATTGCTGTTTCCTTGCTTGGATCTGCTTCACATTTCACACACGCATTGCTCCAATGGTCCTCTACCGCTCTGTGACAAATCCACATTCGTCCCGCCCCCGCTAAGCCCAGGGTCAAGGTCACAGACTTGGTGCGTTCGAAACCTGCTTCACATTTCACACACGCATTTCTCCAATAGTCCTCCACCGCCCTGTGACAAATCCACATTCGTCCCGCCCCCGCTAAGCCCAGGGTCAAGGTCACATACTTGGTGCGTTCGAAACCTTAACGCTCGGTAAATGGCTTATAATTTCTGTTTCCTTGCTCAGATCTGCATCACATTTCACACATGCATTGCTCCAATGGTCCTCTACCGCTCTGTGACAAATCCACATTCGTCCCGCCCCCGCTAAGCCCAGGGTCAAGGTCACAGACTTGGTGCGTTCGAAACCTGCTTCACATTTCACACACGCATTTCTCCAATAGTCCTCTACCGCCCTGTGACAAATCCACATTCGTCCCGCCCCCGCTAAGCCCAGGGTCAAGTCACATACTTGGTGCGTTCGAAACCTTAACGCTCGGTAAATGGCTTATAATTTCTGTTTCCTTGCTCAGATCTGCATCACATTTCACACATGCATTGCTCCAATGGTCCTCTACTGCTCTGTGACAAATCCACATTCGTCCCGCCTCCGCTAAGCCCAGGGTCAAGGTCACAGACTTGGTGCGTTCGAAACCTGCTTCACATTTCACACACGCATTTCTCCAATAGTCCTCTACCGCCCTGTGACAAATCCACAATTGTCCCGCCCCCGCTAAGCCCAGGGTCAAGGTCACAGACTTGGTGCGTTCGAAACCTTAACGCTCGGTAAATGGCTTATAATTTCTGTTTCCTTGCTCAGATCTGCATCACATTTCACACATGCATTGCTCCAATGGTCCTCTACCGCTCTGTGACAAATTCACATTCGTCCCGCCCCCGCTAAGCCCAGGGTCAAGGTCACAGACTTGGTGCGTTTGAAACCTGCTTCACATTTCGTACACGCATTTCTCCAATAGTCCTCTACCGCCCTGTGACAAATCCACATTCGTCCCGCCCCGCTAAGCCCAGGGTCAAACTCACAGACTTGGTGCGTTCGAAACTTGAAAGCTCGGGTAAATGGCTTATAATTCTGTTTCCTTGCTCGGATCTGCTTCACATTTCACACACGCAGTGCTCCAATGGTCCGCCCTGTGACAAATCCACATTCGTCCCGCCCCCGCTAAGCCCAGGGTCAAACTCACAGACTTGGTGCGTTCGAAACCTTAACGTTCGGGTAAATGGCTTATAATTTCTGTTTCCTTGCTCGGATCTGCTTCACATTTCACACACGCATTGCTCCAATGGTCCTCTACCACCCTGTGACAAATCCACATTCGTCCTGCCCCCGCTAAGCCAGGGTCAAACTCACCAAGTACATTGTGCGTTACGAAAACCTTACGTTCGGGTAAATGGTTTTCTTTCTGTTTCCTTGCTCGGATCTGCTTCACATTTCACACACGCATTGCTCCAATGGTCCTCTGCCACCCTGTGACAAATCCACATTCGTCCCACCCCCGCTAAGCCCAGGGTCAAGGTCACAGACTTGGTGCGTTCTAAACCTTAACGCTCGGGTAAATGGCTTACAATTCAAGGTCACAGACTTGGTGTGTTCGAAGCCTTAACGCTTGGGTAAATGGCTTATAATTTCCTTGCTCGGATCTGCTTCACATTTCACACACGCATTGCTCTAATGGTCCTCTAACACCCTGTGACAAATCCACGATCATCCCGCCCCCGCTAAGTCCAGGGTCAAGGTCACATACTTGGTGCAATTGAAACCTTAACGGTTTCCTTGCATGGATCTGCTTGATATTTCTCACATGCATTACCGTAATGGTCCTCTATTGCCCTGTGAAAAGTTCATGATCGTCCCGCCCCTTCTAAGCTCAGGGTCGTCACATACATGTACTTGGTGCGTTTGAAACCTTAACGCTCGGGTAAATGTCTTATACTGTCTGTTTCCTTGCATGGATCTGGTTGATATTTCACACACGCATTGCTCTAATGGTCCTCTACCACCCTGTGACAAGACCACTATCGTCCAAACCCCGCTAAGCCCAGGGTCAATGTCATATACTTGGTGTGTTCGAAACTCAGATAAGTGTCTTATAATGTCTGTTTCCTTGCATGGATCTGCTTGATATTTCACACACCCATTGCTCTGAAGCTCTGCTATTATGCTGTGACAACAGATCCATGCTTCTCTGGCCCTCTGTGTTTGTTTTCAAATATGCCTCGTTTTCTTTGGCTGCCAGCGGGGGCATTCGTGTGCCGACAGGCCACATTTCTAGTTCATACATGCATTCATCTGATGATACTCTATCGTGCTATAGCAAATTCATGACCCACCCGCCCACCCCTTTCCCCAAGGTCAAGGTCACAAACTTAGCACATTCATTAACTTAACTTTGGGATAAATGTCTTATAACACCTGTTTCCTTTCATGGAACACGTTGATATATCATACATGCATTCCTCAGATGACCCTCTATCATGCTGTAGCAAATCCACGACCCACCACCCAACCCTTATACCAAGGTCAAGGTCACAAACTTAGCATCTTCATAAACTTAACGTTGGGGTAAATGTCTTATAACATCTGTTTCCTTTTATGGAACGCCTTGATATTTCATACATGCATTCATCTGATGATACTCTATCGTGTTATAGCAAATCAATGAACCACCGCCCACCGCTTACCCGAAGGTCAAGGTCACAAACTTAGCACATTCATAAACATAACGTTGGGGTAACTGTCTTATAACATCTGTTTGCTTTCATGGAACTCCTTGATATTTCATACATGCATTCCTCAGATGTCCCTCTATTATGCTGTAGCAAATCCACGACCCACCACCCAACCCTTACCCCAAGGTCAAGGTCACAAACTTAGCATGTTCATAAACTTAACGTTGGGGTAAATGTTGTGTAACTTCTGTTTATTTACAGGGAACGCCTTCATATTTTATACATGCATTCATCTGATTATACTCTATCGTGCTATAGCAAATCCATGATCCACCCCCACCCCTTTTCCCAAGATCAACATCATAAACTTAACGTTGGAGTAAATGTCTTTTTATAACTTCTGTTTCTTTACAGGGAACGCCTTGATATTTAGCCAGGTTTTTTGAAAAAAAATCCAGGCTATTGGATTTGCGAAAGCCAGGCGGGTGGGCTGTGGGCGGCGTCCACAATCAATGTTAAGTTTTCGTGTTTGAGTCCATTTCTTTGTTACTGTACCACCTAGGACCACCACACTTTGACAGCTTCATAATCAAGGGGTGCCCACCACATATCACTATCCAACATGTTACCTTTTTAGCCAGGTTTTGTTTGCCAGGCTATTGGATTGGCGAAAGCCGGGCGGGCGGGCGGCGGGCGGCGGGCGGCGTCCACAATCAATGTTAAGTTTTCGTGTTTGAGTCCATTTCTTTGTTACTGTACCACCTAGGACCACCAAACTTTCACAGCTTCATAATCAAGGGGTGCCCACCACATATCACTATCCAACATGTTACCTTTTTAGCCAGGTTTTTTGGAAAAAAATCCAGGCTATTGGATTGGCGAAAGCCGGGCGTGCGGGCGGGCGGGCGGGCGGCGTCCACAATCAATGTTAAGTTTTCGTGTTTGAGTCCATTTCTTTGTTACTGTACCACCTAGGACCACCAAACTTTCACAGCTTCATAATCAAGGGGTGCCCCCACCACATATCACTATCCAACATGTTACTTTTTTTTTTAACTTCACCCATTTTTTTTTTCCGCGCAGTCGACTTAGCCATTTTCAATGTTAAGTTTTCGCGTTTACAATGTTAAGTTTTCGTGTTTTAAGTCCATTTCTTTGGTATTGTACCACCTAGGACCACCAAACAAACTTTCACAGCTTCATAACCAAGGGGTGCCTACCACATACAACTATCCAACATGTGACCATTTTTTTACCTTCACCTATTAGTTCTACTTAATTGACTTAGCCATTTTCAACGTTAACTTTTTAATGTACGTCTGGTTAAAGTTTTTTGTTTTTTTCGTTATACTATATCTCTGCAACTGCTTCGCCCATTACCTTGAACTTCACATGGGTGTTTTATCATCATCCATATTTCATTCTAACCCCCAACGTGCGGCCCCTGTGCCCAATGTCAAGGTCAAATTACTTTGAATTTTTTTGTTAAAGTTTTTTTGTGTACTATATCTCTGCAACTGCTTCACCCAATACCTTGATACTTCACATGAGTGTTTATCATCATTGTCGCACCTGCTTGCGGAAAGCGCGATCCTGTGCCCAATGTCAAGGTCAAATTACTTTGAATTTTTTTGTTAAAGTTTTTTCGTGTACTATATCTCTGCAACTGCTTCACCCAATACCTTGATACTTCACATGGGTGTTTATCATCATTGTCGCACCTGCTTGCGGAAAGCGCGATCCTGTGCCCAATGTCAAGGTCAAATTACTTTTAATTTTTTTGTTAAAGTTTTTTCGTGTACTATATCTCTGCAACTGCTTCACAATACCTTGATACTTCACATGGGTGTTTATCATCATTGTCGCACCTGCTGCGGAAAGCGCGATCCTGTGCCCAATGTCAAGGTCAAATTACTTTGAATTTTTTTTTTAAAGTTTTTTTGTGTACTATATCTCTGCAACTGCTTCACCCAATACCTTGATACTTCACATGGGTGTTTATCATCATTGTTGCACCTGCTTGCGGAAAGCGCGATCCTGTGCCCAATGTCAAGGTCAAATTACTTTGACTTATTTTGTTAAAGTTTTTTCGTGTACTTTATCTCTGCAACTGCTTCACCCAATACCTTGATACTTCACATGGGTGTTTATCATCATTGTCGCACCTGCTTGCAGAAAGCGCGATCCTGTGCCCTATGTCAAGTTCAAATTACTTTGAATTTTTTTGTTAAAGCTTTTTCGTGTACTATATCTCTGCAACTGCTTCACCCAATACCTTGATACTTCACATGGGTGTTTATCATCATTGTCACACCTGCTTGTGGAAAGTGCGATATCGTCGGCATTTTGGCATACGTCCGTCCGTTCGTCCGTGTGTCCGGTTAAAGTTTTTTGGTTAAAGTTTTTCCATCTACTATATCTATTTTTTTAGTGTCCATGCCTCGCCCCAAGGCGCGACATGCAGGCCACGGCCATCTAGTCTACAAAAAGTGGGTATAATTATGTTATGCAAGTGTCTATGCTTGGAAAAAACCTGGCCTTCGTGGCTTTGCCTCGTTTCTTGTTTTTAACTTGACCCATTTTTTCCGCGCAGTCGACTTTTGCCATTTTCAATGTTAAGTTTTCGCGTTTACAATGTTAAGTTTTCGTGTTTAATTCCATTTCTTTGGTACTGTACCACCTAGGACCACCAAACTTTCACAGCTTCATAACCAAGGGGTGCCTACCACATACAACTATCCAACATGTGACCTTCACCTATTATTTCTACGTAATTGACTTAGCCATTTTCAACGTTAACTTTTTAACGTACGTCTGGTTAAAGTTTTTTGGTTAAAAGTTTTTTGTTATACTATATCTCTGCAACTGCTTCGCCCATTACCTTGAAACTTCACATGGGTGTTTATCATGATCCATATTTTCATTCTACCCCCCAACCGTGCGGCCCCTGTGCCCAATGTCAAGGTCAAATTACTTTTGTTAAAGTTTTTTCGTGTACTATATCTCTGCAACTGCTTCACCCATTACCTTGATACTTCACATGGGTGTTTATCATCATTGTCGCGCCCGCTTGCGGAAAGCGTGATATCGTCGGCATTTTGGCATACGTCCGTCCGTCCGTACGTCCGTGTGTCCGGTTAAAGTTTTTTGGTTAAAGTTTTTCCATCTACTATATATCTATATTTTTAGTGTCCATGCCTCGCCCCAAGGCGCGACATGCAGGCCACGGCCATCTAGTCTACAAAAAGTGGGTATAATTATGTTATGCAAGTGTCTATGCTTGGAAAAACCTGGCCTTCGTGGCTTTGCCTCGTTTCTTGTTCATACATGCATTCATCTGATGATCCTATATTGTGCTACAGCAAATCCATGACCCACCCCTTACAACTTCTGTTTTCAGGGAGCGCATTGATATTTCATACATGCATTCATCTTAATATGCTATATCATGCTATAGCAAATCCACAACCCACCTTCCAGCACTGACCCCAATGTCAAGGTCCACCACACACCCCTTAACCCAAGGTCAAGTTAGAAATATTCATGTTTTTATACAACTGTGCCAAATTTGAGTGAAGGCTGCCAACAGGCGAGCTTTGTTGTCTTGTGACAACTCTTGTTATCTTTGGCTCTTAACGAGAGGAAGGGTCCATTGGGATGAGCCTAACACAAAAGAATCCTTTGATTTATTCCGTGTGGCCCCTTATTCTATTCATAACAAGGGGCCATTTCTATTATTCTAGAACAATGGAAATGGCCCCTTCCTCCATATCGTTGGAACGTCCGTGCGTCTTGCCGTGCGTCCGTCTAAAATCTTAAATACCTTATATCTCTGCAGTCACATTGACTTGAAACTTCATATGCTTATGTGTCATCATTCATATATTCATGCTGTATCCCACTCATGTGGCCCCTGTACCCAAGGTCAAGGTCAAATGACTTGCAAGTTTGCATTAAATTTTTGTCAAAACTTGCGTTACAGTTTTCAGATACCTACTATCTCTGTAACCGTATGTTAGATTTGCTTGAAACTTTGTATGCTTATTGGGCATCATCCATATATTCATTCTGTGTCCCACTCATGCGGCCCCAAGGTCAAAGCCAAATGACTTAGAAGTTTGCGTTATTATAAAATCTGCGTTAAAGTTTTACATACCGTTTAATCCTCTACAATTTGATTACTCCAACTACCAATATTCCTTTTTTCATCATCTTTATTTTTAATTCCATAGCCTGGCCCATGTGGTCCTCATGCCCAAGGTTCAGGTTAAAATGACTTTGAAATTTGTGTTAAAGTTTTTTCATACTCTTTATCTCCAAACACTTACTCGCCGATTTACTTCAAACTTCAAATAATTCTGTATTATCATCCATATTTTGACTTGAAACTTCACATGCTTATTAGTCATGATTCATATATTCATGCTGTATCCCACTCATGCGGCCCCTGTGCCCAAGGTCAAGGTCAAATGACTTGGAAGTTTGCTTTCAGAAATCTGTGTTAAAGTTTTTAAATACCTTATATCTCTGCAGTCCTAAGTCACATTAACTTGAAACTTCATATACTTATTAGTCAGCATCCATATATTCATGCTGTATCCCACTCATGCGGCCCCTGTGCCCAAGGTCAAGGTCAAATGACTTGCGTTCCGAAATCTGCGTTAAAGTTTTTAAATACCTTATATCTCTGCAGTCCTAAATTAAGTCACATTGACTTGAAACTTCATATGCTTATTAGTCATCATCCATATATTCATTCTGTGTCCCACTCATGCGGCCCCTGTGCCCCTATGTCAAGGTCAAATGACTTAGAAGTTTGCGTTAAAGTTTCTGTCAACTTTGTATGCTTATTGGGCATCAAACTTCAAATAAATGCACTCTGAGACCATCAAATGCCTCGGCGGGCTCGACATGCGGGCCGCGGCCATCCTCGTTTATTTTATCTTTTGTTTCAGAACTCCACATCAGAACTGACGATGCTTTCTTGCTTCGGTTTCTTCGTGCCAAAAAGTTTGACTATGACCGAGCTATGGCGTTGATTATGAAGCACTTTGAAATGAAATGTGACGATAAAAACAAACAGCTGTTCAATAACTTACGGCCTTCCGCGATAAAACATGTTCTTGAAGCCGGAATAACTGGGGTGCTGCCTCACAGGGACAAGCTTGGACGGAGAGTGATAATATTCAGACCAGGTACGGAGCTGCAGATAAGGAATTAGTAATTGAGTATTGTCATTCCATCATTTCTGAAGCAATTGGGTATTTCAAAATTTTAATTGGGTAAAATAAAGTCACACTACTGTTTACACATCAACAGACAGCAATTATTGAATAGTTTGCTTCGAAACGAAAACATATCTTGTCATTTCATTAGAATTGTCTCCTTGGAGACAATTCTAATGAAATACCAAGATGTGTTTTCATGGAAAATAAGAAAAATATGCTATATTTGTGGTGTGTTTATTGTTTTCTGCAGTATGATAAAGGTACCACAAATGTTGTATTGCTTTTTGATACTTGCTACTTCTGATTTCAATTGGGTTTTTGGCAAGTTTAATTGGGTATTTAATCAAATACGCAGCTTACCGGTATCTGGAGAATGCAGGTACGCATTATAGTGATAGTGTTTCTAAAATGTGGCTGTGACTGGAGAAATCGGCCTTATGGTAATTGCGACCAGTGCAGCTCCTGTGGGCCGTGACTAATTTGGTAGAACTTTAGGCCCAAACCTATTGTACCTTGCAGGGCTCCAGATAAGGAATTAGTAATTGAGTATTGTCACTCCATCAATGATCATTTCTGAAGCAATTGGGTATTTCAAAATTTGAATTGGGTAAAATAGAATCGCACTACTGGTTTTTACCAATTATTGAATAGATTGCTTCGAAATGAAAACATGTCTTGGCATTTCATTAGAATTGTCTCCTTGGAAATACCAAGATGTGTTTTCATGGAACATAAAGAAAAATATGCTATATTTGTGGTCTGTTTATTGCATGATAAACGTACCACAAAATTTGTATTGCTTTTTGATACTCGCTGCTTCTGATTTCAGTTGGGTTTTTGGCAATTTTAATTGGGTATTTAAGCAAATACGCAGCTTATCTGGAGCTCTGCATTGAAAACAATAATATATGTTTCAATAATATCTGCTAAAACTAGCTTCTGATCAAATAGCACACACCTGTAGCCTGATAATAATCAATATTGCTTGTTAGCAGCATGACAACGGCTGGTACATTGATGGGATGGCGAACAGTGCAGTTCTTGATCAGACTATGTGGCTGCACAGGCTGATCTGGATCTACACTGGTAGTAAAACTCATAAGACCCATTTCTCCAGTTACAGCCACAACTATCGACCGATTGACATCTATTCAACAGCAAGGTTATATGTAACAGGTGGGAATCCACCTGTATTGGCTTGGAGCATTGTACATTCGGCACTGAAATTGCAATAAATACTTTCATCGCTGAAAGACAGTGTCATGATCTGGTGCCAGGCACCCATACTACACCAGTAGCCGATTTCATCAAAATTGTAAAGTATACTTATGTAGCAAAGTATACTTTGAGGGAGTGATTATTTATTTTTCCACTAACTAATCAATCAACCAATCAATCAATACGTGCTGTTACATCCAATTTTGAATTGCAGGCAGATGGGACCCAAACAAATTTCCCATCGATGATATCTTCAGGACAAACTTTCTCACGTTGTCTAAACTCATAGAGGTAGGTGTTTGAAATCTCTTTCACCATTATAAGCCTAGACTCCCACACATAGATACCATAATAGCCCTAAATATTCTGACACAATTGTATCTGGGGAAACACATAGAACATAGACATACACACATAGACATACCAGACACGACACGCGATTTTGTACCTTCGGACATATGCGTAACTTCATGAAATACGGTTACAAAATTTACAATATTTTCCGTAAATGGCGTCAAAAGTTGACAAAATTTTCAGAGTATAATATTCCGCATTATTTATGAAAAATATTGTGAACGTATTTAATGAAATGACGCAATGTCTGAAGGTACAAAATGGCGTGTCTCATATGGTTTTTCCCACACGGTGGTCGTGGTTGAACACAATACCAACGTATTTGGAGACAATTAGTTTTGGGAAACAAACAAATGGTGTCCGAATACTTAGGGTTATGATGGTATACTATACAAAGACATATTGTTACAGCAATTTGTTTTGCAATAATTTATCTACACAATGACCATTTTCAATTCCCGTTTAGGAGTTACTTCCAGAAAACCTACATTTTGCTGGAAACAAGGAAAGATGGAGTGTACTCGGATCCAAAATATGCCCGGCAATCGGTAGAAAAATAAAGTTTATTGCCACCAAAATTTGTTAACCCTAGTGCACACCAACTTTCCTTATTTCCAGCAAAATATAGATTTTCACGAAATAACTCTAAATGCCAAAATCTACGAGGATGGGGACATCGGCAGGTGTGGCTAATCAATTTTACTTGATCGTGTCAAAATCACTTCAGTAGTTGCTGAGATATTAAATAGAGTATGGTTCGAAGTGGAGAATTTGTGTTACCTAATTCAGCGTACCCCATCCAATTAGCAGGTACCTGTGACATACTATACCCACCGTGAACCATGTGAACCATGTGACACTACTAATTCACCCACTGTTTGTTATGTAGGAAGAAACACAAGCTTTATTACCAGAGTGTATACTGAAAATTCCATATTGATGACATGTGGATGTACATGTGTTTTGTCTTGTACACATTTACCTTAGAATGCAGGAAACAAAATTGCCGTCTGCTGTTTCGTTTTTTGTCTTTTTTTTCGCAATTTAAACATGGTTTGGCTGCATATTATAATCATTTCCAAAGGAAATTATTCTAAAGTGCTGACAAACTATGTGTTTTGTTGATAAAATGGGAAAATGAAAAATAATCAGCAGACGACAAAATTCAATTCGGCATTGTTAGGGTTACTAATTGTTATTTGCACCAATCAGGAAGAGGTGACCCAGATTGCCGGGGTGATAGTCATTGTGGACTTAGCCAATATCGGCTGGTCGCACGCCACAAATGTGTCGCCATTCTCTGCCAAACAGATAACGTCTTTGTTACAGGTAGCTCGCTGTTGTCAGGCGGTCACCATCGCCCACACACGCCTTCTTGATGTTTACTTATTTGTAGCTGTGGCTGGATAAATGTGGCTTATGGTATTTGTGGCCAGTGTCGCTCCTGATCGAATATCACACTGCTGTAACGTGATAATGATCTGTGTTGCTTGTTAGGAGCATGACAGATGTTTCATTGATGGAACCCCCCAATGCAGCAGGTTAAATGCAGGATCAAACCCGTTAGCCCGGCCATAAATGACCTTAGCTCTTGATAGGCTGTTATACACCAATAAATAGAATGGCAAACAGTGCAGATCCTGATCAGACTGTGCGGATGCACAGACTGATCTGGATCTACACTGTTCACAAAACCCATAATTTCTGCAGTCACGGCGACATTTACATACATGGTCGTCACTGGGGAAAAGGGGCTTATACATTTTATGCTATTTTAGCTCCTGATCTACTAGCATTCTAGCGAGATTATGATTACATTGTTTGTTAACATTGTGACCATTGTTTCACTGCTGGAATGGCATGCATACCCTGATCTTGGTTTACACGGGTCGCAAAGGCTGTAGGCCTCATTTATCCAGTCATGTTTAAAAAAAATTGTTATTGATTTGTTCTTGTTTTTGTAAATATAAACATATATATTTATTGCAGCTTGAATTCAGTAAGTCCCGCTATCGAAATGATGTTAATAGTGAGTGAGAAATTTTAGTAAATGATGTCAGAAATTAGAACCGAAGATTATTTTAGACATTATTTCATTTTGACATCTTGATGATGCGAGGGTATACATATCTTAACGATGAGTCCATCCTTAACCCTTAGACCGCTACACACAACAATTGTCATCTGTTGTTGCTTTTATATCTTGCCTTATTTCTCAATAAAAACATGGTTTGACAGCACTTCAGAATCATTTCCAACGGAAATGATTCTTAAGTGCTGTCAAAGCATGTTGTAAATTATTCTAAAGTGCTGTCAAAGCATGTTTTTGATGATAAAAAATCGAAAATCGAAAATAAACAGTAGATGACAAACATTAACATAGCAGTCTAAGGGTTAAGGATTCATATTTTAACAGTGAATCTGGATTTTTCATTCTGTAGTGTTTCCTCAAAAAACTTGGAACACAAACACAGACACTACTGTTCCGTGCTCCATCCTACAGGTGCGTTCCCATCTGTATATGACTGTGCTGTTGAACAGATGTAAAATCCCCAATGAATCAATCATTTTAACACCATTTTCAGCTATAATGGTGACGGTCAGTAGCCAATTTCATCAAAATTGCAAAGTATACTTACATGTATCTGGCAAAGTATACTTTGAGGGAGTAATCATTTATTTTTCGCGAAATGCATTATTTCATATAGAACTAACGACTGCATATATTTGATGATTAAAAGTATGCAGAATTATTATACTGAATTTATTACATTATCACAGCCAAAATGGCTGTGATAATGTAATAAATTCAGTATAATAAAAATTAATAAATTTATCCTTAAATTGAAAATTTCTCCCTCCAAGTATACTTTGCTAGATAAGTATACTTTGCAATGTTGGTGACATATGCTACTGAGATCAATTATGTACTTCATTATGCAAATAAATGTATTATGTTTGCTTGTTATTTTAGTGTTGTATTAATGTCTATAAATTTGTATTTAGTTTAGATTTTGACAGATTGGTTATTGTCACTGTATTACCATAGAAGATGAGGACATGTATGTGGCTGTGCGGACTGGAGAAAGGGGCTTATGGTTTTGCGACCATTGTAGATCCAGATCAGACTGTGCTTAGCCCCTTTTTGTCGCGCCTGATTTAGCAAAAGTCGCCGCTTTTCCGTTGTCATTGTCATCTGAAATGTCAAAAAGTTTGTACAAGCTTCGTCATCGTGGTATAACTTTAATATTACTCGACAGATTGCTTCAATATTTGGACACTTGATACATGTGATTATTTGGAACACCCTCATGCTGCCGTCATGACCTTGACCTTTTTATCTTCACATAGCCATTTTTCTTTGCGTCAAAAATGTTTGTACAAGTTTCTTCATCATCATAATTATAACATTAATGTTACTTGATGGATTGCTTCAATGTTTGGACACTTGATACATGTAAGCATTTGGAACACACTCATGCTGCCATTAACATGACTTTGACCTTTTTTACCTTCACATCTTTACGAAAAACTTAGCCATTTTTTTGCTTCAAAAAGTTTGTACCAGTTTCTTCATCATCATATAATGTTAATATTAGTTGACAGATTGCTTCAATATTTGGACACTTGATACATGTGAGCATTTGGAACACACTCATGCCCCATTAACATGACCTTGACCTTTTGTACCTTCACATTTTTGCAGAAACAATTAGCCATTTTCTGCATCAAAAAGTTTGTACAAGTTTCTTCATCATCGTTTTACATTAATATTACTTTATGGATTGCTTCAATAGATTGACACTTGATACATGTAAGCATTTCTAACAGACTCATGCCGCCATTAACATGATCTTCACATGGTTGCGGAAACACTTAGCCATTTTTTTATGTCAAAAAGTATCTTCAACCTTTCCCCACCTTTATATTTATGACCTTAGCTGTTGCTGGGACATTTTTTGTGTTTTAAGCTTGCACTGCTGTGACAGTTTTTGTGACAGTTAATGCCCATTATCATGTTACGGTCAAATACCACGGCAGGCGTGACACTGCTTCCGTGGCGGAAGTCTTGTCTCCAGTTATAGCCGCAAATTAATTCTTCACTATGTTCCTGCAGAGAATTCCACAATAGTGATCGCAGTGATGTCTGTGTATCCATACGTGCGTCTGCTTTTGCCGGAGTTTCTCCAGTTTGCTGGTGGGGGATCTGCTTTTTTTTTTTTTTTTTTTTTTATTAGTATAAATAATTAAACAATACCATGCCTCATTTGTAGATGAAAATAGCCTGATACCAAAGCGTGTCACTGTCAGTAAAATAAATATTACTAAATGATTATACCTGTATAGAGACGACTCGTAATCTTTAGAACTGGTGGAATAGTAACACAATAATACACTTATTTAATTCCTATAAAGAACATGTTGTGCCGACTGAGTGGGTATGTACCTTTAATGATTTTCCAATCTAAAACTTTTGCTTTGTTCCCAGTTGCAACATATTTTAAATTTTAATTTTGAAGGTTGCATGGCTCATTATCCGCCATTTCACTGCCGGTATGCTGATGTGATGTCTAACTTAACCCTTTCAACCATAAGCAACTGGAATTGGCTGTGATGTGGTAATTTAAGGACCAATTCACTCTTCACAAAATTGATTTTGAGACTAGTCCATATTTCAGAAGGGGGTGTTTTTTATAAAAATAAGAAATCACTTGCAAAATGTGCAGATCCTGATGAGACAGCTGATTACGAGCTGGCTCTTCTGGATCTATGTTATTTGCAGTAACTGCTAAAGATGTATGTAGTGTTCAAAGGGTTAACCCTTACACCGCTATCTTAATTTTTTGTCGTCTGCTGTTTATTTTTGTATTTTCCGTTTTTATCATCAAAAACATGCTTTGACAGCACATTAGAATAATTAACAACATGCTTTGACAGCACTTTAGAATAATTAACAACATGCTTCGACAGCACTTCAGAATCATTTCCATTGGAAATGATTCTGAAGTGCTGTCAACATGTTTTTATTGAGAATTAAGGCAAGATATAAAAGCAACAGCAGACGGCAATTGTTCAAATGAGTGGTTCAAATGAACGGTTGAGTGGTAACAACATATACTTTCGAAAGGATATAAAGAAATTATTTTTCTCTCAAAAGGTTCATACTACTAAAAGTGTATCCCGTCTGTAAAGGGTTAAGAGTGACATCATTGGCCTGTACTAATATACAGCTTACCGGTACTGGTGTATCTGCATATTTTCACATCAGAATCTCCCCAGTAATTGCGGAGATGTGTAGGAAAATGTATGTTGTTGCCCCATACTTAACTGCTAGAATGCGTGAAATGTAAATTGTCGTCTGCTGTTTTGTTATATTTTTTCATCTTTCTCAATAAAAACATAGTTTGGCAACACTTCAGAATCATTTCCATTGGATTCTGAAGAGTTACCAAAATGATGAAAAATAAAAATAAACTAAAAATAAACAGCAGACGACAAATTTTAATTCAGCATTCTAAGGGTTTAATTGCAGGTAGGTATACCTGTAGCCGATTTCATCAAAATTGCAAAGTATACTTTTCTAGCAAAGTATACTGTTCTACATGTAGCAAAGTATACTTTAAGGGAGTAATCATTTATTTTTCCTGAAATGCATTATTTCATATAGAACTAACGACTGCATATATTTGATTGGCTGTGATAATGTAATAAATTCAGTATAATAAAAATTAATAAATTTATCCTAAAATTGAAAATTTCTCCCTCAAAGTATACTTTTACTTTGCTAGAAAAGTATACTTTGCAATGTTGGTGAAATAGGCTACTGATGTACATCACCAACCATTTTACTACATGTTGTTGTTATTGTTTATTTGCCATAGGACGAGACAAATCAAGTGAATGGCATCATTATGTTTGTCGATCTGAAGAACATAGGCTGGTCCCAGGCTAAAAACATATCGCCCTTTTACGCTAAACGCGTTATGAATCTGCTTCAGGTCAGAACTAGTATGACCTGGAAAAAATGTAACATAATACACACTATTTTATATACTGTATGATACTGTATCACAATATTTTCATCTAATTGATTTTGCAATATAAAACTTTTGTTTTGTTCCAACTCATAAAATAGTTCATCCCTTTGACCGCTACTCACAACAATTGTCGTCTGCTGTTGCTTTTATATCTTGCCTTATTCTCAATAAAAAACATGTTTTGACAGCACTTCAGAATCATTTCCAATGGAAATGATTCTGAAGTGCTGTCAAAGCATGTTGAAAATTATTCTCAAGTGCTGTCAAAGCATGTTTTTGATGATAAAAATGGAAAATAAAAAGCAGACGACAAAGAATTAAGATAGCGGTCTAATGGTTAAATGCTAACTTACATTGTAAACCTCGTTCGATCCTTATGATAACAACATTGGTGCTGTTCATTCGCAACTTACGGTAATGACAAATACCTTACAATGCGATACCATGCAGTTCGGACAGGAATAACTGCCAGATCGCCATTAAATCCCATTGAAAGCATTCTTCCATTCGAACATGGTTAACCCTTAGAATGCTGGAAACAAAAATTGCCGTCTGCTGTTGTTTTATATTTTGTCTTCTTTCTGAATATAAACATGGTTTGACATTGGAAATGATTCTTAAGTTGCTGTCAAACCATATTTTTTATGAGAAAAAATGGAAAACAACAAGCGGCAGACGACAAAATTTAATTCAGCGTTGTAAGGATTAATTTAGGACTCGGATAGTTTGCACGCTGTTCATCGATCAATATGCAAAATATATTCTGAAGTTTTGATCTTGGTATTGTGATACAGTATCTTCCGAAGAAGCGCTGTGATATACCGATACATCCACGGTATCATCGCACCTCTTACTCCTGTAGCTAGTGATGTGTGAAGTTTCGGTTGTGGTGCATGTCACTGTTTGTGCCTGTGAACTTATTATTACTAGTGGTCTCCAACCTTTAACCCTTAGACCGCTACTCACAACAATTGTTGTCTGCTGTTTCTTTTATATCTTGCCTTATTTCTCAATAAAAAACATGTTTTGACAGCACTTCAGAATCATTTCCAATGGAAATGATTCTGAAGTGCTGTCAAAGCATGTAGTAAATTATTCTAAAGTGCAGTCAAAGCATGTTTTTGATGATAAAAATGGAAAATAGAAAATAAACAGCAGACGACAAAAAAATTAAGATTGCGGTCTAAGGGTTAATTATCCAGTTGATACTAAATTTGCTGGTGTATGGGGTTTTCTAAAATGGAATCTGACTACCGGTACATGTATCTGCAAACTCGTTTTTCATTAGATGATGTTGAAAGTTTATGAAAATTTCAAAACACATCTAGAGAATTTATATTGCTGTGTTACATGTACAATTTTTGTCAGTCGTTAGGGTAAGTATTTGAATTTTAGTTCACCCATTACATGCGGAATATACCTTTACGGGTATGAATTTTTTTAAAATATTTTATTTTTATTTTTGTTATTTCTCAATAAATATACAACGACCACCCAACGTTGAAACCTCTCTCTTATGTGGGCAATGTATGTCACTCATGCGCACGATTTACACCCATCGTAAACTCATTGTCCTAAACATGACAATAACTACTTAAGCAATTGAAGAAGTCCGTTGTAGACCACTGACCCTTTCAATTGTAGTGCAATTTCGAGGAATCTTACAGAAATATCAGGCTACAGCAACGAGAATGGCAATGATATCATACAATTTTCCAGTGTATGTGTGATTTATCACAAAAAGAATGCTTCAGTAGGTACCGTCATTATAATTCTAATAAACGCCCACTGTGCGATGCAATTTTCTGGATTAGTTTTTCCATTATAATAACACAAAGCTCCAGATAAGCTGCGTATTTGCGTAAATACCCAATTAAAATTTCCAAAAACCCAATTGAAATCAGAAGTAGCGAGTATCAAAAAGTAATTACAATTTTGTGATTCATTTATCATGCTGCAGAAAACAATAAACAGACCACAAATATGGCATATTTTTCTTATTTTCCATAAAGCACATCTTGGTATTTCATTAGAATTGTCTCCAAGGAGACAATTCTAATGAAATGCCAAGACATGTTTTCATTTCGAAGCAAACCATTCAATAATTGCTGTCTGTAAACAGTAGTTTGATTTTATTTTACCCAATTAAAATTTCAAAATACATGTACCCAATTGCTTCAGAAATGATGGAGTGAAAATACTCAATTACTAATTCCTTATCTGGAGCCCTGATAACATTTGAATTGTCAGATGACTTGTGTGAAATGTTACTATTAGAATAAATACGCGGTACTAAGATATTGAGAAAAATATGTGTTGAAATGGGATTAAATAGCTGGCGTGTGTGACATTCATTGCCCACGATGATATGATACCAATCACAATGTATTAACTGTAAATGATTGCATGATATTTTGTTTGTCATAGGACGAGGAAAATCAAATCCACGGAGTCGTTATGTTCACAGACCTTCACAACATTGGGTGGGCACAGGCTAAAAACATTTCCCCATTTTTCGCTAAGCGAATGATGAGTCTGTTGCAGGTAGATATCTGTTTTATTTTCCCACCTGCCCGGTGTGAACACAGGTTTCCGAGGTGAAGTGCTTTGTGTTGATTGCGACCAGTATAGTCTTAGATCAATGAGGGCATGTGTCACATGGTAATGGGAAAGTAAGTGGGGATCAGAGCTCCAGATAAACTTTGTATTTAAAGAGGATTATATCCCCAGATTTCAAATTAAAAGCGTATTTCACTTTTGCAAAATTCTCTTCCTTATAGGGAACAAATGATAAAAAAATAAAACACATTTAAAAATTCACTTATTTCAACTGCAAAAAGTGTTTTTGCAGCTCAACTAAGAAAATTTCAACTTTATTACAGAATTTACTACTCAGTTTGAAAATCATGTGTGTTTTCTACTAAAATAAGTGCATACAATACGCCAATACGCACCTTATCTGCAGCTCTGGGGGATGGTGTCTTTGCAGAGACATTATATGTGAATGAAATGTGCTCAAAATGGGTGGTAAAAGAGAATTTCACAGTAGAGTTGTATCTGTTTCTGAACATATACATATATAACCCTATGTGTGACCTGAAAAAAAACAAAGTAAACAAAATTTGCAAACTCTGGTTTTGCTAAATATAGCATTCCTATTTCCCGCCGACAAATTCACACTTAGTAGCCTATTTCCTATCTTCGAGCACTTTCCTGTGTTTTACAGCATTTAAATTCAGACTCCAACTGGTGGTAAACTTTTATCTATGTAAACTCCGTGGCTGAACAGGGGGGTTGGGGGGGGGGTGGGGGGGGGGATGGGTTGTTGCCAGGGATTCCGCTGCGAAAAAAAAATATCGCCACTTCAAAAAATAAAAATAAAAATTCAGAAAATTGTAATTTTTTTATCACCAATTGTTTATTTTTATCGCCAATTGCGAAAGTGGCGATCGCCAGCGGAATCCCTGGGTTGCAACACTGGAACACCCCCTCCAGATCCGCCCCTGTTTTACATGATGAATATATAATATCTCAGCATTCAGAGTTGTACCATACAATTCATCGCGCAAGTCAGGAATGAACCTAGGTAGGTTGACCAAATGACAAACCGTGTAGTCCGTGATCACACTGTCAATGCCTAGGTAGTGTCGGGGCTATGCTGGGTGCAATCATCACAAGGCACGGTTTGTCGGCCTCTCTTTTTGCTTGCGAACCTCTACACACTGGATATTAAAATGAAATGGACAGACCATTAATGATAATAATTTCAATAGCTGTGGCAATAGGAAATTAATGTGCAGATTCTTATCAAACATTGTGCATGGACGGGAGGAGGTTTTTATTTTTCATTAAATATTTTGTTTTTAGAAACCCCATTCGATCCCATTAACCCGGCCTAGTAGCTGTTGACAGGCCGTTAAAAACCATTAAATAAATAAGTCAGAAACACCAATAATTTTTGTATTTTTTAAAAATATATATGCGGCTGTGATTGCAAAAATGGGGATTATGGGTTTTGCGACCAGTGTAGATCCAGATCAGACTGTGCATCCGCACAGTCTGATCAGGATCTGCACTGTTCGCTATTCCATCAGCGAAACAGCCATCATATGTCTGACTAGCAATATAGATCGTTATCAGGCTACAGGAGTGTGCTATCAGATCAGGTGCTACATTGGTCACAAATCCCAGTCACAGCCACATATAAGTGTTCAAATAAATAAAGAATCTTGCGTTTTATATTTAATTTGATGAGAATCTGCTAATTGGTTTTCTGGTCTCGGGATTGTGGGTATATACAGTGCACTGGAAATGCAATCAATTTACATTCATTTTGTTGTTGTTGTTTGTCTTCTCGTGTGGCCAAGTTATGCCGTTCACGTCTGTGCTGTTCCGACCTGTGACTATAGACTTTTCTGAGCATGCTATTCAAAATTTATGCTGAACCCATTTAATACATGCGTAATACAAGTTTATGGGTATGATTTTTTTTAAATATTTTATTTCTATTTTTGTTATTTCTCAATGAAAGTACCGGTATATGTTGTGACCACTCATTTGAACCGTCTCGACGAGACGGTTCAACTAGTGATCACGATATATACTTCTGAGTGCATGGAAGGAAAATATTTAGGATTTTCCACAAACATAATTGTTTATCCTCAGCATTGAAAGGGTTAAAATCGAGCAGACTGCTTGAATTTGAGCATGAACTTTGAGTACTTGTTCTGAAAATTTTATAAAATGCCTATACATATAAATATAACACTCACACGATGACAGCAGACGACAAGTTTCGTTTTCTGCATTCTAAGGGTTAATATTAATTTGAAAACAATTTGTTTAGCTGTACTGTTTCCATTGCACTGTCTATGGCTTTATGATACATACCGTATTCAGGGCTCCAGATAAGGAATTAGTAATTGAGTAGTGTCACTCCATCATTTCTGAAGCAATTCGGTATTTCAAAATTTTAATGGTGTAAAATGGAATCACACAACTGTTTACAAATCAGCAGACCGCACTCATTGAATAGTTTGCTTCTAAATGAAAACACATCTTGGTATTTGAAATACCAAGATGTGTTTTCATTGGAAAATAAGAAAATATGCTATATTTGTGGTCTGTTTATTGTTTTCTGTAGCATGATAAAGATACCACAAATTTTGCATTGGTTTTTGATACTCACTACTTCTGATTTCAATTGGGTTTTTGGAAATTTTAATTGGGTATTTATGCAAATACACACCTTATCTGGAGATCTGCCGTATTTATTCTAATAGTAGCCCCCTCTCTAATAGTAGCCACGTTCCTATATTTTCAGTCAAATTATTTTATTTTAACGTAGTAAAGTCATCTCAAATTTCAAATTTGTGTTTTGATGCAATTCTAATGCCAAAACTAATGCAGAAAATTGCCTAGCTTAGGGGGCGTTTATTAGGATAATTACGGTATTCAGTTAAAGTTATTACATCTTTCAATGTGACTGATACTGTTCCCGGTTATGGAATGTACTAGAGTAAATCCCATTGTTAACCCTTTCACTGCTACCTTAATTTTTTGTCGTTTCTGTTTATTTTCTATTTTCCATTTTTATCATCAAAAACATGCTTTGACAGCACGTTAGAATAATTTACAACATGCTTTGACAGCACTTCAGAATAATTTCCATTGGAAATGATTCTGAAGTGCTGTCAAAACATGTTTTTTAATAGAAATAAGGCAAGATATAAAAGCAACAGCAGACGACAATTGTTGTGTGTAGCGGTCTAAGGGTTAAATTTTTTCTCTTTTTTTTCTTGTGTGTGTAATCTCCATTTTTTTTCAAAATGAAATCAAAGACTATTTATTAAGTGTTTGCATATTAAATTTAATGCATTGAAAGAGGTAATGATTTGCTTGGTTTGGTACTAATAAATAAATAACCCCATCTTAATACAGGGTATGGGTGGTTGTATAGCCAATTCCCATCCTTAAATATAATCTAACTTACTAACCAACCAGTATAACCAGGTCATTGGGGAAGAACTTTGTCTTTCTCAGCATGTGTTTGTTTTTTATCAAATGGCTCAAACCAGTTGTTTGTGTTGTGTGTTGGCTATTTCAGGATGCCGTATTTTCTAGCGGCTATATATATATATAGTTAGCATTAAGTTGGCCTGGCCCTACTACTGTCTGTTCTATGTTTTGCTGCTGACAAACTTTTGGCTCGTAAACACATTGAATATAAAAAATATTTAAAAGTAAGTACTTTTTCATCAATAACAAAAAAGTCACCCTCCCAAAAAAAAAAATTTGATGAAATTCCATGAAATATTTATTTTATTGCGAAAAAACGATTTTCCTATGGGAATTTAACGTGGGGAGTAAATTTTTGATCCTGAAGGAAACAAAAGATTTTGGAAATTGACTCCGAAACCTGGTGAGATAGCTTGAAAATGATGTAATTAAGAAAACAAGTTAGATTTTGAAAATCGGTCCACAAATAAAAACAATATTTAAAAAAACATCTATTTTAGCCACCATGTTAAATTCCCATATGAAAATCGTTTTTTCACAATAAAATCAATATTTGATGGAATTTCATCAAATACATTTTTTGGGGAGGGTGACTTTTTTATTATTGACTAAATATTTTTTAGATTTAATGTGTTTAACCCTTTCCCTGATAGAAATGACTTTTCACGCCTCTGCAGAAGATGTCTTTTGAAAACATTGTGGGAATAGGAGAAATTGCTTGTAACAAGCAATTTCTCCTTTTCCCACAATGTTTTCTACTCTATCAGATAATTTAACCATCATTTGACCCAGCATTTGGTTCTTTTATTCAGATGTTTTCGATTTGGAAGAGTCGAAGTATCGCAAAACAGGGAAAGGGTTAATAGCCAAAAGTTTGTTAGCACAAAAACGTGGAACGGACAGTAAATACATGTACTGTATTTGTTTCAGGACAATGATGAAACTTTGTGAGCATATATGAGACACCCCATGTGATTTTGTACCTTCTGACATCTGTGTAATTTCATGAAATATGTTTACAAAATTTACAATATTTTCCGTAAATGGTGTAAAAAGTTGACAAAAATCTCAGAGTGCACACAATTTACAGAGTACATGTGGAATTATATATCACATGTACTTTGAAAATTTTGTCAACTTTTTACTTTATTTACGAGAAATATTGTTAATTTTGTAAACGCATTTAATGAAATTACGTAGATGTCTGAAAGTATAAAATCACATGGCGTGTCTCATATGTGGCTGTGACTGGAGAAATGGGGCTTATGGTTGTTGCCACCATTGTAGCTCTAGTTCAGCCTGTGCATCTGTACAGTCTGATCAGGATCTGCACTGTCAAAACCATTCCATCACAAATGATGTATATTGCTTGTTAGAAACATGACAAATGATGTATATTGCTTGTTAGAAACATGACAAATGATGTATATTGCTTGTTAGAAACATGACAAATGATGTATATTGCTTGTTAGAAACATGACACCTGTCATGTTTCTAACACGCAATATACATCATTATCCGGCGACAGGAGTCTGCTACTTGTTCAGGAGCTACACTGGTCAGGTCACAACCATAAGCCATATTTCTCCAGTCACAGCCACATATAAGCTTGCTGTTGAATTTACATAAATCCCCAATCAATTACTTTACAACAATCAAGGTGTATGATCATGTGGTACTAACAACAACAACAAGTACTGAAATTTCCAGAATCCATCTGATTCAAAGTACGTATTCTTTTATAGTGTCCTTATTACGTATCAGATTTTGATGAAATATGGCGCATCAAACGTGTCTTGTTAAGCTGCATTTGGTGGTCTCTGTATTTTCGCCCAAACTTCTGTTGTTTTTGCGAAGAATCGATGGAGACACGGAAATTGATTCTTCGCAAAAACGACATAAGTCTGTGCCAAACTCACTGGACCACCAAATGCAGCTCATGAAGACGCGTTTACTGCGCCATATTTCATTAAAATCCGTTTCATATTAAGGAAAATATCAACTAATACTTTCAAGATTTCAACACTTTTAGCCACTGTTGTTGTTATAACCACGTGATCATGCACCTGGTCCCAGCTAGTGCTATACTTGAATACCTGTACCAGGCGTGCTGTGGAACATGAACAGTCAATGAACCTGTCAATGTCTGCGATGTGTTAACTATTCCCAGGAAGAAGAGTCACAAATTAGCGGCGTTATATTGCTCACAGACCTAAAGGGAATAGGGTTTAAACATGCTAGAAAAATAAAGCCATTTTATGCTAAACGAATGATGTCACTTCTCGAGGTACTTACTAATATTAATTTTGAGCTAGTTCATTTGCTTTAACTCTTTGCTTGCTAGCGGCGAAAATATCCGCCAAACGAATTAGGTACTATAAATATATTTTTCAGAGTACATATAGTCGCCATCCTGTCCGTCCGTCTGTCTGTCTGAGAATTACATTAATTTTGGCTACCTAGTACTTACTAACCATAAGTTGGATTGGCTTGAAACTGCATATCATTTTTGGTCATCATCCATATCCATATTTTCCTCTATAAACCACCTAAGCGGCCCATAATCTCAAGGTCAAGGTCAATTGCGTTGTAAAGTTTTTGAGGGGTACATCCAGTGTTATTAATTTGTGGCTGTGACTGGAGAAATTGGGCTTATGGATTCTGTGACCAGTGTAGATCTAGATCAGCCTGTGCATCCGCACAGTCTGATCAGGATCTGCACTGTTCGCCATTCCATGAAACAACCATCATGCTTCTAACAAGCGAAATAGATCGCCAGGCTACAGGAATGTGCTATTTGATCAGGAGCTACACTGGTCACAGATCCCATAAGTCTCATTTCTCCATTCTTCTCAGTATTATACCATATTTACAGCCATAATAATTGTACAGGATATTTGATTATCACGCCTACTTCCACTGAACTCACTGTCTTAAATTCCCCATGTTAAATCCCCATAGACATCTTCACTATGGGGATTTAACATGGGGAATTTTTTTTTAGTTCTCTGCACCACGCGGCACACTTCGCTGTCCTCTGATGACTTGTTATCCACTCGCCATAGGCAAGAGGGGCTACAGCATTAGTCCATGTACATATGTACATAAGTACATGAACTAATGCTATACACAGGTTGAAGTAACGGACCGATGTCTATAAATACATTAAATATGCCTAAAAGCATCAATAAATGAAGAAAAAATAAGCTAACAATTTGTTTTTCTCCCTCCATATAGACTTATGTATGTGACAGCCAGAACATTCAGGTTATCCAACCATGTACATATGTACATACATGTACCAGGTTTCAGCACTCACTGCTCAGCGTAGCTCCAGTAGCTAGAAAATATATGGGCGCGGTTCTGAAATTTTACTTTTCTCATTTCATGACCAGTGCTTTTTATACCCCAAGCATACTAAGTATGTCGAGGAATATATATTCCCATTTCTGTCAGTCATTTGTCTATCTAAATATGTCCGTCCTTCCGTCCGTCCATGCATCCGTAAGATTTGCATTAAAGTTTTTGTTTGTTGGTTCAGGCGGCACCGCGGGTAATCTTGAGCCTCCGCTCAATTGCTCTAGTTTTGCCAGTATGGTATTGATTTAGAAAATCAGCCATACTTTCTGGAAATTACATAGTCATTTTGTAACCATTTTAGAATTTACATGCTCATGATTTGAATGTTACGGAGCCCCGCAGGGGACATGGATTTTTATGCCACCGGGTTTCGAAGAAACGTGTGGCATATAGTGTTTGGACCGTCCGTCTGTCCGTCCGTCCGTCCGTCCGTCCGTCCGTCCGTCCTGTCTGTCTGTCTGTCTGTCATCCGTCCGTCACACTTTTCGTTCGGTTAACCACTTTGTCACAATTTCTCAAATATGCTGCAGGTGGCATCCGCGTTCGACAGACGCATTTCTTGTTTTTATTAATTCGTTCCCTCGAAATAACAATTTCTTCCCACAAAATAGCAATTTGTTTCCTCAATTTAAGAATTTGTTCCCTCAAATTAACAATTCGTTGCCACGATATAACAATTTGTTCCCACAAAATAACAATTTGTTCCCTCAATTTAACAATTTGTTCCCTCAAATTAACAATTAACAATTTGTTCCCATGATATAACAATTCTGTTCCCACGAAATAACAATTATGAAATAGTGGGAACGAATTGTTATTTTGGGGGAACAAATTGTTAAATTGAAGGAACAAATTGCTAATTTGTGGGAACGAATTGTTAATTCGTGTATTTTTGCTACATACCTGGGGCCCGTTTCAAACTAAACTTCGTACGACTAAAATGTTCGTAAGTGCAAAATTATGATAGTCTGTAAATTTCACATGAACAATGTTTTCTTGTAGACAAGTATTGGATTTACATTTATTGAGCATAGGCTGCATATGCAGCCTATGCTCAATAAATGTAAATCCATCAATTGAAATTTCCAGACGATCCTAAATTTGCATTTACGAACATTTTAGTCCTACAAAGTTTAGTGAAACAGGCTCCAGACTCGTATCCTATTTATTCAGTGAGTAATGTCTTTGTCTACACTGTTTAATCATCAATACAACGGTAAAACCAGTCTGGTTTTACTGTTGTATTGATTAAACGGTGCAGACCATGATCAGACTGTGAAGCAGCCTGCATCATAGTTTGATCATGATACATTGTAGACACTGACTGCTATGGCACTGCTTATGCTTTATAATCATTTATATGCATGCCTTGGAATTCAATAATGTACCTCACATGTTGAAGTAATGGAACGAGGTCTATAAATACATTAAATATACCTTAAATGAGTGAGAAAAAAAATAAGCTAAACAAATTATTTTTTTACTCCCTCATATACACAGAAGTGTATAATTATGAGTGAGTAAAAAAAATATTTTGTTTAACTTATTTTTTTCTCTCGCTTATTAATGCTTTTAGAAATATTTAATGTATTTATAGACCTAGGACCGTTACTTCAACCTGTGATGTAATTGTGTGTTAGAATGCGGGAAACAAAAAGTGTCGTCTGCTGTTGTTTCATATTTGGTAATTTCTCTCAATAAAACATGGTTTGGCAGCACTTCCACTGGAAATGATTCCAAAGTGCTGCCAAACCATGTTTTTGAAGAGAAATAAAAAATAACCAGCAGACGACAAAATTTAATTCAGCATTGTAATGGTTAATCAACCAATCACTCAATCAATCTGCCTTAGATGACAATCTTCCTGCTTATATTGCTTTTTATAGAAAGAAGTTCATGTACATGTACATGTATTAATATTTCCATACTGTATTGCAGTCACTGTGGTAAGTATATCCCATAAGTATGCGTCTTTTTCCAGATTTCAATTCAGTAGATCTCCCGTATATAACCTAAATGTTTCACAAACATTAAACCGTGTTCAATCAATTTAAAAATAGTAAAAGTTTCAATGACATTTTGCTATTCCCGGCATGTCCATGTTAGTTTTTGTCTATGTTAGTTTTCAGAATGGTCCTTCCATTAATCTGAAAGGGGTAATTTTAGTCCAGCCCTCTTGCAGATGGACGGTCAAGGTATTAAAAGATTTTAAGTACCTAATATCAGTGGGTGGCGGGTGGGAGCAAGCGATGGGTAATTTAACGCTCAGGGTTCATCCTTAATACCGGAATTCCGACTGGAGACCTGGTTTGGCCCTCACATACGTCTTTGGCATTTTGTATGTGATAGTTGAATCCGGTTATAACCCTTATGTGAGTATTACGATTATTCTTAATCATATTTTAGGGGAAGGGACCAAATGACTTTGGTGTGGTATGGACCTGGCACCAGGTCAGGTTATTCTAATTTCAGGGCTGAATATATTTTGTATCGATGTAAATATTCCATTCTGATTTTGGGATTTCCCCCCCCCCCCTTTTGGGAGGGGGCCAAGTGATTCTGGTGTGGCGAGGACCTGGCATTAGATAAGGATTATTCTGATTTCAGGGCTGAGTATCCATTTTTTTTATTGTAAATATTCAGTTCTGATTTTGGGATTTTTTCCCCTTTTGTACATGTACTTGAACATGTACTTGTACAGGTAATATATGGGATTTAGTACATGTACTAAACTCATTGACCCGGCCTTAAATGACCTTAGCTGTTGATAGGCCGTTAAACCCCAATCAACAAACAAAACCTATTATTCTCATATATACCGAAGGCCAATGTAAAAACATTATGTTAAAGTTTATTAATACAATATTTCTCTGCAATCATAAGCAGGTCAAGGTCAAATGACTTTAATTTGCATTACAGTTTTTGCAAAATTTACTTTACAAATACAAGTTTTAAGAACTTTAGATCTTCCCAACCACATATATGCCCTCACCCCTCACTGCTTTGTGAATATTCTCCCCAACTCCCCCAACTCCCTCAATTATTATATGGATTAACATAAAAGGTATTATATATGTGGCTGTGACTCGAGAAATGGGCTTTGCGACCAGTGTAGATCCAGATCAGCCTGTGCATCCGCACAGTCTGATCAGGATCTGCACTGTTCGCCATTCCATCAATGAAACACCTGTCACGCATATAAGTTATAACGAACAATATAGATCATTATCGGGCTTCAGGACTATGCAATTTGATCAGAAGCTACATTGGTCACATATCCCATAAGCCCCATTTCACCAGTCACAGCCACTTATATGGATTAACCCTTTCAACACCACAGACCTCTATAGAAACAATGTTTGCAAACAGTGCAGATCCAGATGAGCCGGCTCGTAACGAGCCGTCTCATCAGGATCTGCACTGTTTGTTAATAATTTTAAACGTCGTACAGATTACCCTTTTAGAAGAATGGGATAATTTGAATGAACAAAATTAATGAAATAGCGTGAAACATTGGCATGGAACATCTTATTAAGTTATTTGGTGTTGAAAGAGTTAACATAAATGTTTTGACACTCAGATGGGTATTATATGAGCCACGTTGTGGGAAAAGGCGAAAATGGCGAAAATTACGTTATTGTTTTCTGCAGCATGATAAAGGTACCGGAAATTTTGTACATTGTATTGCTTTTTGATACTCGCTACTTCTGATTTCAATTGGGTTTTTGGCAATTTTAATTGGGTATTTAAGCAAGCAAATACGCAGCTTATCTGGAGCTGATTCACCAATATACACAAGAGTATCACAACACCATTGTTTTACAGGACTGTTTCCCGATGCGGTTCAAGGGTATGCACTACATCAACGAGCCGACTCTATTCGACTACATATTCGCCATCATCCGACCGTTCATGAAGGAGAAGATTCTCAGCAGGGTACGTACAATAGGAACGTGGATGGCGTGGAATCTCTCCGACACTCTGGGTCTACTCGGGATACATGACATTGAATCCCATCAATTGTCGGGGAACCAGGGGCCATTTCACTAAACTTTGTACGACTAAAATGTTCGTAAGTGCAAATCTAGGATCGTCTGGAAATTTCAATTGATGTATTTACATTTATTGAGCATAGGCTGCATATGCAGCCTATGCTCAATAAATGTAAATCCAATAATTGTTTACAAGAAAACGTTGTTAATGTAAAATTTACAGACTATCATAATTTTGCACTTACAAACATTTTAGTTGTACAAAGCTTAGTGAAACGGCCCCAGCTGTTTTCTGGGTTTCCCAGGGTGTCCGGTTGAGAGACAGTAATTCAGGCATATGAACTCCCCAAGACATATATTGGTACTTTGCAATCACAAACAGTTATGGTCACCAGGGATACATGACGGGTGTCCGGTTTAGAGAGGTTACTGTGCATGTGTCTGGGATTTATAATATTGAAAAATAAAACAAAACATCATGAATAAGTGTTGTGCAATCGATGGTACGGTAACTCATTAAATTTTATTTTAATTAATAAAACAAGTGTCTAGAATGGAGACATATTTATATAGGTTTAGTTATGTCACAACTAAAAGCTGGTATGTTTCACAAATTGTGCTGCTTTCTACAGTATTAGTGGAAATGTGTTAAATTATTTCCCCTGTTTATTATCCCCTCACCGATAGGCAAGAGGGGATATAGCGTGTGTCCATGTATGTACGTACATGCGTAGGTACGTGTGTGCGTGCGTTAGTAACACCTTTCATTTTTCAAAAACTCATGATCCACTTGACCGATTTTGATAATATTTGGCCTACAATGTGTGTCTAGGGATGGTTTGTTTTGCATATGACCCACGTCCGACTGTCCAAGGTTAAAGTCACTGAGGACTGTTTTTTTCTTCTTTTTTTTCATTATCAAGGCTGCCCGCGAGGGGATTAGCTTAGTGATAACGATGTTTTTGTTACAGTTTATGACAGTATATAGTACAATAAAACACTTACCACTAGCAATGTTATCAAATTAAATGACACGTTTGGTTGATTTACATGTACATAAGTCATTGCCATCCGTGAAATGAAAAACTACATATTAAATATCTGAGACATGATCTGAGACACAATTCCATTAAACCTCAACACATGAATAAACCATTTCAGGTTCATTTCCATAGCAACCGATATGAGGAATTAACGGAGTATGTCGACCCTGAACATTTGCCAGAAGAATACGGCGGCAAACAACCGCCATTCTCCAACGAGGTGAGAATTTTGTCTGTGGTTGCGAGAAATGGGGCTTATAATGTTGGCGAACAGTGTAGACCCAGATCAGATTGCACATCCGTGCAATCTGATCAGGGCCTGCACTGTTCGCCATTCAGTTTGTGTGGCACCGCGATGTTTCTAGCAAACAATATAGCTCATTATCACACTGCTGGGGTGTGCTAGAAGAGCTAGACTGGTCACTGTCCAAGTAAAAAATCTGGGGGCCATTTCACTAAACTTTGTACGACTAAAATGTTCGTAAGTGCAAAATTATGAGTCTGTAAATTTCACATTAACAATGGTTTCTTGTAAACAATTATTGGATTTATATTTATTGAGCATGCAGCCTATGCTCAATAAATGTAAATCCATCAATTGAAATTTCCAGACGATCCTAAATTTGCACTTACGAACATTTTAGTCGTACAAAGTTTAGTGAAACGGGCGCCAGGAGCCTGACTGGCACTATCTGATAATGGTCTGCATTGTTCGTCATTGGGCACAGTATAGATCAGGCTGTTGGTGTCACTATCAACTAAACCAACACAATATGAGACACGCCATGTTATTTTATACCTTCGGACATTATATATGTTTACAAAATTTACAATATTTTCCGTAAAGGGGCGTCAAAAGTTCACAAAATTATATTCGCATGTACATTATTTATGAAAAATAATGTAAATTTTGTAAACGTACTTAATGAAATTACGCAGATGGCCGAAGGTACAAAGTCACATGGCATGTCTCATATGAGCTTGGCTGTGATATCACATCGCCAATGTTGATTTTGAAATGACGAAAAAGGACCAAAATAAATCATCATTTGTGGAATTTATAACAAATTTTTATCATGCCGGCTTGCAGTCAGCGTGATAGTCTCCGCTTTTGCCGTGCGTCCGGCATTTGCATTAATGTTTTTTAAGTACCAAATATCTTCACAACCCTAAGTCTGATTGACTTGAAACTTCATCTTCCTCTTTATTATCATCCAAACGTGGGTCAAACCAAAACGCCACATATATACTCGTAAAACAAAACCTCAGATGCTACTCTATATGACCCTAGCTATTGCTGGGACATTAAATTCATTCACCTTGTTAACTGGGCATAGAACTCAATTCATCAATAAATCCATCCATTGTTTTAGGACTGGACCAAGACGTTGCTAGCGTGTGATACTCAGTTTGACGAGGAGGCGAAGTTCGGCCTTATCCAGAATACTGGAATCTCAGAGACGAGCAAGAAGGACGTGGCACTCGATTGTCTTGCCGGATCGTACAGAAAGCTCGATATATAGGGCGGGCTGTTCTACAGAGTAGAGTACTGTAGTACAGAGCTCCAGATAAGCTTTGTGTCTAAGCGTACTATATCCCCTGATTTCAAAATCATTGCATATTTTACTTTTACACTGTTTGTTTTTTGCAGCTCAACTAAGTGAATTTTCAACTTTATGACAGTATTTTCACTACTCAGTTCGAAAATCAATGCGTATTTCCACATTGCTGTGCATATTTTGTACTCCCACTTTAGATAATCAATGCGTATTCAGCGAAAATAATTGCGTAATATACGTCATACGCACCTTATCTGGAGCGCTGGTAGTAGGCTTATTGTATGGGTACACATACGCCTGCGTTAATCTTGCCCAGATTACCAACATTTCTAACCAGCTATCAGGGGTGGGATTTTTCAGGATACATCCTAAAATCAGGATTTGAGATTACATAAAAATATAAATGTTTCAACATGTGAATGCAAGAATATGTTTGTTTTGCAATTTTCAGGATTTGGCATTTGGAACTGTTCCCACCCCTGAACTATAGGCAAAGCCAGCTCGCAATCAAGCAGCTTGATTGTGTGAGCCTGAGCTGTAGCACAGCTCAGGCTCAGTCAATCAAGCTGCTTGATTTCAAACATAATATGCAAGTACAATGTATTTTGAAATAATGAAACCGACAAATATTGGCAAGGTTAGTGTTGGTGGTAGCGTAGCTGGCTGTCAGATGGGGGCTGATTGAATTGTCTACCAGTGGCTCGGCACATATGAAATTCACATGCAATACACATACGAGACAAACCATGTGGGCGATGGGCGTTATCTCATGAACAATATTATTCGGGGCAAATAATTCTGCATTTGCTATGACAATTTTGTCATGTTCTTAGGTTCAAAATCGCCTCATATGACAGTCATATGAATTTCATATGAAATTAATATGAAATTAATACGTATGTCATGGGTACGCATTTAAAATGTGGAATTGATTAACCTTAAGTCATTTACATATGAAATGTGTACGCATATGTAATTAATATAATTTGCATCTGAAAATATTATGATGATTTCCATATAAAATGCAAATGAATGTTTTGCGTATGAAATTCATATGGACTCCCTTTACATCATTTGTATATGCAATTTTCACATGATATTCATATGCAAAATATGTGATATTGTATCAACAGCACAATTTGTAGTGTAGCTCCTGTAGCTGATTTCATCAACATTGCAACATTGCAAAGTATACTTATCTAGCAAAGTATACTTTGAGGGAGTGATTTTTCCGAATATTTCATATAGAACTAACGACTGCATATATTTGATGATTAAAACTATGCAGAGATATTATACTGAATGTATTACATTATCACAGCCAAAATGGCTGTGATAATGTAATAAATTCAATATAATAAAAACTAATAAATTTATCATAAAATTGAAAATTTCTCCCTCAAAGTATACTTTGCAATGTTGGTGAAATAGGCTACTGATCAGCTCACACTCTCGTGCAATTTGCTTGGTGTTTAACCCTTAGAATGCTAAGAACGAACACTTTTGTCTGCTGTTGTTTACACTTTTATATTGGCTTTTTTTCTTTACAAATATGGTTTAGAATCATTTCCATTGGAAATTGAAAAGTAAATTGAAATTGGTCAAAACTGCTGTCAAAGCATGTTTTTGCTGAGAAAAATAGAAATTAAACAGCAGACGACAGAATACAATTTAGCAGCGTAAGGTTTAAGGTTTTTGTTAGAGGAATAAGGAATGTTTCCTCCGATCAATAGTAAACAGTGTAGATGTTGGGTGTCCGACTACGTAGATTCACAGGTTGATCTAGGGCTATGCTGTTTGCCAATTCAACAAGCCCCTTTCTGTTGTGTGGGGTCCTATATGGGCAGCTGGTTGCGATTAAAAAAGATCTGTACAATGTTTGTAGAAACGGTAGATAATGGTTCTATTGGTTATTCACAGTATGATTGCGGTTTAATGTTTAGCTGATGACTCTAAAGCTATCGTCGTGACTGAATGTCGAGCAGTGCAGACTCTGATCTGACTGCGCGGGCGTGCAGGCCGATCTGAGACTACGTTGATCGTTGCAAGCTCATTTTTATCAGCTGAAATCCAGGGGGCCATTTTACTAAACTTGGTACGACTAAAATGTTCATAAGTGCAACATTATTATTGTCTGTAAATTTCACATTGACAATGTTTTCTTGTAAGCAATTATTGGATTTACATTTATTGAGCATAGGCTGCATATGCAGCCTATGCTCAATAAATGTAAATCCATCAATTGAAATTTCCAGACCATCTTAAAAGTGCACTTTCGAACATTTTAGTCGTACAAAGTTTAGTGAAATGGACCCCAGTTATGCAATACATATTTTCCGTATTGATCCTGATATAAGCACCTGGATTCGTACATTAGGATCAATATGCAGGGGCGAATCTGGAAGGGGGTTCCGGGGTTGCAACCCCTACGTTCAGCCACGGAGTTTACATAGATCACAGTCTTTAAATGCCGTAAGACACAGGAAAGTGTATTTCGAAGAGCTCGAAAATAGGACAACCCCCTAGTTGCGAACGGTAACTCTTGCAATTACTCCCTTACGGGAGTAATTGCAAGAGTAACCCGTTCCCCAAATGCTGGATCCGCCCTGGAATACGGTAGTACATTTTGCCTTAGTAGTTGCAGACATGACATTTTATTCAATATTTACGAACTATAGACAAGGCATATATTCCCACATTAAGTATACATGAGATTTGAAAACAAAGTTTGAAAAGCAAAATAGATGTTAACCCTTAGACCGCTACTCGCAACAATTATCGTCTGCTGCTTTATATCTTGCCTTATTTCTCAATAAAAAACTTGTTTTGACAGCACTTCAGAATCATTTCCAATGGAAATGATTCTGAAGTGCTGTCAAAGCATGTTGTAAATTATTTTAAAGTGCTGCCAAAGCATGTTTTTGATGATAAAAATGGAAAGTAGAAAATAAACAGCAGACGACAAATAAATTAAGATAGCGGTGTAAGGGTTAATACAAATTGTATCCCAATTTATCGTTATTGTGCTATTAAACTCAGCACCACCATAGCTACCCTAAATATTTAGACACTCTGCTTTGGGAAACATATTTATATGCGTGACCGTACAAATTATGTCCAAATATTTAGGGTTTTATCAGTATTTTAATATTGTTGATGGTGCTGTAACATTAATTATACATGTGGCTGTGACTGGAGAAATGGGGCTTATGGGCTTCACGACCAGTGTAGATCCTGATCAGCCTGTGCGTCTGCACAGTCTGATCAGTATCTGCACTGTTCGCCATTCCATCAATGAAACAACCGTCATGTTGCTAATGAGCGATATAGATCGTCATCAGGCTACCAGAGAGATATTTGATCAGGAGCTATACTGGTAAAAAATCCTATAAGCCCCATTTCTCCAATCATAACCACAAATTAAATTGCTTCATTAGTCATCCTGACTCCATGGCTATCTGTAGTTTGTGTTATGTAATATTTACATATTTTAATTTCGTGATGAACATAGATAATTATTGTTATTACTGTTACAGTATGGTGTCGTATAAATGACCAGAATTCAATGCTACCTCGATGTCATTATAATGCACCTTGTTCTTACAAAGTCCCATCTGCAGGTATTGACTGCCTGTTTGCTTGTCCCAAGTTTGCGTGCAATCATTACTTCTTGTTTTTCACCAATCGATAATTAATCCATTAATACATTCGGAATACACCTTTACAGTATTTTTATTTTTCCTATTTCTCATTGAAAGTATATGTTGTGACCACTCATTTGAACTGTCTCGATGAGACAGTTCAAATGGTGGTCACGACATATACTTCTAAGCACATATAAAGAAAATATTTTGAATTTTTCACAATCAGAATACACCTTATGCAATAGTTTAAATATTTTTTATTTTTCCTATTTCTCAATTAACGTATATGTTGTGACCACTCATTTGATAATTAATCCATTACATTCGGAATACACCTTTACAGTATTTTTATTTTTCCTATTTCTCATTGAAAGTATATGTTGTGACCACTCATTTGAACTGTCTCGACGAGACGGTTCAAATGGTGGTCACGACATATATTTCACAAACAAAATGGCATATCCTCAGCATGAAATGGGTTAAACATGATAAAACATGTGTGACAAATGTATCAAATGCAGGTATCACAAGGTAAATTGGTAATTCACAGGGAATATTGAAATAATGAATTTTGCGATAGGATGTACGTGATGTGATGTATTGGGAGTGAAAAGTGATATATCGCTATTGTCACATGACTACATATGTTACATTCCCATATCTATATGTCACATTATCATATGCCCATCTATATATATCATTCCCATGTCACATGAGTACATAACATTCCCATATCATATGTCATTCCCTTAGATATATGTCACTGAGTACGTATACAACATTGAACATATCTAGATGTCACATGACTACGTATTGTTAACATTCCCATAATCTATATGGTCACATGGTACGTATATAACATTTACATATCTATAAGTCACTGACTAGTTTGTTACATTCCCTTATCTATATGTCACATGTGTACGTTATATTACATTTCACATTGTTATTTATGTCACAGGACTACGTATGTTACATTCCATATCTATATGGCACATGAGTACGTTTTTAACATTTCACATATCTATATGTCACATTGTCTAGTATGTTACATCCCAATCTATATGTCTCATGAGTACGTAATATAAACATTTCAACATATCTATATGTCACATGACTACGTATGTTACATTCCCATATCTATATGGCACATGAGTACGTATATAACATTTCACATATCTATATGTCACATGACTACGTATGTTACATTCCCATATCTATATGTCACATGAGTACGTATATAACATTTCACATATCTATATGTCACATGACTACGTATGTTACATTCCCATATCTATATGTCACATGAGTACGTATATAACATTTCACATACTTATATTTTTGGTTCACATGATACTACGTATGTTACATTCCCATATCTATTATGCACATGTTGTACGTATATAACATTTCAAACATATCTATATGTCTACATGACTACGTATGTTACATTCCCACATTTATCTTATATGTCACATGTTAGTACGTATATAACATTTCACATATCTATATGTCACATGACTAACGTTTGTTGTTATGTTATTAACCATTTTTTTTTTCCCATTATCTATATGGCACATGAGTACGTATATAACATTTCACATATCTATATGTCACATGACTACGTATGTTACATTCACATATCTTTATGTCATATGAGTACGTATATAACATTTCACATATCTATATGTCACATGACTACTTACGATACATTTCACGTATGTGATTGAAGAAATAGGGATTATGGCATTTGTGAATATTATATTCAAACTTCTGATCATCTAGAGCATGTCTGAAGCCTGACAAGGATCAAAACTATAAGTTAGAAGCATGACAGGTGTTTCATTGCCTGAATGGAGAATAGTGTAGGCCCTGATCAGGCTGCGCGGATCTGAGGCTATACTGATCACATAGCCCATAAGCTCCAATTCTCCAGTCACAGCCACATATCTTTTTCGCCACATAACTACATGTATTTATGCTGCATTTCACCTATCTATGTCATATAACTGTATGTGATATGCCTGTCATGTCTTACGACTGCAGTGTTCTCCACGGATACAGTGGGGTCAGCGTGTAAGTGCACACACGAACGAACACGACAGGTTGGAACCAACCCGTCGTGTTCATTCATGTGTGCACTTACACGCTGACCCCATTTTACATATAGGTTGGTGTTCACCTCATTATTTTCAGACGAACATTCATCTTCATATTTATAATAACCAGGGATGCCGCTGGCGATCGCCACTTTCGCAATTGGCAATAAAAAATTACAATTTTCGGGAAAAAAAATAATTTTGTTTTATTTTTTTGGAAGTGGCGATTTTTTTAATTTTCCACAGCGGAATCCCTGAATAACACTTTAATATATTCAATTCTTAGTTATGCCCTACCACGATAGTGGAGGAGCATTTAGTTTGCCACTTCTCCATCCATCCCACCCTGTCCTGTCCTGTCCCGTCCGTCACAAACATTCTGACTCATAAACATTTTAAACCGTGCTGTGGATTATCTCCCCCTCTTGGACATAGAATTTTGCAATTTTACCTTGTAACTTGTAAAACCGTAATAGCTGGAGGCTTGATACTTCATTCAACCTCTGAGTCATGGATTATCTCCCCCTTTTGGACTAGTATTTTACTGTTTTGTCTTGTAACTCGTAAATCTTTGAATCTATTGTAACTGGAGAGCTTGATACATAGTTTGCCACTTTCTTGTGGTGTGTAGATGTGTGAAGGTAACCTTGATTTTTTATTTGACCCTTGGTTCATGGATTATCTCCCCTTCTGGACTAATAACTTAACAATTTTTGCCTTGTAACTCGTAAAGCTTTTAGTCCTGCCAATTTGTGTGTTAATTTCCGACAGTCTATACATGTTAGCCATGACCACCCAATATACTCAGACGTCAGGAAAGTTATATTCTAACCTTTTATAACACGCTTCTTAACCTTATAACATACACTTTCTGCATCATATCTACCCTTTCTTATACAATATATATAATGAAAACTTATATAAAATATATTCCCCACGCATAAACTACAGTTAGATCCAATTACCAATTATTATGTATATTTATCACATGAAAACCTTGTTATGACATGCTGTAACCCATTTCATAAATGTTTTAAGTTTAAACATAGTTTATTGCATATAAGTACAGTGGGGTCAGCATGTCATGTTCGTTCGTGTGTGCACTTACACGCTGACACCACTGTATGTTTTTCTACACCGCGCATGAATATCTAATTATTTAGTGTAGTTAAACCTTTAAAGTAGGTATCGTCGGACACGTTCGTAACACACTGCCTGCACTGACTCGATATAATGCAGCAGATGCTTTATCAAAACATATTTGCATATTACGTTGATTTTTCAAAGAATGCATTAAAATGTAAATGTATGAAAATGTAACAACTACAGTGGGGTCAGCGTGTAAGTGCACACACAAACGAACACGACAGGTTGGAACCAACCTGTCGTGTTCGTTCGTGTGTGCACTTACACGCTGACCCCACTGTACAATGGGCTTGGGCTACAAGTTCTCACAACATTAGTTACAGCCCCAGGGCTCCAGATAAGGAATTAGTATTTGAGTATTTTCACTCCATCATATCTGAAGCAATTGGGTATTTCAATATTTTAATTGGGTAAAATAAAATCACATTACTGTTTACACATCAACAGACAGCAATTATTGAAAGTTTGCTTCGAAATAACATGTCCTGGCATTTCATTAGAATTGTCTCCTTGGAGACAATTCTAATGAAATACCAAGATGTGTTTTCATGGAAAATAAGTAAAATATGTTATATTTGTGGTCTGCTTATTGTTTTCTGTAGCATGATAAAGGTACCACAAATTTGTTATTGCTTTTTGATACTCGCTACTTCTGATTTCAATTGGGTTTTTGACAATTTTAATTGGGTATTTACGCAAATACATAGCTTATCTGGAGCTCTGCAGCCCTTGTAGCCCAAGCCCATTGTACTTTATACTTTCATAAATGTGATATAACAGTCACATATAGTAACCCCTGCAGCGAATATTATGCGCCAAAACAAACAAAACAAAGATATTCCAAATAACGTCGTAACGGTGCGACAAAGCAACGTTGTTTTGACATTGACGTCATCCTATTTTAAACGTCATTAGCAGCGTCGGTGGTTAAGTAAAATCACTACAATGGGGGATTGTAGCTAGTTATTTCCCTTTGAATTTATTTATAGAAATCCGGTCCAGCTTGTATATTGTATGGCCTAATTGCTTGTAAAAAAGCGAATATCACATGATTTGTTGTGTAACGGAGCCATTTTAGTGTTTTCGACTAGTGTTGATACATATCATCCTACATATCTGCACAATCTGATCCGGAACTGCATTATTTGCCAGATTCATATCTTCACACTTATTAATTGTAATTGCAATCAGTGTAGACCCAGATCAGACTGCACATATGTGCAGTCTGATCTGGGTCTACCCTGTTAGCAGTATTTATTTACCTTAAGTTATTCACCAAGAAATAAACGCTAAAATAAACCAATGGACCGGATCTGAATAAATAGATTTGCAAAGGGAAATAACTAGCTATGATGCCCTATTGTTAAAATGCTTACAAGAACCTATAATATCGCTTATAATTTGTTTATTGCTAGTATCAAAACTATTTTTCTCTGTGCAGATTTCGACTCGAAAATAGTCGATGGCATCTTCTCACTGAACGTATCGGATATCTCCAAGTTTTCTGCTATTTGGAGTGTCAAATCGTGTGATAAACAGATCATTTCCATTTGATGAGACTTATGAAACTCGTCAGCAATTTTATTGTGCGTGACTCGTTTTATAAATCTGATAACAAATGGAAATTCGTTCGAAATCCTCTATGTCGTATTGGAAGGGGTCAGTGGGAGAAGGGGGCTAAGTCCATAAGGGACTTAGCCCCCTTCTTCCACTGACCTCTTCATTGGATCTACAGGGTTAAACAAATCAGGTGTGACTCGTATGTTATATTTTTTCTGGCATTGCTTATGTATCATTCATCTTCATTCCATTACCTACATTCTATGCATGGGGTCTAGTTTTCAGGTTGAATATATAGAGGATATTCATATTTTTGCAACGAATATGACATATATGTTCATCGAGTGGTATGAAATGTCCATATTTCACGAGTGCCTAACGGCACTCATGAAATACGGACATTTCATACCACTCGATGAACATATGTTATATTCGTTGCAAAAATATTAATATTCTATTTATTATATACCGCTCCACGGAAATTAGCAGTTTTTTAGACTGTATACGGTAATGAATGTGTATTTGCAGCCTATTTGCGCTGTTTTACTGCCGATGCGCGTTCTGAATATAGATAGCGGAAGTAGTCGTATTTTCACCGGAAGTTGTTTATTTCATCGATGAGAACATATGACTTTTATTTACATCGTATAACTATGTATTTCATGGGTAGGTATATAATAAATTCTTTTTCTGTACATATTAACTTTTGATTTTGGGATTTTCCCCCCATCACAACAGGTGATATATGGGATTCGACTCCGTTAACCAAGCCTACAATGACATTAGATGTTAACAGGCTGTTAAACACCATTGACTGTGGTGTGGAATGGACCACATCACACCACACTGGCATCATGTCCGGTTATTCAAATTTGTTACATGCGCGATCAAACCCATTGGCCTGGCCTTAAATGAGCTTAGCTGTTGATAGGCCGTTAAACACAAATAAATAAAATAAACATCATTAACCTTAGACCGCTACTCACAACAATTGTCGTCTGCTGTTGCTTTTATATCTTGTTTTATTTCTCAATAAAAACATGGTTTGACAGCACTTCAGAATCATTTCCAATAAATAAATATTAGTAAATGATTATATCCATATAGCGGGCACTCGTAATTTTTAGAACTGGTGGCACAATTATACACTTATTTAATTTCTATAAAGAACATTTTGTGCCTACTCAGTGGGCATGTACCTTTAAGACGGGGTTCATCCTTACTGGAATCCTTATATCTTCTGTTTGGCCCTCTGGTACATTTTTGGCTTTCTTGTGTGTGACAGTTGAATCGTATTACCGGTATACACATTATAAGAGTAGTAAGATTATTGCCAAACCTATTACTTTTGTGGTGTCAAACCATGTTTTTATTGAGAAAAAATGGCAAATATAAAACAACAGCAGACGAAAAAATTTCTTCGCAGCATTTTAAGGGTAAAATGTGACCAGAAACATTGGTGACAGAAAAATAAATAGCCTGATGACATAGTCAGTATAATTTACACGTTAGCACAGTGGTGAAATACCATACATGCCTTTTTCAAATATGTTAAAATGGCTGAAATCGGTAGTGTACCAATTGTGTACCAATGACGTCATTTAGCTTCACAGTGTCGTGTACCTTTCGTTCTCCAGTCAGTCACATTGCAGTAATTGTCCCAGCTGATGTGTGCTCGTGTATGTATGTATAGTGATTTCATGTTGATTGTTGCTTTAACTGTTAGAATCTGCATAATAATTGTCTATTGAGGAAATTGAGGGCAATGAGTTTGTGTTTATATTGTACTCGATTGACCTTTGATTTTAACCCTTAGAATGTGGAAAACAAAAACTGTCGTCTGCTGTTGTTTCATTATCATATGTAGACGTTTCTCTCAATAAGACGTGGTTGACAGGGGCTTGTTTCACTAAACTCTGTACGACTAAAATGTTCGTAAGTGCAAATTTAGGATCGTCTGGAAATTTAAATTGATGGATTTACATTTATTGAGCATTTTGCACTTACGAACAGTTTAGTCGTACAAAGTTTTGTGAAACGGCCCAGCACTTTAGATTCTAAAGTGCTGTCGAGCCACGTTTTTGTTCAGAAAAAATGGAATTAAAAAATAATAGTAGACGACAAAATGTAATTCATCGTTGTAAGTGTTAAATTATTCTTATTGCAATATAAAAAAAGAATAGAGATATCGTTGTGAAGAGTTCACAACTTCAGTTGACATCGGTGAATTCCAACCCGCTCCAAGACTAACGGGATTATGTAGTACCTAGAGTATAATGTATGCCAAATCACAGGTGGAAGACTCTGATATGTGACACAAAAGAAATGCCCGTTAAAAAATCTCATTACCCCCACCCACCTGGTGTCGTACTGTACGCTGCACTACATGGGTGGCGTAAAGGGATTTTTTAATGGACAATTTTTTCTTGTCACAGTGACCGAGTCTTCCACCTGTGCGTCACCTGTCGCCCAATTCGTCAATAGACCACGCCCTCGTGAACATTCATGTCAAGGGCCATGTTAACCCTTACAATGCTGAATTAATTTGTGTCGTCTGCTGAATATTTTTCCATTTTTTCTCATCAAAAACTTGGTTTGGCAGCACTTTAGAATCATTTCCAATGGAAATGATTCTAAAATGCTGCCAAACCATGTTTTTATTGAGAGAAAAAGACAAAATATGAATACGACTATTTTCGGTTCCCGCATTCTAAGGGTTAAACTGGTTATACGTGTACATGTTCGATAGTGTCATTTTATTGTTTACATGCATTATGGTTTTATCGTCTACATCCATATCATGGTTTACACAAAAATGTATGTGCGTGCTATAGTATATTCTGCACAGCTGCTGCTTTTGGGAAAATTTTAACAATAAATTTATTTTGTTTAAAATTGGTTAATATAGTTTATCACAACCCAACAACACTGGGGCTTATGGGATTTGTGACCAGTGCAGGGGCGTAGCTAGCCAATTTGAATCTGCAGGCCCGGTTGACGACTTCGAGCACCGTTGGTGCGAGTATGCTAGGGGGGTCTGGGCATGCCCCCCCCCCCCCTCGAAAAAAAATCAAAAGGTAAATGATGCACTCTGGCACATTTATTTTTTCCATTTTCTCGAAAATTCTGCAGGCCCAGGCCTGCAGTGCCTTAATGCAGCTACGCGCCTGCAGTGTAGCTCCTGATCAAATGTCACACTGCTGTAACCTGATAACGATCTATATTGCTTGTCGGGTGTTTCATTGATGGAATGGCGACCAGTGCAGATCCTGATCATTGTGCTGATGGACATGCTGATCTGGATCTACACTGGTCGCAGAACCCATAATCCCCATTTCTCCAGTCACAGCCACATATATTGACAGAAACCCAGTATATGTCATGATAGCTTCAATAATCTCAGCTATACGGATGACTTACTATTTCATATGATCTGGATCTGTGGGTGGTGGTCGGGCGATCGCGATGGCGTAAATTAACGGTAGGGGTTCCTCCTTATAGGAATCACGATTTGCCTGGTTTGGCCCTCTGGTACGTTTTTATCTTTGACTTTTGTTACCTGGGAGTTGAATTGGGTTATTGCCCATTATAAAAGTAGTAAGATTATTACTGATCCTACTGCTTTTGGGAGGGGGCCAAGTGAATCTGGTGTGGCGAGGACCTGGCATCAGATCAGGATTATTCTGATTTCAGGGCTGAATATAGTTTTTATATTGTGAATGAAACAAAGCACCAACCAGACACACATTGTGGCCAAATATTAAAATATGTTAAGTGGTTCATCAATTATTATACCCCCTGGCATACAAAGCATGGCATGGGGTATATAGTTTTCGTCATTCCATCCGGCCATACGATTTGCATTAGTTTTTATTTGTCGGTCCAGGCGGCGGCCAGGTGGTATGCGTGAGCCTCTGCTCACTTGCTCTAGTAAAGAAATGAAAGGTCTTACTAATGGGTTGGTTCTCTGTATCCAGATCATTTGACCACTCTGTAGCCTATTTCATCAACATTGCAAAGTATACTTTCCTAGCAAAGTATACTTTGAGGGAGCAATCATTTATTTTTCTTGAAATGAATTATTTCATATAGAACTAACAAATGCATATATTTCATGATTAAATGTATGCAGAATTATTATACTGAATGTATTACATTATCACAGCCAAATTGGCTGTGATAATGTAATAAAATCAGTATAATAAAAATTAATAAATTTATTCTAAAATTGAAAATTTCTCCCTCAAAGTATACTTTGCTAGGAAAGTATACTTTGCAATGTTGATGAAATAGGCTACTGATCTCAGAGGTGGCCTTAAATGTGGCTGTGACTGATGAGGCTTACGGGATAATATGTGACCAGTGTAGCTCCTGATCAAATAAATGTAGCACACTCCTATAGCCTGATAACGATCTACATTGCTTGTTAGAACCATGACGGGTGTTCATCACTGGAATGGCGAACAGTGCAGATCCTGATCAGACTGTGCGGATGCACAGGCTGATCTGGATCTACACTGGTCGCAAAACCCATAAGCTCCATTTCTACAGCCACAGCCACAAATGATCCCAGCTGTTGTCAGAATATTAAACAGCTCACACTTGCACGGGAGACACAAATATCCCCAGAAGGCAGCCATGTAGTCTGGTATGGATAGATTCACTGAGGAGATGAGCTTACCGGTACCCTCCCAACTGGGAACCATTCTAGGACCAGTTCACAGTTGTAGCCGATTTCATCAAAATTGCAAAGTATACTTATCTAGCAAAGTATACTTTGAGGGAGTAATCATTTATTTTTCCCGAAATGCATTATTTCATATAGAACTAACCACTGCATATATTTGATGATTAAAAGTATGCAGAATTATTATACTGAATTTATTACATGGCTGTGATAATGTAATAAATTTATCCTTAAATTGAAAATTTCTCTCAAAGTAATCGTTGCTAGAAAAGTATACTTTGCAATGTTGGTGAAATAGGCTACTTATCATTTCCCGTCCAGGGATTCAATGACGGAACTTTTTATGCCCCCTATGCGATAGCAAGGGGGGCACATTGCGTTGCTGTTGAGGTTCCGTACGTCCATCCATCCATGTACATTTATGTAAAAAAGTTTGTAAGTTTCTCCAACATGCAGTATCTTCAATATTACGACGCGAAGGATTGCTTCAATACTTGAATCACCTGAACATTTGTCACACACTCGGGCCACCATTAACACGACCTTGACATTGGTCACCTTAAACAGACTTTAGTAGTTTCAGTGGTGCTGCACTCCAAAACAAGAGTTGTCAGAAGACAACGAAGCTCGCCTGTTGGCAGCCTTCACTAAAACTTGGCACAGTTGCATAAAAAAACATGAATATTATATAACTTGACCTTGGGTTCAGTAAGGGACGTGTGGTGGACCTTGACATTGGGGTCAGTGGTGCAAGGTTTTGTTTGTTTGTTTGTTTATTGGTGTTTAACGGCCTATCAACAGCTAAGGTCATGTAAGGCCGGGCAAACGGGTTCGATCCCGTTTTAACCTGCTGCATTGGGGGGAAAATTCCAAAATCAGAACTGAATATTTACAGCGAGAAACAATATATTCAGCCCCGAAATTAGAATAACCTGACCTGGTGGCAGGTCCATACCACACCAAAGTCACTTGGCCCCTTCCCCTAAAATAGGATTACGAATAATCGTAATACTCACATAAGGGGTATAACCAGATTCAACTGTCACATACAAAATGCCAAAGACGTATGTGAGGGCCAAACCAGGTCTCCAATCGGAATTCCAGTAAGGATGAACCTCGATCGTTAAATTACCCATCGCTTGCACCCACCTTCCACCCACAGTGGTGCAAGGTGGGTCGTGGGTTTGCTATAGCATAATATAGCATATTAAGATGAATGCATGTATGAAATATCAATGCGCTCCCTGAAAACAGAAGTAAAACAAAATTTAACCCAACGTTAAGTTTATGAACGCACTAAGTTGGTGATTTTCTACAGCATGATAGCTATTCACATGAGGAATGCATGTATGAATGTGCTAAGTTTGTGACCTTGACCTTGAGGAAAGGGGTGGGAGGGGGTGGGTCATGGATTTGCTGTAGCACAATAGAGGATCATCAGATGAATGCATGTATGAAATATCAAAGCATTCCCTGTAAAGAAACAGAAGTTACACAACATTTACCCCAACGTTAAGTTTATGAACACGCTAAGTTTGGTACCTTGACCTTGGGGTTGGGTGGTGGGTTGTGGATTTGCTACAGCATGATAGAGGGTCATCTAAGGAATGCATGTATGAAATATCAAGGCGTTCCATGAAAGGAAACAGATGTTATAAGACATTTACCCCAACGTTAAGTTTATGAATGTGCTAAGTTTATGACCTTGACCTTGGGGAAAGGGGTGGGAGGTGGGTCATGGATTTGCTATACATGTAGTACGATAGAGTATCATCAGATGAATGCTTGTATGAAATATGAAGGTATTCGCTGTAAATAAACAGAAGTTACACAACATTTACCCCAACGTTGGGGTAAGGGTTGGGTGGTGGTCATGGATTTGCTACATCATGATAGAGGGTCATCTGAGGAATGCATGTATGAAATAACAAGGTGATCCGTGAAAGGAAACAGAAGTTATAATACATTTACCCCAACGTTAAGTTTGTGGACGCCGACGCCGCCGGGGGTATGCCATAAGCTCTTCTGTGAGCTAAAAAGCATAAAATGTTTCACGTCAGAATACGCATCGCATTCCTGACAGATTGCTCCAAGTTTAACCGAGTGGCATTTCGCCAGGAAACCTGCGCATTTTTCGACACAAAACATTTTACACCGGTTTGGATTGCGGCACACGATGGGTGATTGTACAACTGGTGATGTATCAGATGTGATTCAAGATCGAGGTCGTGGTAGGAAAATAAAATACTGCAAACGTGCTGGTTTTCTCTCCTTTATTCCATAGCTAGTAAAGTTGTATAAATCTAAACCACACATTTATGAAGTAGTGAAGTTAGAGACACGGCAAATATCACATTGTATTCTCTCACGAAATGCGGGAATGACTGGAGAAATTTGGTTTATGGCAAGCTAGCACACGCCTGTAGCCTGATATGGGTCTAGCAGGGGCCTTTTCACTAAACTTCTTACGACTAAAATGTTCGTAAGTGCAAACTTATGATAGTCTGTAAATTTCACATTAACAATGTTTTCTTATGAACAATTATCGGATTTACATTTATTGAGCATAGGCTGCATATGCAGCCTATGCTCAATAAATGTAAATCCCATCATTACAGCCCTTCCAGCAGTGAAAAAAAAATATAGGACACTATATCTGGCCTCCCAACACCCCTTCTAGCCAGCTGCGTTCCACTACAAATCATTTATTTGTGCAAATAAGTCATTTACCTTAAACTTGTTACATTAAAAAAGGGATTTTTGAAAAACAATTAAGAATGAATTGGCACACATCATGGTACTACATAAATTAATTTTGTTGAAATGATGTCAACATCACATTAATAAATACTTATGGATGTCCTTTAAATTGCATGATGAATTTAGTGCAACAAATTTAACAAAAAAGTTCTATTTTAACCAAAGAAAAAGCAACCTTTTGCTTACCCAAAAAATATATAGGAATTATAGGAATTTTGCCCAAAATATAGGATATTATAGGACATATTGAAAAAGCCTGAAAAATATAGGAATTATAGGACCGCTGGAAGGGCTGCATCAATTGAAATTTCCGGACGATTCCAAATTTGCGCTTACGAACATTTTAGTCGTACGAAGTTTAGTGAAACGGGCCCCAGGTCTATACCATCTTTAGAACAACAGACTGTTGAGCAGTACAGACCCAGATCAGACTGTGCGGATGCACAGTCTGATCTGGGTCTACACTGCTTGCAAAAGGCCATATGCCCCATTTCTCTAGTCGGTGAAAACTACAGGGTAGTATCTATACCAGGCTTACGCAATTCATCACTGATTATGGGCGGACGAAAGAAAAGCAATGATATTGATGTCCGACCAGATCACCTTATTGACCCGATAAAATAGCACACTACTGTAGCCTGAAAACGGTCTATATTGCCTACTAGAAGCATTTCATTGATGGAATGATGAACAATGCAGATCCTGATCAGACTCTGCGAATGCACAGGTTGATCTGGATCTATACTGGTCGCAAAACCCAGAAGCCCAGTTTCTCCAGTCACAGCCACATCGAGGTGGTTGACCAGTGTAGTACAGAGTCTGGTATGGAAGGAACACTTTGAATACACACATCAGAATTGCTTCCTAAGCTCGATTGCGAAAAGCCCTATTTTTCCAGTGACAGCCACATATTTATTATGTTTACTGGTGGTGATTGAATGCTGGCCAGCGGTCGTGATCAGAAATACACCGAGCTAAGCTTGTCACAAATGACTACAGATTCCTTTTTTCAGTCGGCATCAAATACTCAAATACTGCATTCACAGCATAAAACACACACCATCTCATACATAGAGGATCGTACACGAGTGATGATTTAATATCAAAGTAAATCAACACAAATGTTAGTTTCTATTTATTGCATAAGAATATCATCATAATATGAAGCTGTACTGATTACCTCACAGGTTTTCTGTAGCGACCAATGTTTTTTGTGTTTATCCTGCACATTCGCTATTAAATGACAACACTGGTGCTATGCTAGCTGTAAATTTTGAAAAGGTTCCATGCCCATAAGGCTAGTTACTATCTGTTTCACGAAAGCTGCCCAAATTTTACGGCCATATAGACAATTCAAAAACAATATTATTTTCTATAATATTAAATTAAAGGAAAATTTAAGAATGAGCCTTCTTTTTATTTCGTGAAATTCGGTCAAATATTGATTTTATTACGAAAAATTGATTTGTCTATGGGAATTTAACACGGGGGAAAAAGTGGTAAGGAAGTGTGGGAGGAGTCAAAAAACGAAAAAATTTGGAAATTGACTCCCGAAACCCGACTAGATAGCTTGGATATGATCTGACAAGTTAAATTTTAAAAATCGGTCCAGTATTTCTAAAATTCAAAAATATTTCCCCATGTTAAATCCCCATAGACATCTCCGTGAATATGTCTATGGGGATTTAACATCGCAGGGTCATGTATGTGGTAGGTATTTGAGTAATTGGTTTGTTAGTTTGTTGGGGTTTAAACAGCCTATCAACAGCTAAGGTCATTTAAGGCTCGGTTTAGTACTAAATCCCATATATTACCTGTACAAATTGGGAAAACAAAACCATAGCTGCTACAGACAGGGAATTGCTATGTGAAGGAGGCCTTTAGCGCAGGTTTGACTACTGATCTAAGATTACACTTGTCACCCGTCGTTAGGTCCCATTTTCAGCCGGGGGCCATTTCTCCCTCAGGTGGCTCGTCTCCCATTCTTCAGGCATGCTTATAAATACAAGCATAGGAAGGTCCATTCACCCACTTGTGGCGTGACATATACACAATAAATGAGAACATTTCGAAAACAAAACCTCATTTATCAAGCGTATCTTGTTAAGGTAATACCTTGGCTTGCTTGAACATCAATACACACTTAACCCTTAAAAGGCGGGAACTGAAAATTGTCATCTGCTGTTTTTCGTATTTGCATTAATCCTTAGTAAAAACATATTTCGACAGAGCATGGGAATCATCTCCATTGGAGACGATTCTCATGCACTGTCTAAATATGTTGTCATCACGAAAATCAGAAAAATTTAATTCAGCGTTGTAAGGGTTAACTGTGCCTTGTTAACCCATTTCAGTCTAAGGCGATAAGTTTTGTTGAAAAAATCTCATTATTTTGTTTATTTCTTGATAAAGGTATATGTTGTTACCACTCGTTTGAACCATCTCGTCGAGACGGTTCAAACGAGTGGTAACAACATATACTTTTGAGAGGAAATAAAGAAAATAGGGATTTCTTCTCTTTGAAGGTTCATACTACTATAATTGTATCCATCTGTAATGGGTTAATCACGAAATGGCTGCACAACTCGAACTTCCAACTATGTGGTGGACGCAACACATCGACATACACACGGAATGTCATACAAGCAAAACACAAACCAAAACTTAACCCTTACTACGCTGAATTAAATGTCTGCTGGAAATGTTTTATTTTCAATATTTCTCTACAAAAACCTGGTTTTGACAGCACATGAGAAACTGGAGACGATTCTCATGTGCTGTCAAAAGCAGTTTTTTGTTAAGAATTAAAGCAAAAATGAAAAACAGCAGACGGCAATTTCCGTCAACAGCGTAGGAAGGGTTAAATTGTGAGCATATATATATATATATATAATGCAGATGCAGGTCTGATCAGCAGATATTATGGTCACAGTCAAAGGACACTTGGTTAATAATTATTTTTTATCTAAATATCAAACAAGAGTCGATTGGCTGAACGGATTTGTATATTGATCAATACAGTCATGTGATCTGGGTATATACTGATCATTAATGCCATAATTTCTATCAGTCAGATTTGACCTTTGTAGTTAACAGTTGCACTTTTCAACACTGTTAGTTTAATTGTCACCTACTTAAATGATACGTCTCTATCGGGCTAGACCAAAGCCAGTACACGCCATGTGATTTTGTACCTAAAAAGATGTGTGATTTTGTTTGTGACAAATATTCATAGGAACTGCGACATTTTCTGTAAATGACGTCAAAAGTTTAACAAATTTTCATAGCAAATATTTGCTCTGAACATTTCGTCAACTTTCGACATCATTTACGGAAATATTTCACGAGATAACGAATATGTTCTTAGGTACAAAATCGCATGGTGTCTCAATTTTGTACTCCGCCTGTTCGAACAGTAAGCTCCGCTTTGGCAACACACAACAAGGCGTACATGTACAATAATAATCGAACAACAATCTCTCCATAGAGCACAGCTCCTACAGAAAATATGTCTCTAAACTACTAGCACTTCTCAACAGGTAGCACATTCTCATGCTTAATCACATTCAAATTTGGCACGCAGATGCACCCTGACACGCCATGGGAAAACGGGGCTTATTGGTGTTTGGCCAGTGTAGTTGCTGGGCAGCTTGCTAGCTGACCAGGATCTACACTGGCCAAAAACCTCAATGTGGCTGTGACTGGAGAAATGGAGCTTGTAAGATTTGTGACCAGTGTAGCTACTGATCAAATAGTACACTCCTCAGTCTTGTAGCACAGTAGTGATTTGTGCTTGTTAGGAGCATGGCAGGTGAGCAGTGCAGATCCTGATCAGACTTTGCAGATACACAGGCTGATCAGGATCTACACTGGTCGCAAAACCCATAAGCCACGTTTATCCAGTCACAGCCACATTGAGGTTATTGGCCAGTGTAGTTCCTGGTCAGCTAGCAAACTCATGCAGTCTGGTATGGATGTAACACTCAAACACAACAGAATTGTCTCCAAAGCTCGATAGCGAACAAAGATGTCCCTGATCAGATTCGCAGTCTCATCCGGGTCTACACTGGTCGTGAACTTAATTAGCCCAACTAAGCCATAGCGAGTCATGTGTACATCATACTTGTATGCCACATAATACTTAATGTTCCTGGGGCCCTTTTCACTAAACTTTGTACCACTAAAATGTTAATAAGTGCACATTTAGGATCGTCTGAAAATTTCAATTGATGGATTTATATTTATTGAGCATAGGCTGCATATGCAGCCTATACTCAATAAATGTAAATCCAATAATTGTTTACAAGAAAACAAATGTTAATGCGAAATTTACACTCATATTTTTGCACTTACGAACATTTTAATCGTACAAAGTTTAGTGAAACGGCCCCCTGGTATACAAATGCCCCATTTCATAGTCGCACGGGAAATAAAATAGATCACAAAGCCATCAATGAAAACATAATTGGCCATGTAGACATCGCTAGTTTTGAAAATAGTAGCCAAATTCAGAGACACCAAAATGTTCACATTTTTGCTTAAAAACTGCAAAAATCAGCGTACATTTGAAATGGTTTCGGAAATATTAGTCGGCTATTTTGCAAGTTGGTTACCAGTAACACCAACCTCGGACATGAGAAAAACAAAATCACACCCCACCCACCTCCAATATAAAGGTGGGGCAGACAAATACTATGTCAGCGCTGCTATTTGATCCTACATTGGGACCAAGTACCACACATAGCCAGGTAAAAGTCTCTTCATATGAAAACACATTTGCATATCATGCCATTTCTTTTGAAAAAGGCGCATTAACACAGCAAAATGATCTCCGACCAGCCATTTACATAATTTGCCGAAATAAATTGACAATGTGTATAATAATCTCCGAAAACAAAATGCTCTACGGTACCTATAAGCCATATAATAAAAATATAGCACGAGAATTACCGTAACAACCTTAAATATTCGGACACAATTTATTCTGGGAAACGCACATTTATTTCTCACAGCAAAGAATATCCACATATTTACGGCTTGTGAAAGTGAACGGGTTTAACATCCCAGAAAGATGGGATTTACGGTAATAGAATGGTTGTGCTTGTTTATCACAATAACAATATATTTGGATACAATTTGTTTTGGGAAACCCCCGAGGGGTTTCCCAAAACAAATCATGAAATGGTGTCCAAATATTTATGGTTATTACGGTGTGTGCAGACTTGCTCTGTTCAAATTATCTGTTATACAGACACTTCAGTATTATATGTCTCGAACAAACTTCATAAGCTGTTGGACTACTATTATTGATTTGTTCTACTAACTACTGTTGAATTTGGATAAGAAATATTCATACTGATTTTCATATTTACAAATAATTTATAAAAATTTACGTCAGATCTTCACAATAGGCCATAAAAAAAGTACTTTTGTTCTCAGATATCGCGCGTCCGAAAAAAACCTGCGCGTCGAGCATTTCATCGTTACTGAGAAAATAAAATTGTACCGTAAAAAATCGCCAATGATCAATAAAAACACTACCATGCAAAAATAAATCCAATCATGTGTGACGAAAATCTGGTGAGATTGTCATGCTAGAGAGGTTAAGTGAGGTCTGGTGATGAAAAAAACAACCAGAATTGAACATTTAAAAAAAATATTAATAAAAAAATCAAATCACATTTCGCACGCCCCATATATGAGAACTAAACGACTTAGTATTTATGGCCTTAGCACTGAATACTGCAGAACAAAAAGGAAACTGCATGCATCGCTGTTCAGAATCAGTTCTCATAGAAATGCATCTATCTCGAAACATTAAATAGAAATTCACCGTGATGAATTATATATGGTTGCATTATATGTGTCCTTCACAGTTTATAAAACAAGTTTAAACATGATTTGTGAGCGAAATGTCAACAGTCACAAACAATTCTCAACATGATTGTAAACAGATTAACGTGCACAAAAGGTAAATTAAACTTTGTCGCCTGTTGATTATTTTTATCGATGAAAACATGTTATGGCAGTGCATGAGAATCGTCTCCACTGGAGACGATTCTCATGTGCTGTCAAAACATGATTTGTTAAGAAATAAAACAAATTCAAAATATAGCAGACAATATGTTGTTCCCGCCTTTTCACGATTTAAGCACGCAACAATCTGCCTCAACACAAACTGCAGTGATGTTATTTACAACGGCAAAGACATTATACCCGACTGCAGTACACATATTCTGATTCACCTCGATGCGACAAGAGCACTAGGAAGGTCGTCGTTCCAGAAATCTCAAGTTATTTATCTGCCATTTGATAGAATTCAATACACATGACCGAGGTGAGCAACTACATGGTTCTTCTGTTGTAAGTGTCTCATAGCTATTATTTACTTAAGTGTCTTGTAGCTATAATTTACTTGAGTGTCAAGCTGTTATTTACTTAAGTGCCTCATAGCTATTATGTACGTTGTCATGTAGCTGTTATTTACTTTTTTGTGTAGCTATTATTTACTTATGTGTCTAGTAGCTATTATTTACTTTGTCGTGTAGCTATTATTTACGTAAGTGTCTCGTAGATATTATTTACTTAAGTGTCTTGTAGCTATTATTTACTTTATCGTGTAGCTATTATTTACTTAAGTGTCTTGTAGCTATTATTTACTTTATCGTGTAGCTATTATTTACTTAAGTGTCTTGTAGCTATTATTTACTTAAGTGTCTTGTAGCTATTATTTACTTTGTCGTGTAGATATTATTTAGTGTCTTGTAGCTATTATTTACTTTGTCGTGTAGCTATTATCTACTTAAGTGTCTGTAGCTATTATTTACTTTGTCTGTCGTGTAGATATTATTTAGTGTCTTGTAGCTATTATTTACTTTGTCGTGTAGCTATTATTTACGTAAGTGTCTCGTAGATATTATTTACTTAAGTGTCTTGTAGCTATTATTTACTTTATCGTGTAGCTATTATTTACTTAAGTGTCTTGTAGCTATTATTTACTTTATCGTGTAGCTATTATTTACTTAAGTGTATTGTAGCTATTATTTACTTAAGTGTCTTGTAGCTATTATTTACTTTGTCGTGTAGATATTATTTAGTGTCTTGTAGCTATTATTTACTTTGTCGTGTAGCTATTATCTACTTAAGTGTCTGTAGCTATTATTTACTTTGTCTGTCGTGTAGATATTATTTAGTGTCTTGTAGCTATTATTTACTTTGTCGTGTAGCTATTATCTACTTAAGTGTCTGTAGCTATTATTTACTAAGTGTCTTGTAAAGTGTCTCGTAGCTATTATTTACTTAAGTCTCTAGTAGATATTATTTATTTAAGTGTAACGTAGCTATTCTTTACTTAATGTATTGTAGTTATCATTTACTACAGCATTTTGTAGCTAGCATGCTGGGTGTTTCAATAAATACTGTATGTGAATACTTCAAATACATGATTCAACATCGACTGCCGGTCCTGCAAAATCTTCGCTTTTTTTAAATCAAGTTTTAATACCCGTCTCCCAGTCTGACAGTAAATTTAAGGCAATAAGTAAATAAACATCCTCGTAAACAGATTATTCGCAATACCTACCAAAAGTTAGTGGTGTGCATCGAAAATAAAAATGACATCTCGTAATACTTAACATTTTTAAATAATAATGATATACAGCCCTAGTATTATTCAACTAGAGTTTCAAAATTGAGCTAGAAGTTGTGCCAGTAGAGCTCATAACCAGGTGTTAGATTTAGCTGAAACTGGCATATTCCTCGAAATCCAATCGGTATATAATATTTCAATATGCATCTATCAGCGAAGTATCGTTAACCGACGTAGACCTCATAATTAAATATTAACGACGGTGAAACTTTGGCATATTCCCTAATACCAGTCGTGTATAAAGTATAGGCTACAAAAAATTAATGTTTAGATTCTCATCCAAATTTTGGGGAAAAATGGGGCGGGTGCGACACTTTTATTTTTTATTTTCAGGCAATACTAAAACGAGGTGTTGAACGGCAAGGCGCAGTTGCGTGCAATAGTGTTTTGTAATAACATGTTCATATTGAAGTATTGCTAATCTCGAGGGGGCGGGTTCCGGGGTTGCTGTATTGCGCTACGTAAAGCACTCAGATAAAAAGCTGTGGGAGCGGTATAATACGTGGGCCGAATCATTCTCGTAAATTTTACCAAATGTTTTTTAATTTAATATACGGGCCGTTTTATTAGGGGCGGGCGGGGATGAGAATCTAAACATTAATTTTTTGTAGCCATATCTACGCGCGCATTGTCGTTAATCACCGTAGTGGGTTTTGACGTTGGATAGCAGAGCATCACAGGTCTTCTTGGCGTCTCCGAGCAACATGCTCGTGTTGTCCTTGAAGAAGATGGGGTTGTCAATGGCGGCATATCCGACGCCCAGCGTTCTCTTCATCACCACCACCTGCAGAATAAGAAAGTGACAGTGAATGGGCTTAACCCTTTCATCCCTAAGTAACTGGAATGGATTTTGATACGTTAATTTTGTAACCAACCCAATCGTTAGAAAATAGTTTTCAGACTGGTCCATTTATGAAAAGGTTTTTTTTTTTCTAAAAAAATATGAAAATTACTTGCAAAAAGTGCAGATCCCGATGAGACGGCTCGTTACGAGCCGGCTCATCTGGATCTACACTGTTTGCCAATACCACAATACGGGTCTGTGGTGTTGAACGGGTTAACGTCACAGCTAACATAACAAGGCTATGCCAAGTTGCTGATGAAATCAATATACAAGCTTGAAATGTTAAATTTTATTTCAACAAAAGTGAAAGTGAACAAGCTTTACGTCCCAGCAAGGTCGTGTGGGGTCGCGACCTTGGGTTCAAGTCTCATCCGAAGGAACAGAGAGACAGAAATACTCGGAAAATATTTTTCACGCTTAGGGCAGGGCTTGAACTAGCCACATCTGTAGCCTATTTCACCAACATTGCAAAGTATACCTATCTAGCAAAGTATACTTTGAGGGAGACATTTTCAATTTAAGGATAAATTTATTTATTTTTATTTTGGCTGTGATAATGTAATAAATTCAGTATAATAATTCTGCAAACTTAATCACCAAATATATGCAGTCGTTAGTTCTACATGAAATAATGCATTTCGGGAAAAATAAATGATTACTCCCTCAAAGTATACTTTGCTAGATAAGTATGCTTTGCAATTTTGATGAAATCGGCTACATGTTCTGAAGTCCAGTATCCGAACCTCTAGGCCACAATCCATATAGATGGTAAATAAATGGTACTATTTTGCCAATTTTTGACGTCATTAACAGGCGGTGACTACACTGTTTGCCAAAACCACAATACGGGTCTGTGGTGTTGAACGGGTTTACATCACAGCTAACATAATAAGGCTATGCCAAGTTGCTGATGAAATCAATATACAAGCTTGAAATGTTAAATTTTATTTCAACAAAAGTGAAAGTGAACGAGCTTTACGTCCCATTTTCAATTTAAGAATAAATTTATTAATTTTTATCATTCTGAATTTATTACATTATCAAAGCCATTTTGCCTGTCATAATATAATAAATTCAGTATAATAATTCTGCAAACTTTTAATCTTCAAATATATGCAGTCGTTTGTTCTATATGAAATAATGCATTTCGGGAAAAATAAAAGATTACTCCCTCAAAGTATACTTTGCTAGATAAGTATACTTTGCAATTTTGATGAAATCGGCTACATGTTCTGAAGTCCAGTATCCGAACCTCTAGGCCACAATCCATCCCCCCTGCAGCATGGAAATATAGATGGTAAATAAATGGTACCATTTTGCCAATTAAAGACGTCATTAACAGGCGGTGACGAACTACTCGTTTGTACATCCAGACCCGGAGTACGAGAATGCAGGATAGATAAAAAAAAAATTGTATATATTTTTCATGAAAATATATACAATTTTTTTTTCCGCAAATGATGTCAAAAGCTCATAAAAGTTTCAGAATTACGCATTTGCTATGAAACATTTGTCAGCTTTCGACATAATTTGCAGAAAATATAAATGTTGAAGGCCATGACGACGTACCTGTTTTCATGAAAAATCTTTACAAAATTTATGATAACGATGACAAAAGCTGACGAAAATTTCACAGCGAACGCGAAATAGAATTCGACATCATTTGTGGAAAAGATCCTAAATATCGCCAAATTTTGCCGCCATTACCAGGCGGTGACGACGTACCTGCTTGGAGCGCCAGACACGGAGTACGGGCATTCCGGCGATGATGGAGTTGGGGTCCTCCTCGGCCGCCGAGTTCACTGTGTCGTTGGCCCCGATCACCAACACCAAGTCTGTGTCCTTGAAGTCTTCGTTGAGCTCGTCCATCTCCAACACGACGTCATACGGCACACCAGCCTCCGCCAATAACACATTCAGTTGGCCCGGCATACGCCCTGGAACATCATACAAAACAAGCCATGTGATTAGCGTAAATAAATATCCGGGCGTAATTTGTTTTGGAAAACACCTATAAAATAGGTGTTTCCCAAAACAAATTGTGCCCAAATACATTGATACGGCATACACAGTGTAACATCAAATACAGCCAACAGTGAAGGTCCGTCCGGTAGCGGATTTTATTTATTTTTCCCGAAATGCATCATTTCATATAGAACTAACCACTGCATATATTTGATGATTAGAAGTATGCAGAATTATTATACTGAATTTATTACATTATCACAGCCAAAATGGCTGTGATAATGTAATAAATTCAGTATAATGAAAATTAATAAATTTATCCTTAAATTGCAAATTTCTCCCTCAAAGTATACTTTGCTAAATAAGTATACTTTGCTAGATAAATATACTTTGCAAGTATACTTTGCTAGATAAGTATACTTTGCAATGTTGGTGAAATAGGCTACTGGTCGGACTTGCCCACATCACTGACATTACAGAGGATCTGACACGAGAGACGCACCACAAAATTGTTTTTCGAGGTACAATAAACCTGTAATGCGGCATTGTGTTTGTTCAGGATTGTCATTTATCACATGAAAACCTTGTAATGAAGTGCTGTAAACCATTAAATGTAATACGACACACGTGTAATAACACCTGCAGCGAATTTGATTGGCTGGCCGCATCACCCTAATTACGTATTTGTATTATGCGCCCATGTCATGCCAAACAAATACAAGAAACGAGGCAAAGCCACGAAGGCCAGGTTTTTTCCAAGCATGGACACTTGGATAACATAATTATACTAGATGGCCGTGGCCTGCATGTCGCGCCTTGGGGCGAGGCATGGACACTAACAAAATAGATATAGAAAAAACTTTAACCGGACACACAGACGTACGGACGGACGTATGCGAAAATCACGACGATATCGCGCTTTCCGCAAGCGGGTGCAACAATGATGATAAACACCCATGTGAAGTATCAAGGTAATGGGTGAAGCAGTTGCAGATATAGTACACGAAAAAACGTTAACAAATAAATTCAAAGTAATTTGACCTTGACATTGCGCACAGGGGCCGCACGGTTGGGGGTTAGAATGAAAATATGGACGATGATAAACACCCATGTGAAGTTTCAAGGTAATGGGCGAAGCAGTTGCAGAGATATAGTATAACAAAAAAAATTTAACCAAAAAATTTAACCAGACGTACGTTAAAAAGTTAAGTCAATTACGTAGAAATAATAGGTGAAGGTAAACAAATGGTCACATGTTGGATAGTTGTATGTGGTAGGCACCCCTTGGTTATGAAGCTGTGAAAGTTTGGTGGTCCTAGGTGGTACAGTACCAAAGAAATGGACTTAAACACGAAAACTTAACATTGAAAACGCGAAAACTTAACATTGAAAATGGCTAAGTCGACTGCGTGGAAAAAATGGGTCAAGTTAAAAAAAAAGTAACATGTTGGATAGTGATATGGGGTGGGCACCCCTTGATTATGAAGCTGTGAAAGTTTGGTGGTCCTAGGTGGTACAGTACCAAATAAATGGACTTCAACACGAAATCTTAACATTGAAAACGCGAAAACTTAACATTGAAAATGGCTAAGTCGACTGCGCGGAAAAAATGGGTCAAGTTAAAAAAAAAGTAACATGTTGGATAGTGATATGTGGTGGGCACCCCTTGATTATGAAGCTGTGAAAGTTTGGCAGTCCTAGGTGGTACAGTACCAAAGAAATGGACTCAAACACAAAAACTTAACATTGATTGTGGACGCCGCCCGCCCGCCGCCCGCCAGCCCGGCTTTCGCCAATCCAATAGCCTGGATTTTTTTTCAAAAAACCTGGCTAAAAACGAAGACGTTACAAATGACGTCCCTAATGGCGTGAAAAAGCAACGATGATTTGACGTTGACGTCATCATATATTAAACGTCATAAGCAGCGTCGGCGATTCAGTAAAATCACTACAAATATTAAAATGCGCTCCTGTTTTGTAATATGAATTGCTTACAAAGAACTGGAACCTATAATGTGGCAAATTTATCATTTGTTTATTGCTAATATTAAAACTATTTTTCTCTGTGAAGATTTTCAACTTGATGCGAAAATAGTCAATGGCGTCTTCACACTGAAACGTATCGGAAAATCTCAAAGTTTTCTGCTATTTGGAGTGCAAAGTCATATGATAAACAGAATCTCAAACTCGTTTCCATTTGATACGAGATTTATGAAACTCGTCAGCAATTTTATGCACCTCTCCAAAGGCTCGGTGCATGAACTGTGCGTGACTCATAAATCTCATATCAAATGGAAACTCATTTGAGATCCTTTATATATAGCAGTGTTTTTAGTTCACCTAAATATTTAAGGAATAAAACCATGGGTTGGTGCGTTTACTGGGGTGTACAATACATTTGGTCTGTTTAAAGTGCGTGGAGTCCTTTGCAAACTTTAAACAGACCAACTGTATTGAACACCCCAATGAATGCAACAGTCAATGGTTTTATTACTTATATTTACACTGCATTTTCTGATACATGTAGTTTCAAAAGTGTAAACAACCAAATATGGCGTTAAAATTAAGAATACTATTGTTTTACGTCAATTTGTCGCAATTGCCGGTCAATAGCTTGCAGTTATTGACAACCTCATGGAATTTATGGACGTCAAATGAACTTTAACCAATCAACAGCATGGTGTGATGGCACGTGGGTCTAATGTATTGTATTGGGATGTAAACACAGTACATCGAATGGGTGTCTGCATTATGAATTTACAGAAGGTGTAAATATTTTTTGTAAATTTTACTTGATTATCATTTTTCAATGGGACAACTAATTAATTTTATGAAATAACTTTTGACTCATTGGCTAAAAAAAGTATTTAAAGATAAAACACTGCATTGGACTTTATTTGATAATAAATGCCATTATGGCTTACTGCAGAAAAATCACCTATTGTCGAGCTCTCGTCACATTTTTCACCGTCCCGTCCAAAAGGCACTGACCCCCTTCCCCGAAAAGTGAAAAATAAACACTGCATAGACGGGCAATTCTAGAGAAATTGTATACAAGGACGTACCTGCGACGGGGTGGATGCCAAATCGAACATTCTTGCCCTTCTTGGTGAGGTAGTCGACCATCTCAGCGATGGGATACTGGGCCTTCGCCACGCACAACCCATAGCCTGCAACGGTTACAGTGAAACCTCGATACACCGGGCACACACACAAAACATCCCTGTTTCACTGAAGGGGTCAGAGGAAGAAGGGGGCTAAATCCCTTATGGATTTAGCCACCTTCTTCCACTGACCTCTTCCATTTTAGTTTCACTAATTTACCTTTGCTATTACAGTGGAACCTCGAAAACAGAAAGCATGGGAATTATCCCCCTTCTTTCATTGACCTCTTCAATTTTAGTTTTATCTCCGATATCAATAGCTATTCATGAAGGATTGCATAAAAACATATCTGGAGTGATTATGGCCCTTACATATAGTTTGTTTGTTGGGGTTTAATGGCCTATCAACAGCTAAGGTCATTTAAGGCCGGGTCAATGGGTTTCGTACTGAATCGCATAAATTACCTGTACAAAATGGGGAGAAAGTCCAAAAATCAGAACTAAATATTTGCAACAAAAAATCTATACATTCAGCCCTGAAATCAGAATAATCCTGATCTGATGCCAGGCCCTCGCCACACCAGGATCACTTGGCCCCTCCCAAAAGTAGTAGAATTAGTAATGATCCGACTGCTTTTATAATGGGCAATAACCCAATTCAACTCCCAGGTAACAAAAGAGCCAAAGATAAAAACATACCGGAGGGCCAAACAAGGCATATCGTGATTCCTATAAGGAGGAACCCCTACCGTTAATTTACATCGTTGCATTCACCCGACCAACCACCCACTCCCATACATATATTGTAACCTGGCTAAACCCGAGACCAGACCACACCTCTCACGCTGTCGGGTTTAGAGAGGTTCCACTATATACATATGTGGCTGCGACTGGATAAATGGGGCTTATGGGTTTTGCGAACAGTGTAGATCCAGATCAGCCTGTGCATCCGCACAGTCTGATCTGGATCTGCACTGTTCGCCATTTTATCAATGAAACACCTGTCATGCTTCTAACAAGAAATATTAATGAAAAACATTTTTTTTTCGCCCACACATGCGTAAAAGTGTGCCCATGTTGAAACAGTACTTTTCTGCAATTAACCCAGCAAGAGCCAAGGTGAAATCGAGACAGGACCATAGTTTAAAACCTCATCCAACAGATCAGTGGGATGGATATACTATTTAAGTATTTTTCACCCCTATGGTGAGGATTAAACTGACAACCTACGGTATTGAAGTCCAATGCCTTTATATCCCCCCAAGCCCACAGGTGAAAGACTCGGACCTAGGACCCAATAAATGGCTCATTTGAAAAATGTTACCCCACCCACCCATTTCATTACAACATACAGTATCGCCATTCAAGGTGGGCAACAGCTTGGGAAATGCCCTAGACAGGCTTAGTTTCGGGCTCGCTCAAACACCACACGTTTCAAATTTTCTGCTGACTCAACGCCTCTGGCAAATAATAAATGCCTTAGATCCCCAAATATATTCACTTTAAACATCTGTGTTTAGTATAATGTTAGTTACACACGTTGTAGCTACCAACGTTACAGAGAAATTTCTCTTTCCGAAAGAATTCTACATGGGATTTCAGCCAGATTTTACACGTAATATATGCTTCCACAGCCCACAAAAATGTGTGACATTCTTTCGTACACACAATTATCGCCTTGGCTGTGGTAGCTAATTTGCCAGTAACTAACGAAATGCTTAAAGCAGATCATTGAAGTGAATATATTTGAAGACCTAAGACATTTATCGATTACCAGAGACATAAGTCAGCAGAAAAATCGAAATGTGTGGTGTTTGAGAGAGTCCGAAACTACAACATTTTCCCAAGCACTTTCTACCTTGAAAACGCTACAGTGTCTATTGTACGGAAATTGGTGGGTGGGGTAATGGTTTACAAATGAGCCATTTATCAGGTCCTAGGTCAGAGTCTTCCACCTGTGCCCAAGCCTCGGCTGCAATTATCAGGAACAGCAAATCAAAATTTCAGGATATATCTTGTTCATTCCAACCCCTGACCCAGCCGAGCGCCTGTGGACGTACCGGGTGTGATAATGATGTTGTTGGAATCTACGATCATCTCGGTGCAGCCCGTGACGTCCACCTCAGTGTGAGTGCCGGTCACCTCCATCGGTTTGCCGCCACCGTGTGATTTTGTCCCGATGTTGAAGCCGCCGAAAATCACGTTAGCAAGTGATCTATTCATTGCCTGAAGTAGATTAGAGCATTAATTGTCAGATCTCCAAAAAAAGTTTTGTATCTAAAGAGTAGTATACCCCATATTTCAAAAGCAATGCATATTTTACTTTCACAAATGTATTATTGATATTCTTCCTTATTTATATTAACTAGGGAAACAATGATAAAAAATTCACTTATTTGAGCTGCAACAAGCAAACACTGTTTGCTGTTTGCAGCTCAACTAGTAAATTACAGTATTTTCACTACTCAAATCAATGCATATTTTCACATTGCTGTGAGTATTTTGTACTCCCACTTCAGATAAGCAATGCGTATTCTGCTAAAATATGTGCGTAACATATGCCTTATCTGGAGCACTGAACTTTGTTTTTGGTGATTTATCAGGGTATAAATGAAGTAAAATTCTCACATCAGTAAAAGTTACTTCTTGTTGTTGGATACAGGTAAACACTGCCGGCCCATATTGGGAGGCAATATTCCATTTATAGGCCATATGGGCAAATATCGCAAATTATCCCATTACAGGGCTCCAGATAAGGTGCGTATTGACGTATATTACGCACTTATTTTAGCAGAATACACAATGACTGATGATCAAAAGTGGGAGTACAAAATACTCACACCAATACGAAAATACGCATTGATTTTCAAATTGTGTAGTGAAAATACTGTAATAAAGTTGAAATGTACTTAGTTTCTATTTAATAAGGAAGATTGATTGATTGATTATTGGTGTTTAACAGCCTATCAACAGCTAAGGTCATTTAAGGCCGGGCTTGACTATCCAGTATTTAACCTGTCCATAATGAGAGAAATTCTCAAAATCAGAACTCAATATTTACAGAAAAATATCTATTCAGCCCTGAAATTAGAATATCCTGACTTGGTGCCAGGTCCATTCCATACCAGAGTCCAACCCCAAAAGTAATATGATCAGCACTAATCTTATTACTGTTTAAAGGGGCATAACAGGATTTAGCTCTCAAGTATCAGAAGGCCAAAACTGTACATGAGAGAGGTATGGAGCGGGGTAGCACTTTTGTTTCTCGGCATTTGTGTGCTGACAAGTCAAATTTACAGTTTCTTAATAAAATAAATATTGGACAGACTATTTTCATCAACTATACATTGTTCCCAGATGAGCTAATGTGAGTAGTCTCCCTTATACATCTTTGCGGGCAAAACTAAATGTAGCAAATGGGGAAATCATATGTGAAGACAACTGGGTTGTATTTTGTGTGCAAATATCAGTAATTCTGATAACATCTCGTTTGCGAATATTTGTCTATAGGGTCTATTGGAATAGTGCCTCCAAATATGGGCTGGCAGTGTTCACCCATATCCAACAACAAGAAGTAACTTTTACTGATGTGACAACTATATATACAGAGCCACAGATAAGTTTTGTATCTAAAGAGTATTATACCCCCAGGGTCCGGTTGCTCAAAGCTTCTGTTAAGCATTGCTAAGGATTTAACAGTCTGTTAAGCTAACAGCGGTTTTGAGCAACCGGGCCCTGATTTCAAATTAATGTGTATTTTACTTTTACAAATGTATTATTGATTTTCTTCCTTATTAAGTGGGTGATTGGTCGGGAGCATGTGAAGGGTAATTTAACGATCGGGTTTCATCCTTACCGGAATGCCGACTTGCACGGTTTGGCGAGGGCACATTTGAAAACATAAAAGGTGGTAGGATCGTGAATTTGTTACATGATAGAGAACCATCAGAGCAATATTACCCACCTTACACATGATGTAGGAGAGGATGGCCCCGGAGGAGCCAATGAGGGCGCCCACGATCGTCATGAGGTTGTTGTTCATCATGAAGCCCTCGGCACATAGCGCCCAGCCCGAGTAGCTGTTGAGCACCGTGATCACCACCGGCATGTCCGCTCCTGTGGTGGTATACACGCGGCACGTTGTACATACAATTATATGTGTGGCTTCAGCTTAAACTGTAGTGTTCTAAATATAAATATAAACCGTTTCACTGGAACTGGAATGGATTTTGATATGTTAATTTTGCAACTAAATCAACCGTCACAAAATGATTTTCAGACAAGTCCATATATGATACAGTGGGGTCAGCGTGTAAGTGCACACACGAACGAACACGACAGGTTGGTTCCCAACCTGTCGTGTTCGTTCCTGTGTGCACTTAAACACATACCCCAGGGGGTGTATTTTTTATGAAAATTACTTGATCCTGACGAGACGGTTAACGGTAGTTATTATATAGGAAAACACGTACTTTGGAACAAGAATTTTACTTTTGATTTGAGTTATCAGTAGTTTGGCGTAAGAGAGTTTGAGGCAACAAGTGTAGACTGTATATGGTTGTTACGGTATGTGGGAGGAGTGACTGACCGACAATGGAATTTGTGAAGGTGACCCCTAAACCATATTTATGTGTCCGAATATATAGGGTTACTATGGCATGCGGCCGGTATGTGTGTGGGGTGGTGGAATACAGGTGAGAGACTGACCGCCGATAGCGTTGGTGAGGGTGACCCCGAGACCACAGGTGAGGGCGGTGCTGACACCCAGCATGGCGAGGCCCGTGTTGTAGTCGTGATCGTACAGGAAGTAGGCGCCGGCCGCAGCGTTGCCCAGGAACATCGACAGGTTCACCATGTTGTGGCCCGGCAACATCATCGGGTTAGACTTCATCATGCCTGCAAGTGAGAGTGAATGGGATTAACCCAGAGCTCCAGATAAGGTGCGTATTGGCGCATTTTACTCAATTATGTTAGCTGAATACGCATTGATTATCAAAAGTGGGAGTACAAAATACTTACAGCAATGTGAAAATGCGTATTGATTTTCAAATGGAGTGGTGAAAATACTGTAATAAAGTTGAAAATTGACTTTAATAGTTGAGCTGCAACAAGCAAACAGTGTTTGCTTTTTGCAGCTCAAATAAGTGAATGTTTAAATTTGTTATATATTTTTATCATTTGTTCTCTATTTAGTAATGGAAGAAAATCAATAATCCATTTGTAAAAGAAAAAATACATAATGATTTTGAAATCAGCAGGTATAGTATGCTTTAGACACAAAGCTTATCTGGAGCTCTGTTAACCAAAATTGTTAACTGTCCGCTTGCAGGTATGTTTTGAGTCGTTCTATGAAAAACAAGAAATGCGTCTGTCGAACGCGGATGCCACCTGCAGCACATTTGAGAAACTGTGACAAAGTGGTTAACCGAAAAGTGTGACGGACGGACGGACGTCTTTACTTTCAGGTAACTATGTGGCTTATCGCATGTTAAATATTAGCCACATAAAACCATTTTTAGCCACATAAAACGATTTTTTAGGTGGCTAATTGTAACCAACCCTATCCTTTAACAAGTCCATAACCCTGTGGGGCTAGCCACATAAGTACCCGAATGTCTGCCCGGACGGACGGACAGACGGACGGTTCAAACACTATATGCCACCCGTTTCTTCGAAACCCGGTGGCATAAAAACATGTGACGATGCTCATCGTTGGCAATAATGTCACGCTATTGACGGCAACGTCACTGTTCTATGAATTGCGACAAAATGACATAAAACAAGTAGATTCCTAATTTTAACGCCGTATTTATTTACATTTTTGAAACAGAACAGAACATGCATTCTAATGCATCGAAAATAGAAAGCACTCATCTGATTGGTCAATTGTAATCACAGCCTATAAAATATGAAAAATCACAGCCTATAAAACCTCCGTTTTACCACTTACGTCTGTGTTTTACAACTTGACAGATTTATGTAACCCTACGCGTTTTTGTAAACAATGGCCAGCGGCGGGGAATGCAAGTATTTCCAAATTAATTTCGGTACATTTTCGGTTATCCATTCTGCAATATTGACCTGTACAACCCAAAGCGGAAAAGAGAATCTACCAACGACTGACAAATGTGACTTCAGTGTGGTGGCCCTTCAACAAATTCCCAAAAATATTACCCCACCCGCCCAAAATACAGAATAATTTAGCAAAGTGCTCAAATGCAAAGTCAATAAGCCAGTACCAGCCTATAACTTTACGAATTTACAATTTCAATGTGTACATACATGATTATACACAAACTGTATTGCAGATGGGTAATCACCTGAATTAGGCATAAATCCAGGAAAATCCTAGCCTGTTGACGACACGAGTTGTTGACATTTCCTTTGTAAAAATAACACACGAACCCAATGCAGAAATGTTGGCATTTCTTTAAATGAATAAAAGGAAATAACTGTTGCAACTACACATATAAAAGCAATACAATTGTTAAAATAACATTACAGTTGAATAAATGTATAGATGTCTTAGAAAAAGTCCCGTTAATCTCTATTTGAAATGGGAATATTCTTCGGCGGAGTTACATTTCTTCAAATTAATTTGGTGTGAGGCGGTTATGACGACAACAACCTGCCTGACGTAATGAAAAATATCACTATTCGTGATATGCTACGACGTTTCAGAAAGCGGGGAGCACACTAGGTGCATTAGAATGGGGATAACCATGCTTTGTTTTTCGATTTGGAGCGGTATGTGTGAGGTTTTATGGTCTGAGAATCAGTTTTACGGCTCCGCTAACGCGTCGCCGTAAAACTGATTCACAGACCATAAAACCTCCCACATACCGCTCCAAATCGAAAAACAAAGCATGGTTATCCCCTAAATGTACATATAAGTAATAAAACCATGGGCTATTGTGGTTACTGTAGTATGAACAAGAAATGCGTCTGTCGAACGCGGATGCCACCTGCAGCATATTTGAGAAACTGTGACAAATTGGTTAACCGAAAAGTGTGACGGACGGACAGACGGACGTTCTTACAGTACTATACTTATGTGGCTTATCACATGTTAAATATTAGCCACATAAAACGATTTTTAGCCACATAAAAGGATTTTTTAGGTGGCTAATTGTAACCAACCCTATCCTTTACTAAGTCCATAACCCTGTGGGGCTAGCCACATAAGTACCCTAATGTGTGCCCGGACGGACAGACGGACGGTCCAAACACTATATGCCACCCGTTTCTTCGAAACCCGGTGGCATAAAAACAATTGGTCTGTTTGAAGTCTGCGAAGAGTCCTTCGGACTCCACGAACGTTAAACAGACCATTTTTCATACTACAGTAAACACAACAGCCCATGGTTTTATTGCTTAAATAAACTTGCCTTGTAGCTTCGCGAAGGCTATGAGTGAGCCAGTGAAGGTTACGCCCCCGATGGCCGTGCCGAGGAACTGGAAGGTCTTTGTTACGTTAGCCGCGGGGTCGACGGCGAAGTGCGGGAACTCGGCCATGTAGTTGGCGACACATGTGGCGACCGCGGCCACGCCCACCAGGCTGTGGAACAGCGCCACCATCTGGGGCAGCGACGTCACCTCGATCTTCTTCGCCGCCACCATACCGATACCACCGCCTGCGTGTACGAAGGGAAAACTGATCGTTCATTTATAGGATCCGTCACCTTGATTGAAATGGCAACTGAAGACTCAATTTAATAAGACACACCCATTGTCAATACCACCTCCTGCGGGCAGAGTGAAGGAAAGTGAAAGGGTTTAACGTCTCAGAAAAGGGCTATGGTCATTATAGAGATGATTTCAAGTCTCATCCGTCCAGTGGGACAATAAGTATTTTTCACGCCTAAGGTGAGGATTGAACTCGCAAACTCCAGTATAGAAAGTAAATAGGTTTAATGTCCCAGCAACAGCTAAGGTCAGGTAGGGATGTGACCTCTGTTTCACAGATCAATTGGATGGAAATGCCATGTACATATTTTTCACGCCTAGAGTGAGGATTGAACTCACAACCTCCGGTATGGAAGCCCTATACCATATCCCCTAGTATGACAGTATGACCCATCCCCTGCGGGTACGGAGGGAAAACTGATGGTTGTCGATATGGTTGCAGGGCTTAAAAATTCACTCGCCCCGCTCGCCATGGCGAGTCAATTTTCATGTTGGCGAGAGGAATGAAATGGTGCTTAACGGCCCATCAACACAAAAGAGTATCATTTAGGGCCAAGCAATGTAGATGAAGATTGGCGAGAGGATTTTCTTGTCACTGGTCCGATTTGACTTGACCAGTGACACATCATCAGGAAAGGCCATTCTGTAGTTTCAGAAAACTAAGAAAATTTGATTAATTTGCAGCTATTTCAAATTATTTTCTTTAATTCACTGGTTTTAAGCTGTTTATGAAGTATTTCTGTAACTTGCATACACCCTGTAGATTTCTGTTGTGAACCACCATGTGTCCCCATTCCGTTGACAGCATGACTTTGCATAAAAAACATATCGCTGGATTAACATTAGCCCAGCACAGATTACTGTCTTATATACTGTGTCATTCCTATAAATTGTTTGATTTTGTCTTCCTCTGGTGCTACACACCAAACAAGGAGTTTGAAGTTATAAAAATTTGCACTAAAAACAAACTTTCTAGACCAAAATGTGCTATGTGACAAGTCTTGTTCTGACTTAGGGGAGATAACTCTTGTTTATTAATCGACTTATTATAGTGGAACATTTATTTTTCAAAATAACTTTATAATAAACGGATAAAGAAGGAATAATACTATATAATCTTAATAATATGTATATTAGTACTCGTTTAAAAGCTGTAGCAATATAATTGTTTATATATATAACAAATATAACAAATTTAAATGATTTGGTGTTTATATTTTAGGCACCATCTCGTTATTACTTTCATACACATGGCACCATTTTCTTGTCCAACATGAAAACGCCAGTAGCAAAATAATTCGAACAAATTGGTGTCCCTGAGTGAAGGAAAGTTTGTACTTTCATTGTTAAATATACAAGGGAGCCCTCACCCACCCCACACGTTTTGCTGTTGAACATACATGTAACACCATTGGCAATCCATCAGTCATTATTATGTTCTCATGCTTCATATTTTGAACAAGTATAATACATATACCAATCCAAGGGACTGGTCATTATTTATCACCAAGGGGGTTGGGGTGTGAATGGCACTGGATAAATTCTGTTAACTCATCTTAGAAAAGTACAAGCCCCCACCCCTTCCCACAGCTTTTCATTAAATTTGCAAGGCACATTGAACAATTAATAATGTTCAAACGAGATGATTCAAATGAGTGGTAACAACACCCCCACCCCATTGAACAATTAATAATGTTCAAGCCCAAAACGAGACGGTTGAAATGAGTGATATCATATGCTTTTAATAAACATATATTGCATCCACTGATTGCCTGGGTTAATCATGCCCCTATGCGATAGCCAGGTGGACATGTTGCCTTGCTCTTGAGGTTCCGAATGTCCGTCCGTACGTCTGTGTACATTTACATCAACAAGTTTGCAAGAGTTTCTCCAGTTAGAGTCCAGTATTTCAGAGGGGCACATCCATGTTTTACAAACATAATGTCTAGTATTAATGTTGGTACAAAAGCTAATTTATTAAAGGTATTAATACATGTACTTCCATTTTCCTAAAATGTTGGTCAAGAAGATTTTTTGTCTGGGCGAGTAGATTATAATTGTACTTGCCTGGCCGGGCAAGTGTGAAAAGTGAATATTTTTAAGCCCTGGGTTGGTCACCCTGATAAATAGGCCGTCAGAATTAATTAAAACCTTTCACCCCTGAGTAACTGGAATTTAAACTTTCATGTTGTTTTTCAGACTATCCACTTATCAGAAAGGGGTATTGATTTTAGAAATAAGAAAATACCCGCAAATAGTGCAGATCCTGCAGTCAGAGACGGCTCATCTGGATTGATAGCAAACATTGGGATCGAGGTCTGCAGGGTTGAAAGGCTTAATAAGACACACGATGCCGATACCACCGCCTGCAGGCAGGGAGAGACAAGAATTCCACCACAGAAGCGGTGTCGTGCCTGCTGAGGCATTTGACCGTAACATGATCATGGGCACGAAAAAGGTCAAGGTCATGTATATGACCCTAGCTGTTGGTGGGACGTTAAACCCATTCACTTTCACTTTTTTTTGTAACACCTGATCTGATTAATGGAATAGTCCAGAAAAGAGCATTGAACAATCAATGTCGGATATTAACCCTTTCACCCCTCAGTAACTTGAATGAACTATTTGATGTCGAAGTACATACTTATTGCATTAATTAGAAAGGTGTAATTTTATAAAACAAGAGGGCCATGATGGCCCTGATTCGCTCACCTGACTCCATGAACACCAGAGGAGAATCTGACATTGAGTTCATATGTGTTTTAAAAAAATTGTGCTATTTTTAGATAGCGGTCATCTTGGATTAAGCGATGACTCTCATTTTACCAAATCTGAAAATGCTTCACCCAAGGATCTTAACTTACTATGAAGTTTGGCCAGCATCGGCCATGTGGTTCCTGAGAAAAAGACGTTCAAAATCTCGAACAAATGGACCTTTTGGCGGCCATCATGGATGATATAATCATCCGATTCCGACAAATATTGCACCAGAGCAATCGCCTCATCGATACCTTCAATTTGATATATGACATGAGCATATTCGGTCAAAAATAAAATTTGACCCCATGGGCCATGCCCATTTTTAACCCCGGGGTCACCATTTTAACAACTTTGAAAGAGCATTCTACATCGATCATTCCTACCAAGTTTTGTCGAAAACCGGTTGGCGGTTCTTTAGAAGAAGATTTTTGAAGGATTTGTGCTATTTTTAGACGGCGGCCATCTTGGATTACGTAATGACGTCATTTTAACAATTTTGTAATCCCCCTACCTAAGAACAATGACCGTGAAGTTTGGTGACTATAGGCCCAATGGTTACCGAGGAGGAGACGTTTGAAAATGTTCACGGACGACGGCCAACGACGGACGACGGCGGACACATTGCGGTAACAATAGCTCACATGAGCTTCGCTCAGGTGAGCTAAAAACAAACTGAGAAGGATTCTACAAATGATGCAGATCCTGATGAGACGGCTTGATGTCGAAGTTTATACTTATTGCATTAATTAGAAAGGTGTAATTTCATAAAAAAACAAACTGAGAAGCATTCTACAAATGATGCAGATCCTGATGAGACGGCTTGATGTCGAATTTTATACTTATTGCATTAATTAGAAAGGTGTAATTTCATAAAAAAAATGATGCAGATCCTGATGAGACGGCTCGTTTCGAGCCGGCTCATCCGGATTTACATCGTTTGCAAACAGTAGTACAGAGGTCTGTAGTGTTGAAAGGGTTAAGGGGCGAATGTGTTAACATCGCATGGCTGGTTTCTATGGCAATGATCGAAAATAAGGGACGACAACTCACCGATTGCCATGGCGGACGCCATCTGGATCAGAGACTCGTGAGACGGAGCAATGAGGCCAAGGGTGGCGGCTATACCCGACGTGACTCCCATCACACCCAGAGCATTGCCTGCAAAACAGAATGGTAACAAGATATTCAAGATTCACGTACGTCCAAACAATTTGACATGAAGGTCCAGCACTCGAGGTCACCAAGGTGAAGGTCAAGGCCACCAAGGTCAAGCAAATAAAACTGGAAGGATGTCAATCAAGGTGAGGAAGCTATTTATGATTTTTGGTAATGATATGACTAACGGATCAAGAGATACATTATCAAGAGATGTATTAAGCGACCACCCAAGGGAGACACCAAAAATGGTCGCTTAGAACAATGGTCTCTTAACACAAAAAAAAAAAAAAAATGGAAATCCGGGTACTGGTATGTCCGGTTATATGGTCAGGAAATCGCAAATATTAAACATTAACATAGAAATAAATACATTAGAATACTACCGGTAATGTTTACTGTGCACTTTTCTGAATTATTCAGGCTTTATTTCATGAAAATAGATGAAAGAATTTGAATGTTATTGCGAAATAAAATTGCCCAGCTGAAATCGCAAATAGGCAGGAGTTAATTCCCTTTAGTGATCACTAAGAGCGAGTTCGAGCGTAAACAATGGTTTCTATAGTTGAACTATAGTTCAACTAAACAACCGCGAATGCAGACTGGTTCGACCAGAGTGACATCATACATCTACTATAGTTCGACTAGCCAAAAGACGCCTGTTCCTCCAGTTTCAAAATAGCGGTGAATAAGTAAAAAGTTCTAGAGAGCGTGAAATTTACATGGAAATTCTCTACTAGACATGCGCAATGCATCTTCTATAGTTCAACTATAGTAAAAAACCCGAACTCGCTCTAAGGAAACCAGCGAATCAGAACGAGGTTTCAGGTCAATAATCATAAACAATGCAACATTCACACTTTGACAGTGACAAGGGATTTGTTTCCTTTGTTTGGCACAAGCTTGAGGCTAATTTCACCTGGAGAAAGTGACATCCGATCAATTAATGGTCGTCGTTTAATACAAACGACCATATTAAATATTTGACCGCTGGTCGTGTTAAGTAAAAGTCGTTTAATACACTGTCATTATATAGGCCAAATGGTCGGTGGGAATTGAAAGTGGTCGCATAAGACAAAAGTCGCTTAATGCACGCTTAATGCACTCTTAATACAGTTCGACTGTACATCCAAAATTGTTGACACCAAGGACCCGTCACACGAATGTTTGGATAGCCAACAATGTGAGGAAGCTATTGATGAAGTTTAGTAATGATCCGGACTAACGGATCAAGAGATATTCAACATTTGGACTTACATCTAAAATTATTGACATGAAGGTCCAGGTCACTAACGGGAAGGTCACACGAATGACACTGGATGGATATCTATCACTGTGAGGAAGCTATTGATGAAGTTTGGTAATGATCAAACTAACGGATCAAGAGATATTCAACATTTGGACATACACCCAAAATTATTGACATGAAGGTCAAGGTCACCAAAGTGAAGGTCAAAGTCAACTGAATGACAACGGATGGATATCTAGCAATGTAAGGAAGCTACTGACAAAGTTTGGCGAACATCTCACTAATGTATCAGGAGACATGCGACATTTGGACGTACGTCCAAAATTGTTGACGAGCAAGACGACGACGACCTACGTACCGAGCCGGCATGTTTTCTGTGAGGACAGGCCAGTGAGGGCGCCCACACAGCAGAGGGAGGGGATACACTAAACATACGTACCGAGCCAGCATGTTTTCTGTGAGGACAGGCCAGTGAGGGCGCCCACACAGCAGAGGGAGGGGATACACTAAACATACGTACCGAGCCAGCATGTTTTCTGTGAGGACAGGCCAGTGAGGGCGCCCACACAGCAGAAGGGAGGGGATACACTAAACGTACGTACCGAGCCAGCATGTTTTCTGTGAGGACAGGCCAGTGAGGGCGCCCACACAGCAGAAGGAGGAGATGCACTAAACATACGTACCGAGCCGGCATGTTTTCTGTGAGGACAGGCCAGTGAGGGCGCCCACACAGCAGAGGGAGGGGATACACTAAACATACGTACCGAGCCAGCATGTTTTCTGTGAGGACAGGCCAGTGAGGGCGCCCACACAGCAGAAGGAGGAGATGCACTAAACGTACGTACCGAGCCGGCATGTTTTCTGTGAGGACAGGCCGGTGAGGGCGCCCACACAGCAGAGGGAGGGGATGCACTAAACATACGTACCGAGCCAGCATGTTTTCTGTGAGGACAGGCCAGTGAGGGCGCCCACACAGCAGAGGGTGGGATACACTAAACATACGTACCGAGCCAGCATGTTTTCTGTGAGGACAGGCCAGTGAGGGCGCCCACACAGCAGAGGGAGGGGATACACTAAACGTACGTACCGAGCCGGCATGTTTTCTGTGAGGACAGGCCAGTGAGGGCGCCCACACAGCAGAGGGAGGGGATACACTAAACATACGTACCGAGCCAGCATGTTTTCTGTGAGGACAGGCCAGTGAGGGCGCCCACACAGCAGAAGGAGGAGATGCACTAAACGTACGTACCGAGCCGGCATGTTTTCTGTGAGGACAGGCCAGTGAGGGCGCCCACACAGCAGACGGAGGGGATACACTAAACGTACGTACCGAGCCGGCATGTTTTCTGTGAGGACAGGCCGGTGAGGGCGCCCACACAGCAGAGGGAAGCGGCGAGGTAGGTGGCCTGGTGGATGTTGTCGTAGCCGCCCATGTAGAACAGGCCGCTGTAGCCGCCCACCATCACTGCCCCCGGGATTGCCAGCAGGTAGTTGTGCTCCGGTGGATCAGCTGGCAAATACAACGTCACATGTAGATAACAGTATTTTACCAGATCAAAGTCCCAATATCCCATAACAGTAAGGTATCTTATAACATAAAAGTCCCAACATACCCTACCATCAGATATTTAACCACATCAAAGTCCCAATATCCCCTGGCAAAAGTGAAAATTAAATGGGTTTAACATCCCAGCTAAAGTCAGAAAGAGACGGGATGACAGTTTAAAGTCTGATCAGACAGACGAGTGGGATGGAAATAGTACGTAAGCATTTTTCACGCCTAGGGTGAGTATTGAACTCACAACCTCCAGTATTTAAGTACAACGCTATATCCCCTAGCCAACGACACATCACTGGCTCACTTGACAAATACGACATGTAGATAACATTCAGGTATATTACCACATCAGAGTCCCAATATCGGTCTGTTTGAACACGTCAAGCTATCAATAGGGGCATTTGAACATGTCGAGCGACCTACCGGGGCGTTTGAACATTTCGAGCTACAAACAGGGACGTTTGAACATGTCGAGTTACCTACCGGGCGCTTGAGCATGTCGAGCTACCTACCAGGTGTTTGAACATGTCAAGCTACCTATCGGGCATTTGAACATGTCACACAACATACCGGGATGTTTGAACACACCAAGCTACTTACTGGGGCGTTTGAACATGTCGAGCATCCTCTGTGTGACGGTGAAGCCGCCACCGATGTTGATGCTGGAGATGAAGCAGGCAACGGCGGCGAGCCACTCGGCGGAGTTGGTCGGGTATAGGCCCGGGCCCATCAACAGCAGCCCGCCAACCGCCGTAATGCCCGAGATCGCGTTCGTCACCGACATCAGCGGCGAATGCAGCGCCGGCGTCACATTCCAGATTGTGTAGTAACCTGACAAACCAGTAGCCGATTTCATCAAAATTGCTAAGTATACTTATCAACCTAAGTGTACTTTGCGCGAGTAATTATTAACCCTTTCATGCCGAAGTAACTGGAATGGATTTCTATATGTTAATTTCGCAACCAATCCAATCATCACAAAATGATTTTCAGACTAGTCCATTTATGAAAAGGGGGTGTTTAAGTTCTCAAAAATATGAAAATTAATTGCAAAAAAATGCAGATCCTGACGAGACGGCTCGTCACGAGCCTCTCATCTGGATCTACACGTTTTGCCAATACCACTATACAGGCCTGTGGTGTTGAAACGGTTAATGTGTACTGAAATGAAATATTTCATATAAAACAAATTCCTGTTTATATTTGAAGATTAAATTTTACAGAAATTATCAGTTTCTGTAAGTATATTTCATGACTATGCACATGCTCTTAGGTACAAGATCACATGGCATGTCTTCAATTGATTACAGCTTCACAATCGGCTAAATTTCAGATTCTACCATCAAAAATAATCAGACTGGTCTTCTCAATTAACAATCAATTACAAATCAAATTGCAACATTAATTTCTTAACCCTTAGACCGCTATCTTAATTTTTTGTCGTCTACTGTTTATATTCTATTTTCCATTTTTATCAACAAAAAACATGCTTTGACAGCACTTACGAATAATTTACAACATGCTTTTATTGAGAAATAATGCAAGATATAAAAGCAACAACAGACGACAATTGTTGTGTGTAGCGGTCTAAGGGTTAATATTATCAATCCCAACAATACAAAAACTATGACATTTGTAAGGCACATGTATGCATAGTTAAGCAGGGGTTGAACAAATCCTTTTTTTCCACTCGCCCAGCTGGGCGAGTACAAAAAAAAAGTACTTGCCCAGGTCAAAAAGTTACTTGCCCAGTTTTTTTTTAAAATAAATTGCTATTTCCAGTATTTGTGATGTTGCATCTTATTTAAAAAAAAAAGAAGCTTTTACATATGATCATTACCAAAACGTACGAGACATATTCACTATTATTGTTATTTATATTTTAAGTATTAAATGAACATAAACAAACAAATAGCAGCAAATTTGCTCAGAGGCTTGCACACTTCTTATTTTCTATAAGCGTTGAGTGACATAGATTGTGTTTAATTTATAGTGGCTACGTTTGCATCCATTGCGTGCTGCCTTAATTATTAAAATCAATGGTTTCGGACCCGGCGCCGACCGTTTCGTCTCAAGCCGTTATGTTCGGCGTCTGAAATGCGCGTTAACCCAACTGTATACGAGACGATATATGTGGCCGCGTATACACTAGTCTATACTCGCAGTCATATTATTTGTTAGCCCGGCCGCGTACAGCCGACAAATAATCCGTGAATTAAACTTGCCCGATATGGACCGTGTTCAAAATCGCTAGCGATTCTACCCGTAACCGTGTACATAGACACTGCTTGAATCTTGCTTCCCCCAAATTGACGTAAACTGTAAACAACAAATGGTCGCTGAATTAATACCATTTGTTGGCCGTTATCGATGGAATTAATTGGCAATTTCTTCCAAAAAAAAAATCCTGACCAAATCTTTCACTCGCCAAACTGGGCGAGTGCCTGTAGAAAGTACTCGACCGCCACAAAAAGCACTCGCCATGGCGAGCTGGGCGAGTGAAATTTCAACCCCTGAGTTAAGTGATATTTATAATTAACAAAATACAGAAAATAGAACACTCAAATGAATAACAAAGTATGTATTGTATAATACCAACTACAGGGGTTGAAATTTCACTTTATACAGGCACTCGCCCAGTTTGGCGAGTGAAAATTTGGTCAGGATATTTTTTTTCTGAAGAAATTGCCAATTAATTCCATCGATAATGGCCAACAAATGGTATTAATTCTGCGACCATTCGTTGTTTACAGTCTACGGCAGTTTGCCGGAAGTAAGATTCAAGAAGTGTCTATGTACACGGTTACGGGTAGAATTGCTAACGATTTTGAACATGGTCCATATCGGGCAAATTTAATTCACGGATTAGTTGTCGGCTGTACAAGGCCGGGCTAACAAATAATATGACTGCGAGTATAGACTAGTGTATACGCGGCCACATATATCCTCTCGTATACAGTTGGGTTAACGAGCATTTCAGACGCCGAACATAACGGTTTGGGACGAAAAGGTCGGCGCCGGGTCTGAAACCATTGAATTTAGTAATAAAGGCAGCGCGCAGCGCATGCAAACAGCCACAATAAATAAAACAAAATCTATGTCACTCAACGCTTAAAGAAAATAAGAAGCGTGCAAGCCTCTGAGCAAATTCGCTGCTAAAAACGTTGTTGAAGAAAAAACTCGACAAAGTTTATCTCCCGATAAATAATATTTATTTGTTTGTTTATGTTAATTTAATAATTAACATATAAATAACAATAATAATGAATATGTCTTATCCGTTTTGGTAATGATCATATATATGTACAAGCTTTTTTTTTTTTTTAAATAACATTACAAATAGCATTTTATTAAAAAAAAACTGGGCAAGTAACTTTTTGACCTGGACAAGTACTTTTTATTTGTACTTGCCCAGATGGGCGAGTGGAAAAAAAGGATTTTTTCAACCCCTGAACTATTTGATTCAATTTCATAATACAGTCGAACCTGTGCTAAAGACCACCTACGAATAGCAATCACCAAGCTGTAAAGGCCACAACTTTGTTGGCCCAATGGCACAATTACTATATAAACGACCCTTCGAATAAAGACCACCTGTGAACAAAGGCCAGATTTTTCACTTCCCATGGCTGGCCTTTATTCACAGGTTTGACTGTATATAATAGAATAGCCAATAACAGCGGCGCCGAAAGCATCATAAGATTGGTCCGGCCAATCTACTAGATGCCCCGGGTATCCACCCTAAGTGTATGTTGTTACCACTCAGTTGAACCGTCTCGCCGAGACGGTTCAACTGAGTGGTAACAACATACACTTTTGATGAGAAATGAGAAAATTACAGGAAAATATTTACATTCCGGTTTTTTATACATGAATTATAAATATGTTAAAAGTATTGATCCAGCAGTCGCTGGACTTGCCGGACCTGATCCAGCACATAATTCCAGCACAAAAATATTTACACAATTCCCTAACATTTGATTGGCCCGTAGCAAGTCTCTGTCTAACATTTGATTGGCCCGCAGCAAGTCTCTGTCCAAAATTTATATCCCAGTAAACTCCCACGCCAAACTACTTTCCGTAACTGTGAGGCGCAGTTAAAATAATTCTTAAGAAAACGGAAAATAAACATATTTTCTTGATGAATTTATTTCGAATGCTGGAATTATAATGAATGAATGGCATTTTTGTGGAATTTATCGGGGATATAAACTTGGAAAAGTCGCGGGAATACTGGACGAGGCCTTCCGGCCTTCGTCCAGTATTCCCGCGACTTTTCCAAGTTTATACCCCGATAAATTCCACAAAAAGACCATTCATTCCTTCTAGTAAACTCTTTACTCAACTATTGATTCACCGTAGTGAACAAACGGACAGATTACCAACAACATGGTAATGTAGCAATTGTGTTCTGTTAACTATACAGCGAGATGAGAAACCTACCCAGAATTCAAACCTGCGACCGGTAGCACCAAGCAGTACAGCGATGTCAACGGTTCCATCGGCAGACTCAACAAACACCAATAACAATTGTGCAATGATGTATATAACATTGATTTCACAGGGTCTAGTTGTTCTTATTTCAACAGTCTCAATTCGTTTACTGAAAGTCCAAGGTACCGAGGAAAAAACTTAACGAGTTAATATATAAGAAAATAGGTACTTAGTATTCAACTTGTTTAAGTTATCAGTAGTTTGAGGAAACAAGTGTATAGTGTATTTCTAATTCTTTTTGGTACCGTTTACATCGCTGTAGGCCAGACACACTCACCGTTAGTGTCACAGGTTCATGAAAAGTACAATGTATACAAATATTTAGAAATTACAAAAGGAAATTGGCAAATCAAAAGTGTAAACGTGTACAAATGTCCGCGACTGACCGACAATTCCGGCGAGGCCAAAAGTCGTTGTCATGGTGGTGAAGGCGGGACTAGGCGAGGCCCAGCCGAGGAACAGCATGGTGCCGGCACCGGTCGTGTAGTTCAGCGACGTGCTCAATGTCCTCTTGAACGGGTCGACGGGCGGGGGAGGGGCGATGGCCACGGGCTTCGGTTGCTCCGCGGGCACGGCGTCGAGTTGCGGTGGTGGCACCGGCGGCACCACAGACCCCTGCCAATGACCAGTGTCGATTTAAACCATCTTGCATCTCATTCATTTTAACATGTACCTGCATAACATTAGTGCAAGAAAAGACGAGTAAAATTACAAAAAGACGAACCGATGAAAACTATATTATATACCCCTCAACATACTAAAATGTATGCCGAGGGTATAATAATAGCATGAAAATGGTATAGATGGCATGAACAAGTGAAAGTGAATGGGTTTAAAGTCCCAGCAACATATAAGGTCATATAAATGTACAGACAGGACCTTGGTTTCAAGTCTCATTCGAAAGTCCAGCGGACAGTGGGATGGAAATACTATGAAATTTTTTTTGATGCCTCAGGCGAGGTTTGAACGCACAACCTCTGGATTGGAATTTAGGTGTTCCATAAACTATCCCTTATTGTTCTTCAAATCTACAGCACAGCGAATCAAACTGCTTGATTGTGAGTTGAGACGGCCAAAAGACGTTCAGAAATGTTGACATCAGTAGCCGATTTCACCAACATTGCAAAGTATACTTATCTAGCAAAGTATACTTTGAGGGAGAAATTTTAAATTTAAGGATACATTTATTAATTTTTATTATACTGAATTTATTACATTATCACAGCCATTTTGGCTGTGATAATGTAATAAATTCAGTATAATAATTCTGCATACTTGTAATCATCAAATATATGCCGTCGTTAGTTCTATATGTAATAATGCATTTCAGGAAAAATAAATGATTACTCCCTCAAAGTATACTTTGCTAGAAAAGTATACTTTGCAATGTTGGTGAAATCGGCTACAGGGCAAGACGTAGGCAGTGTCAATATTTTTCACGATTTTTATTTCAAAATACTTGAATATTGTACTTGATAGACATTGAGCAGCTGATTGGCTGAGCTTGAACTGTGCTACATATCAGGCTGTCAATCAAAATCATTGACTGCGAGTTGAGATTACAAATAGATGTTCAGAAATTGTGACATCTGGGCAAGATTAACGTAGGCGGTTGTGTAGCGACGCCATCTCCGTGGAGAATAGGGACCTTTATATGGCATTCGTGTAAATAGATCTTACATGAGTGACGATTTAATATGAAATCGGTCATTGAGTTTGATAGTTATCATTGAATGAACACAAATGTCTAAGTCGAAAATGGGGAGATAATCCATGACCCGGGGGTCTAATCAAAAATCAAAATAAACTTTGCGCATCTACTCATTTTAAGGAAGCTACATACCAAGTTTCAGGTCTGTAGCTAGTAATGTTTAAAAGTTTTACGACTTACAAGATTGGTAATGGGGTGACGGACGGACGGAAGGGATAGACGGACAAGGGTAACACTAAACGCCCCCTCCACTATCGTGGTGGGGCATAAAAATATCATTCCTCATTTGCATATGAAAATAGCCTGATACCACCGCGAGACACTATCAGTAAAATAAATTTTACTAAATGATTATATCTGTATAGCGGGCATTTTTAGAACTGGTGGAATAGTGACAATTATACACTTATTTAATTACTGTAACATTTTGTGCCTACTGAGTGGGCATGTACCTTTAATACACCATATATTACACTGCAAGAATAAATCTAGATCTTGATCGCTGTGTGACTGCAGAAATTGCGTCTACGCCTAATTTGCGAGGAGTCCTAAACAGAGCTCCAGTTAAGGTGCGTAATTTGACCAACTTCAGGTGAAATTTTGTTATTTCTTCATCAAAAATGGCAAGTTGGGAGTCCTTTAGAATTGTCTCAATTCTAAAGCACTCCCAACTTGCCATTTTTGATGGAGAAATAAGGATTTTACCTCCAAATTACACACCTTAACTGGAGCTCTGGTCCTAAAGCAATGTCTGTGGCAATGTTGGTGAAATAGGCTACAGGTATTCTAACCTCTAGGACACCACCCATCCCCCAAGGATGGATCAATGGCAATGTGATCACAATGTCGAGTCTTGCCAATGCCAATGTTAAGTTTCAATACAACACATGTGGCCGTGACTGGAGGAATGGGGCTTGTGCGATTTGTGACCAGTGTAGCTCCTGATCAAATAGCACACTCATGTAGCCTGACAACAATCTATATTGCTTGTTACAAGCATGAAAGGTGTTTTTCTATGGTGGAATGGCGAACAGTGCAGATCCTGATCAGACGGTGCGGATGCACAGGCTGATCTGGATCTACACTGGTCGCAAAACTCATAAGCCCCATTTCTCCAGTCACAGCCTCATACATGAACCAAACCTTGTGAGTGACAATCGACCCACGCACGACCTCGTCTTCTAGATTAATGTAAAAATGTTCTTTTTCTCCTGAAACAGAAATAGATACACACGATTCAAACATAATGAAGAATTGTTTTCTTTAAATATGCTTAGAAGTATATGTCGTGACCAGCATTTGAACCGTCTCATTGAGACGGTTCAAATGAGTGGTCGCAACATATACTTTCATTGAGAAATAACAAAAATCAAAATCAAATATTTTAAAAAATTCATACCCGTAAAGGTGTATTCCGCATGTAAAGGATTAATGAACAACAAATCCACTATTCCATTGTTTCAGCCTAAAGTCGTTAAATCAAGGAATTAATTGACTACACAATATTTCTGAAGTACCAAATTGGAACACCCTGTTGATTTCCAAAGTATGAAGCAATAGTACCCAACGTTGAATTCCTTAACTGGAGCACTAGGAGAGTTGGAGTGATTGATTGATTGAATGGTGTTTAATGACCTGTCAACTGTTAAGGTCATTTTAGGCCGGTTAACGGAGTCAAATCCCAAATGTTCCTCGTTGTGATGGAGGCCAAATCCCAAATTCAGAACAGAATATTTACAGAGAAATATATATTCAGCCATGAAATTAGAATAACCTGATCTGCTGCCAGGTCCTCACCACACCAGTCACTTAGTCCCATTCCCCAAAAGTAAAATGATTAGTACTAATCTTACTACTTTTATAATAGGTATAACCGGATTCAACTCTCACGTACCAAAAAGCCAAAACTGTACCTGAGGGTCAAATTAGGGATACCAAGATTCCGTTAAGGATGAAACCCATCGTTATATGTACAGAGCTCCAGATAAGCGTAAATACCCAATTAAAATTACCAAAAACCCAATTGAAATCAGAAGTACCGGTAGTGAGTATCAAAAAGCAATGAAAAATTTGTGGTATCTTTATCATGCTACAGAAAACAAACAGACCACAAATACAGCATATTTTTCTCATTTTCCATGAGAACACATCTTGGTATTTCATTAGACAATATTCTAATGAAATGCCAATACATATTTTCATTTAGAAGCAAACTATTCAATCATTGCTGTCTGCTGATGTGTAAATCGTAGTGTGATTCTATTTTACACAATTAAACGTTTGAACTACCCAACTGCTTCAGAAATGATGGAGTGACAATACTCAATTACTGATTCCTTATCTGGAGCCCTGATATGTACCCTTCGCATGCTCCCAACAACCGCCGACGAGCTGGAGTAAATGAAAGTGACTAACCCATGGAGAGCAGCAGCTTGGTGATGTTGTTGCCGTACAGGGTGCTGGAGGTGGTGGGCAGGCGGCTCGGCAGGTCGGTCAGCCCGATGTGGGTGACGTTGTTGTACGTGTAGATCTCGCCCGGTTTCGTCGTCTCCACATTTCCGCCCGCCTCTGATGCGAGGTCCACTATCACCGAGCCTGCCTTCATGGTGTCCACCATCGCCTGTAATACAGCAGGGCATGATCTGTGAGGATACCGTGTGAGTACAGGGCTCCAGATAAGGGGCGTATTTTACTCACTTATTTAGCTGAATATGCATTGATTATCAAAAGTGTGAGTACAAAATACTCACAACAATGTGAAAATACGCATTGATTTCAAATTGAGTAGTGAAAATACTGTAATAAAGTTAAAAAATTACTTAGTTGAGCTGCAAAAAGCAAACAGTGTAGCTCAAATAAGTGAATTTTTAAATTTGTTTGATATTTTATCATTTGTTCCCTATTTAATAAGAAAATCAATAATACATTTGTAAAAGTAAAATACGCATTGAATTTGAAATATGGGGGTATCATACTCTTTAGATAAAAAACATATCTGGAGCTCTGTGAGCATACACATTCATGCATGGCGAGTCTCATTTACAGTTGATTACGGAGCCCGGCCTCATGGTGTCCACCATCGCCTGTTAATACAACACCCAGGAAAAAAAGAAGGCTCATTTTGATAAGGCGTACATGGTGATGAGTGGGGGGTTACCTTGGTGATGAGTATGGGGGCGGGTCTGCCAGGGATGAGGGCGGTGGTGATGATGATGTCCGCCTCGCGGGCCTGCTTGGCGTAGAGCGCGTCCACGGCTGCCTGGAACTCGGACGACATGTCCTTGATGTCCTTCGCATAGCCGCCCGCCGCCGCTCCAGACTCCTGTAACCGCACATGGGGAAAACCGGCTAGTGGCTTTTCATATCACATCTGTTGATATGCACTTCCCATACTGCTGACTTGAACATGAATCAGAGCTCCATTTAAGATGCGTAATTTGACCAAATATTCAAGGTATTTTTCTTAGTTCTTCACCAAAAATGGCAAATTGGGAGTTCTTTAGAATCGTCTCAATGAGACGATTCTAAAGCACTCCCAACTTGCCATTTTTGGTGAAGAAATAACAAAATTCCGCCCAAAGTTGATCAAATTACGCACCTTCACTGGAGCTCTGACATGAATGTTCGGATATGGTTTTCGTTTGGTTAGATCTTGTTTGATAATATTATATCAGCTGATTCGCAAATGCTATTTTTCTCATTTTTGAACGAAAGTAATATTTATCTGCAATTTTTCTAATTTTTCATTGAAAGTGTATGTTGTTACCACTCAGTTGAATCGTCTCGATGACGTAACAACAGACACTTTGGGTGGTGAGGGTGGGGCTACCCCGGACCAATCAATGAAAGTGTATGGGTTTAACTTTAACGCCCAGCAACAGTAAAGGTCATAGAGAGATGGAACCACAGTTTGAAGTCGCATCCGACAGACAAGTGGGATAGAAATACTATGATAGTATTTTTCTCGCCTAGGGTGTGGATTGAACTCACAACCTCCGGTATTCAAGTTTATGTTGTTACCACTCAGTTGAAACGTCTCAATGTTTGGATGTTGAGGGTGGGGGAGCAATCATATGAAAGTGTATGGATTTAATGTCCCAGCAACAGCCTAGGCCTAGGATTGAACTCACAACCTCCGGTATTGAAGTCCAACGCCATAATACCCCCTAGGCCACGGATCATCCTTTCCAATCGTATGAAGGTTCTGACACCACTGACCTGGACGGAGACCTCGAGGAACTTCGCGCCCAGGGACTCAGCCTGTTCCTTGACGGCGGGGCGCACGTCGTACATGCTGACGACGGCGCCCATCGACTTGGCCTGCCCGACGGCCGCCAGACCAGCCACGCCCCCACCGATCACAAACACCTTTGCGGGTGGGATCTTCCCCGCAGCCGTGATCTGACCTGCACAACAAACAAGGTGGTGAAGGGGTGTAACGTCCCAGCAACAGCTAAGGTCATATAGAGACGGGACTACAGTTTAAAGTCTCATCCGACAGACCAGTGGGATGGAAATACTATGAAAGTATTTTTGATGCCCTAGGCGAGGTTTGAACCTACAACCTCCGGATTGGAAGTCAGGTGTTCCAACCCCTAGGCCACAACGGATCCCTGGATGTTGAATATCCCAGCAACAGCTAGTGTCATACAGAGATGGGGCTTCAGTTTCAAAAGTGATGGGTTTAATGTCCCAGCAACATCTAAGGTCATAAATAGATGGGGTTTCGGTTTCAAAAGTCACTAGGCTCAATGTCTCGGCAATAGCTTTCTTGTAAACAATTATTGAATTTACATTTATTGAGCATAGGCTGCATATAATTGAAATTTCCAGACGATCCTAAATTTGCACTTACAAACATTTTAGTCTGTTCAGGGTTCCCACCCTTATTGGATGGCCAAATTCAAGGACTTTCAAGGACCTTTTTTTCCATAATTCAAGGACCAAATGAGTGCCGCAGGCACCAGTTTGCTAGGGGGGTTCGAAATATGAGAGGCCAGTTATGAGAGGCCAGTTAGTGCAATCAGGTGTCTTTTATTGTCATTTTCCTTGGAACATTTGAATAAATGTTGAGCTGCTTTTTCAAGAGACACTGTCATGAAAAAAAATTTGATGTAAAAAAAGGAAAGTTTCATAAACAGGTGCCCTGTAGACTTGGATACATTCGCACATGTCATGGTTTATTCTTTTCAACTACGGATGAGACTAGTCGGCAATAAGATTAAGTGTTATTTACTGTAGTGTAATTTCTGAACACTTGATTGATTGTTGGGGTTTAACGGCCTATCAACAGCTAAGGTCATTTAAGGTAATTTTAGAAGTTTCAATATATGTATTCACTGATTTCTTAGTTCATTCAATTTCTCATCAAGCAGTACATTCACTTCGCGACCGGGATCAGTTCGCCCCATATACAGAGGGGCGTAACTAGCGAGTGCACGAGCGTTTTCGCGGCAGAGACATACAATTTGTTGCCCAAAAATATCAACAAGGAGTCTCGGAACGCACAGCCAATAGCCATTTTGGGAATAAACATCCAGAAAATCAGAATTTAAGGACTTTCAAGTACCTTGTCAGATTTTCAAGCACTTTCCAGGCCTTGATTTTTTTTTTTCAAATCAAGTACTTTCAAGGTTTTCAAGGACCCGTGGGAACCCTGTCTGTTATACAAAGTTTAATGAAACGGCCCCCAGGTTTTTAGATTGTGGCCCAAGTTTACTTGGCACCATAGACTGACTGAACGTGTATTCAATCAGTCTTTCTTTGAATGTACTTTATCAAACTGATACGGTGTTTAATCTGGTTGGTACAAACATACATGTACGTACCTCCAAGAAATCTTCCGAAATTATTGGCTGCCTCAACAACTCCTTTGTATCCAGAAATATTGGCCATCGAGGACAGAGCATCAAACACCTGGGCTCTGGAGATTCGGGGAACCTTGTCCATAGCAAACGTCGTCAGATTCCGATTGTTCAACTGTTCAATTAACGGCTTGTTTTGTGCCGGATACAAAAAGCTGAGAAGAACACCATTGTCTTTAAATAGATTGACTTCCGTCTCAAGAGGAGCTCGTAACTTGAGGACAATGTCTGATTGAAATGTATCTTTCTCGCTTTTTATATTCGCCCCTGCTGCAGCAAATTCTTCGTTTGTGAACTTTGAATGGAGACCAGCGTCCTTCTCGACATTAACCGTAAACCCTTTCTTCACGAGTGTGGCCACAGCTGCCGGTGCGCATGCTACACGTCGCTCGTTCGGGAATTTCTCCCGTGGAACGCCGATGGTGAGGTTCTTGTATGGCCTTCCTTTCACAACTGGTGCATCGGCCTTTTTACAGAAGGTTCCGGACGTGAACTTGAACCCGCGACTGCAGCGAATTGACAACTTCTGCACATGGCATCCAAGGTCGGCCATCATGGCCACCGAATTCAGTCTTGGAAACATTGCCATCTTGCAGATTTACAGGGTACACCTGTAACGGACAAGAAATGCTGTTGTGAAAACAAGATTAAGTCTCACCCCTATCTAAGGTAACTGGAATGGATTTTTATAAGTTAATTTTCGGACCAATCCAATCGTCACAAAATGGGGGTGTTTTTTGTTCTCAAAAATGTGAAAATTACTTGCAAAAAGTGCAGATCCTGATGAGACGGCTCGTCACGAGCCGGTTCATCTGGATCTACACTTTTTGCCAATTATACCACTATACAGGTCGGTGGTGTTGAAAGCGTTAAGTCTCTCATCTGAAATCCGGAGGAGAGTCTATGCCTGGGCTAATAAAAGAAAGGCATTTTGACCTTGGCATTTTGGCAGCCATCTTAGAGGACATAATACATCAATTTTGACGTTGACGTAAGTAAGTGGGTTAACGTGATGTAGCGGTCAGTCCTGGCGGTGACCGGGGCGGGGACAATCGTCAACAGTCCCAGTCTGTTGATACCGGGTCACAAGCCTCTGTATGGTCTTCCGACAGCAGCCGAACCTGCGGGCTATGGCACTGGCCGTCATTCCAGTGTGCAGCATTCCAATTGCCTGATTTCTTTCAACTTTAGACAAGCGTGGCATGATGAAAACAATGAACAAGAAACGAGGCAAAGCCACGAAGGCCAGGTTTTTTCCAAGCATGGACACTTGGATAACATAATTATACCCAATTATATTGTAGACTAGATGGCCGTGGCCTGCATGTCGCGCCTTGGGGCGAGGCATGGACACTAACAAAATAGATATAGTAGATGGAAAAACTTTAACGAAAAGAACTTTAACCGGACACACGGACGTACGGACGTATGCCAAAATGCCGACGATATCGCGCTTCCCGCAAGCGGGTGCGACAATGATGATAAACACCCATGTGAAGTATCAAGGTAATGGGTGAAGCAGTTGCAGAGATATAGTACACGAAAAAACTTTAACAAATAAATTCAAAGTAATTTGACCTTGACATTGCGTACAGGGACGCACGGGTTAAGGTTGGGGGTTAGAGTGAAAATATGGTCGATGATAAACACCCATGTGAAGTTTCAAGGTAATGGGCGAAGCAGTTGCAGAGATATAGTATAACAAAAAAGTTTTATAACCAAAAAATTTAACCAGACGTACGTTAAAAAGTTAACGTTGAAAATGGCTAAGTCAATTACGTAGAAATAATAGGTGAAGGTAAAAAAATGGTCACATGTTGGGTAGTTGTATGTGGTAGGCACCCCTTGGTTATGAAGCTGTGAAAGTTTGGATGGTCCTAGGTGGTACAGTACCAAAGAAATGGACTTAAACACGAAAACTTAACATTGTAAACGCGAAAACTTAACATTGAAAATGGCTAAGTCGACTGCGCTGGGTCAAGTTAAAAAAAAAAAGTAACATGTTGGATAGTGATATGTGGTGGGCACCCCTTGATTATGAAGCTGTGAAAGTTTGGTGGTCCTAGGTGGTTACAGTACCAAAGAAATGGACTTAAACAACGAAAACTTAACATTGTAAACGCGAAAACTTTAACATTGAAAATGGCTAAGTCGATTGCGCGAAAAAATGGTGAAGTTAAAAAAAAAGTAACATGTTGGATAGTGATATGTGGTGGGCACCCCTTGATTATGAAGCTGTGAAAGTTTGGTGGTCCTAGGTGGTACAGTACCAAAGAAATGGACTTAAACACGAAAACTTATAACATTGAAAACGCGAAAACTTAACATTGAAAATGGCTAAGTCGATTGCGCGGAAAAAATGGGTCAAGTTAAAAAAAAAGTAACATGTTGGATAGTGATATGTGGTGGGCACCCCTTGATTATGAAGCTGTGAAAGTTTGGTGGTCCTAGGTGGTACAGTAACAAAGAAATGGACTCAAACACGAAAACTTAACATTGATTGTGGACGCCGCCCGCCCGCCCGGCTTTCGCCAATCCAATAGCCTGGATTTTTTTCTCTTAAAATACCTGGCTAAAAAGTAAAACGTTTTTCAATTTTCGGATTAGCCTGTGTCGCAAGTATTGTACGACGTTGACTGAATTATTTTATCGAGTACTGGTATAGCGCGCACGTGCAATAAGTGGAAATAAACGTTCCGGTTGGCAATCGTTTTGAACCTCGTGTATTTGGTGGAAACTTAACACGGGTGTATTCACAAAATGACCAGTGTCTCGCATGTACATTCACAGAATGTGTAACATAAACATATACAGACATATATCGGTTCAAAAAGTGGGAGGTTTCTAGTGTTGCTGAGTATATGTACAGTACAAGCTTCTTTTTTTAAATAAGATGCAACATTACAAATATATATTTTTTAAAAAAAATGGGCAAGTAACTTTTTGACATGGGCAAATATTATATTTGTACTTGCCCAGCTGGGCGAGTGGAAAAAAAGAGAGGATTTTTTCAACCCCTGACCATATTCGGTCAAGTGTGAAATTTGACCCCTACTTGACTTTTGCTAATACACTATTTTTTCCTTCTATATTATAGTGTGCGAATTGTAAATACTATTACACACATATTTACTGTGTACCGTGGTGTAGCAATATAGTGCAACCTCTTGCCTACAGATAAAGTAGAAAATGTGCAGCTACCATGACACATATGTTCAATGTGTGCAATGTTTCAGATCCATTGACAGAAAGCTGTTGAGTTGAGTACACAAAACATGCAGTGCAATGTGAAATTAATCAATCTATTTTTTTTTTTGCACTGGTTAGTTTGACCCATTTTACTATTTTACCCCACCCATTGTTTTACCCTGGGGTCACCATTTTAATTTTTAACAAATCTGAAAGAGCACTGTACATTGATAATTTCTACCATGTTTCGTCGAAAATGGTTTGATGGTTCATGAGATGTCGATTGAAGAATTTGACCAATTTTCTACGGTGGCCATCTTGGAATATGCAGCATTTTAACAAATCTGATAAGGTTACAAGTGCGACCACAATTCCCATAATGAGAGTAATCCAACATTTCGGTACATTGACACCAGTGTTTTCTTTTAAAGAGGTAGCTGGAAATTATTGGTGACTCCAGGAATGGTTACGTTTGCAGTG